>JABBWF010000163.1:0-103583 GCA_016647645.1 Suillus variegatus
AAGCATATCTGACCGGTTTCTCTTTGGCAACCGACCTTGATACTGGTGAACTCTTTAGAACATCCGAGCCTGGTGGAGTGCGATTTGCTGCTCCTGAATGCTTCATCGACAAGAAAGGCAACAGTTCATTCAACAGAGATATATACTCAATCGGCTGTATCTTACTCCACGTGAGTATGCTTGCAAATCCTGACTAATCTGAAGCTTGCATCAGGTTTTCGGGATGTTTGCCATGGCATGATTCAAGATCGAGTGACATTATCAACAGACTTCGACAACGTCATATGCCAACCACGTCCAGTGGGGTGGCGGTATTGACGATTCCCTGTGGAACTTTATCACACGCTGCTGTTCCTTATACCGCGCGATCGGCCATCCGCAACACAAATCCTCGAATTTCTCCTCGCACATCAGTACAAGCCTAGTGAGGTCGATATCTCTCCAGATGACCTGACAGAAATGCTCTGCAACACCCCCCGCTTTCCCACTACCTCAGGAGGTTTTGCACACATAATGAAGTGTACGCTGAAGAGTGATTTGAACACTATACAGGTCGGCTGATCCTTCATAAAATAAGGGGATACATGATGATCCATACCCAGATAGCTGCCAAGGCGATCAAACCCGATGTTTCAGATCAAAAAGTATGCGAGGTTCAGCGTTCCACCCTTGTGCTCTGAGTTGATTGATGTCTTGCATCAGGTATACTCGCGTGAACGCAAGCTATGGGAAAGACTTATGCAAGAAAACATCCTACCTCTACTCGGAGTTGCGCGAGGTTTTGACACGCCTCCTGACTGCGATGCATTGGTTTGCCCCTGGATGGAGAATGGCACACTCTCAAAGTACATCGACAGGTATCCGACAATAGAACTACGACAGAAGCTGAAATTGGTATGTTGTGGGCGGATAGCTATTGCAAAATCGATGTTTCAATCAAGTTACAGCTCTGCGACGTTGCCACCGGCCTTCGTTACCGTGCGTGCTATGGATTTATCGTTTGCCCCATTTTGATTATCAAACATTGCAGTTCATTCGCAAGGCATTGTACATGGAGATTTGACAGATGTGTGTGTGTAACACTCCATATCGGCATCTGAGGCTAATTGGCGGACAGAATAACATCCTCGTGGATGTCAACGGACGCGCAGTGGTCGCTGATTTTGGCCTGTCTTTCCGAATATCGGAACACACTGGGAGTTACCCCGTCACTGCGGCTGCACGGTGGATGGCACCAGAACTGGCAATGGACGACTCAACACCGTCTACGTAAGAACAAATTTGTGTCGCCTATGTATGGACCTCACGTCTTTTCTCCCTCTAGACACAGCGATATGTATTCCTTTGGTTCCATCATGAATTACGTATGCTCTATGACAATTGTGATGTCTTCAGTTGTTTGATATCGATCACACCTTTTTAGGTCATCTCTGGTGCACTTCCCTTTGCGTCTGACCCAATGCCAGATACCGCCATTTATCGAGGAAAAGCACCCTGCACAGTCCGAGGCAAGAATGTATCTCAAAAGCATTGGGATTTTATCCAACGGTGCTGGGGACACATAGCCTCTTCTCGCCCATCCGCTGAAGAAGCTTGTGAATTCCTGCGAAGCGAACCTGATTCAAACCTTTAATCGCAAAATAGGTCTACAACTCTGAGTCCTTGGGACATAATTTACATGCGCCCTTTCTCCTGTACCTAGGCTGTACATTACAAACATCTTTGAGATAGATTTATATATAACCTGACGGTGTCCACTGCCAATGTGTCGACTCTCCACAGCCCTGCAAAGGAAAATGCAACTGATTAATTATCATAAGCCGCAGCGGTGCAGTCTTTCTTGAATAGGCTGGATTTCTACACCGATAAACCCTCCTGCCATAATGTGGTGCGATTGTCTTTAGTTGGACTCCAAACTGAAAACATTCAACACGGAAACCACACTCGGTACGCACTGCAAAGTACCTTTGAAGTCAATCCACCTGATCGGGGTACTGGGGTATGCACCCCATGCGTAACAAAGCATTGACCCAGCGAGTACGTCGTATAAGAACAGCGCCCCGTGTGGCCGGTTCACTTGTCACTCCTGATTGCTGTTCGAATGTGGTAAGCGGAATGCCACTGGTAACTTGATGTTTCCCATGGTGGTTTTGTCTTTCTTCTTGAATGTCACCCAGGTACACGTTCGTCAGAGGCCTTTCAATTTGTATTCGGGATACTCTCAATGCCTGCAATTGATTCACTTCAATGGTGCATTAGCGGGCAAGAGATAGCATGACAAACCTGTTGCATACGTGATGCAGCAACTTTAATAGGCCGGGATATAGAAAATCGCCTGCTAACACTTGGAGTGGGACTATCTACGACTGCAGGACGCACGTCGTCCTGCAGTTCAGAGGTTATTCATGACCAGAGACATCTAGCGACTGCACCACTTACAAAGAAACCTCGACCGTATATTGGTTTTGCACGATTCGGAGTGTCGAGGGATGGGGGTACTAGTGGTTGTCGGGCTTCACGTTGGCGGGTAGGGATTGGCGAGTTAGGCTGTATGCTTATGAGCCAGCACCCATGAACCATCCGCACGAGCATTACATACGTCAAAGTTAAGAGAAGGTCTAGCAGTTGTGCCTCCGTCACGACCCTGAAAGTGACGCGGTGTCAGTACATGATAGGTGGATGTGATCTCATATGAGTACCCACATTCGCATCCTCCGTTGGCATTGCATTAGAGAGAAAGTCTGCCACATCCCAAAGGTAGACTTCTCCATCGCAAGTACCAGTAGCTACTAAGGTCCCATTGGTTGCGAATGCTGCACATGTCACATCTGCGGAGTGCAGGAGTGGTTGACAAATTTTTCGCTTGGTACCGAGATCCCAAAAGAGGAGGGTACGGTCATAAGAGGAGCTTGCGAGTACACGTTTGTTTGGAAGTGACAGAACGACGGCGCAGACAAGGTCGGAGTGACCTGGTCCCTCAAGCTCTAACGGTTGACCTTCCGGAAGTTCAAGTATCGTAATCTTCCCGTCTGTTAGGCCGGTGACGATCGCATGCCCATCTGTAGTCATAGCCCATGTTGCACTTGATACATGGTTGGGATTGTTGCAAATTTTGATGACTTCATCCAGCTGAATCTCCTGCGCTTTTTCGTTGATCGTCAATCTCGAGATTTCGCGGTCATAACCGCTCACGAGGAGTTGTGTGCCGTCATGTGAGTAGCTGATTGCGTGTATGTGTCGGAGGCGGGTGTCATCAGTACTCGTGGGATTCTTTAGCCCCGATGATACTGGCCAGACTGTTACGCTGCCATCGTCAAAGCCACTAGCGATGTAAGCGCCACCATCATGTCGACTCCAGCATACGCAATTTGCTGCAGTACCATTACTGTGCTTCTTTGATTCGGCAATTATCTTCGCGGTTTTTCCATTCCACTTCCACACTCGTATTTTGCCATCTTTGCTGCCAGTCGCGACGCGCCCACCATCTGGTGATACGTCGATTGCACAAATTTGGCTTCCCTCTGTATCCTGCCAAGGATCACCCAGAAGTTTGCCAGTTTTCGCTTCTCTGACTTGGAGACGACCGTCGTGAAGACAGACGATGAAGTGTTGGTCTTTGAAGAGAAATGCAATGGCCAGCACTTGCTTGTCGTGATTGACCTTGATGACAAGTTTTTCTGGCACAAGCTTGTTGGCCCGAGAAGACATTCAATTTGAACGTCAGGGAGTTCTAGATTCGGTCGGGGTGCACGGCGTGTGCTAGTGAGTGATTTGTGTTAGCTGATTATCGTGAATGGCTTAGGTGGGACTCACAACGAGATGAGAGTAAGGCGACGGTGCTGTTGTCAGGTGAGTCGTAGCGTTTGGACCAAGTACAGAAGAGCTTATACTGCGCAGGATACGTATACAATGTAGGAATCGATGGTGCCAGTAGGCCCAATGAACCCTGTACCACAGCAAGTATAGCGTTATTTTTATTTGGTACTTGTCAAAGACTCGGCATCCTGCTTCACCGGCAAGCGCTCAGATTCCTGTTCGGGTCTGCCATCTGTGGTGTATGCATCCTACCTCTTGCTCATTTGGTTAGTTTCAGATGAAAGTTCTAATATAGCCCTTCCAGAACGTGCCATTCAGGAGTGCGTGTGACTGAGAAGTGCGTGCGCCTATGGATGTGGTATAAGTTCCTCGTTATCTTCCACATTCTTTCGCGTTCCTTGCGTTGTATCAGATAGGTCTATCTTCCAGGATTTAATACTCGCTCATCCGCACGCCAGAAAATGTAGGTAACTCTGATAAGAGTATCATTGGACAAATCACTAACTTATCATCTGATTTATAGGAATACCACTATGTTCGCCCAAATCTTGGGCGCCCCTGGCGTCCATATTTTATCCTGCAAAGAAGTCGCTGATTGCGAATGCTTTTAGTTCCGAGGATTATAATCTTACAAGTCGAATATTACCCCTCAAAGGATCATGTGTGTCTGGACCATATACAGAGGTGAACCAATGCAATCTCAGAGATAGCGGGAAACTAGTAGGTTAGGTTCGTCTCGTGCAACAATTTGTTTATTTGTGTGCTTCAGGTAGCAGTCAAGTCGTACAAATCCATGTCCGGCGATTCACGCGAGAATCACTCGGAAGTCAGTGTACTCACTACTGGCATATGGCTTAGAGACTCAATGCGATTGCTTTCATCATCAAGAAAATTCATCCGGAATTACAGTTGCTGTCATCAAGCCTTCTTCACCACGTCAACATAGTTCCATTCCTGGGCTTTAAGAAGGACAAACCGTTCCATTCTCTGGTCATGCCGTGGATGCCAGACGGGACTCTCACGTCGTTCATTCGTACTCATAAAGCAGTCCTTGAAACAGCTGCCAAGGCAACTCTTGTGAGTTGTTTTCAGATGGCGGAATCGTACTCTAAGACCCTCCTTTTCAGTTGCACGACATTTCCTCTGGCCTTGAATACCGTACGTTGTCTTTTAAGTTATGAAACAACTGAAGTGAGCGGCCAGGTGCAAAGTTCATCTACACTTTGTGGTTCACGGAAACCTAGAGAGCGTAGGATTTTCATCGGCGTGGTCTGGGAACATATACTCAATCTTCCTTGCAGGACAACGTACTCATTACTGAGCGACATAGTGCTTGTATTTCTGGTTTCCGCCAGTCAGTGAGACTTTCCTCAAGGGATGCCACATGCCCTCCGTCCCAGATCCCACCTAAGCCCGAAATTCAGTTCGCTGGTCCGGAATGGTTCGATTCGAAAGACGATCAGATATTCCAACATCTCCCCAAGACTCTTTTTAAAAGCGACACATACTCCCTCGGCTGTATCATGTTTTATGTAAGACTGAATACTGTCTTCCAGCATTGAGCTAAGAACTTCTTCCTCCAGGTTTTCACAATACGCATGCCTTGGCATGATGCGACATCCGTAGAAATATCCAATCAGCTCCGGAAGCGCGTGACACCATCGCGACCCAAGGGTTCGATAGTCGACGATAAGCAATGGGCGCTCATAGAACCATGTTTGTCACTTCGTCCACAAAAGCGACCATTCATATTGGATGTCTTGAACAAGATCAAGGATTACCTCGTATCCATTGGCACTCCCGATCTTACTGGGCAGATCGAAAAGCAGGGACATGATCCTGTTAATAGAGGAGGCTATGGGTTGATATATGAAGCCATCTGGAAGAGAAAGACTGGGGGCCAAGTCAAGGTCACTTGTTCACATTGGTATATGTCACCAGCCTGATGAAGAATAGGTTGCCGTTAAAGTTATGCATGTCGCGCCTTCGCGAATGGATCAAGTAAAGAAGGTAGTCACGAAATTTCACTTACAGATATCCATGTGCTAAACTGTCGGTTCACAGAATTTGAAGCGTGAACTTGCAGCTTGGAGAAGGTTATCTCACACGAACATAGTTTCATTGTTGGGCACTACGAAGGACTTGGGTCTTATCGAAGGCATGGTCTCCCCGTGGATGAAGAATGGATCACTCCAGGTGTACTTGAGTAAAGGGAATGACGTACCTCTATCAAAGCGTCTTCTTTTGGTGGGCTTTCCTCTTCTCTTAAATCATCCCTAACTACATTTGACAGGTGGAAGACATCGCCGAAGGGCTAAAATATCGTATGTCTGAGTTCCCATTGAACTTCAGAAATATCTAAAACACCGACAGTTCACAAGCATCCTGTAGTTCACGGAGACCTCACTCCAGTAAGCCTCATTTATCCATCCAGGAAATTTTAATAATTACTCTTTTCTGAAGTCCAATGTTTTGATCGACGATGACGAAAGGGCCGTACTGACTGATTTTGGCCTCTCCATTATATTGGGCGGCTTTACCAATTTGTCGGTCACATACACCGATGCACAGATGGGAACAGAAGCCTGGGCAGCCCCAGAGCTATTCTCTGACTCTCATGATAGTAGGGGACATAATCCAAGCCTACCAAGCGACGTGTACTCTTTCGCATGCCTAATGTATCTGGTATGAGACCCGCCGTTAATCTTGCTTTGGTTCTCATTTTTTTCCTCAGATTTTCACCGGATCGCACTTGTGGAACGTGACAGGGCCGAACACTTTACTTCGTGTATGGAAAGGCGAAAGACCTTCTAGACCTGACGCTATTGATGATACCCGGTATTGGAGCTTGATTGAGGAGTGTTGGGATCAAAAACCAAGTTCACGCCCAAAGATCAGCGACGTCTTGCTGCGGTTGCGAAATATAACTCCTGTACAAAGATGATGACCAGAGTTCCTATGCGATATTTCCCAATACCTTCATCTGTATCATGTACCCCTGCAATAGATCTGATGAGTTCACAAACGATGTCCAGTCTTACTGTAAAAGAGCCCAGAGGCTGTTCACCCAGAACCACGCCTCTTCCAAGAACTAATGATGCTAGCGCACAAGCGAGTGATGACGCACTGACGTCGGCCGATGAAGATCGATCTGTAAAGGAATGGCGTGCCACCATTTTTACAAACCCGAACAAGGTAGCGCCTGGTCACTAAGGAGCACCTGATGAGAGGGTAGTGCGGGATCCAATAGTGCCCAAATAATTGTAAATCTCGAGGATGAAGACGTCAGGGACATATGTAGCATGATCAAAAATAGTCTCCCAAAGTTAGTTCCGAGGAAGCTACGCGATATTCGAGCGACACTTTGCCTTGAGTGTAAAAATAGAGTTGGGGATCGTTGTGGTGTGATTTAATTGAGTGACCAAGCCCGCTTCCAGCTGGTATTCCTCACGTTGCGTATGTGGATGGGAAGATAACCGGACATTTCATTCTTGCACCTGGCTAAGTAATTGACCCTCGGGGACTGTCTGATTGAATCAGCAAAGGCAATGACGAAGGAGAGTTCTCGTGAGAGTCGATACCCGGAGTATTCCGGGTATCGACTCGAGCGTGACAGACGGTCACTCATAATGGGTCACAATTTCTTCAAGGCTGAGAGCACTCGTCAATAGCAAAGAGCTCAAAGCTGCGCAGCGTTTATTCACCCTGACTTGCAATGGGAATCAGTGTGTATGTCATGAAAAATTTGAATATAGAGTTCAACTCACATTCTGACACATAGGAGTCCGAGCCGAAAGGCTGGTTGTAGATCAGGCTGCATTGGGTTTACAATCCCTGGGTCACTCTGTGGACATATACACCTGACCAGCACTACTATTTTGACGAGACTATCCGCATGCAAAACCGCTTTTGCCCGATACATCACGGCTGTGATTCCCTGTTTCCCGTATGCCCACATGGACAAAAAGGATGAGCCTAGAGCACCAATAACAACACTGATGGCAAACATGTTAGCGCGGGTATCGTACATTAGGAGGCACATCGACGAGTGGCAAAATGGTATTACCGTCAGTCCAAATGCCGGTGGAGTCAAGAGGTCCGTGTCATTTTCTTTTTGGGGATTGACACCAGTTTCACTGCTCGGCTGTGGATAGGATCACTGCGATGGCAGACAAACTTAGCATTGAATTCGCCCTTATACACCGGAAACGTGATGGGAATCTCAAAATGCCTCGGAGCTCATGGAGTTTCTGGTAGGAGATGTCCGAGGTAAGGAGTCACCTGCTTCTTATAGTCTGCCCGCGACTTTATTGACGATTACCCTGGTTATTTTGGTGGATGGTATGATAGATACTAGCCACATGCTCATACTCGCTGCTCGGACGTTTCATGAGAAAGGCGCAAAAACGACTCACGTTCTTATTTCACATGGTGCGTGTCGTGTAGAATGGAATTGCCAATCGCCTGATGACGATCCCTGAAGGACTCTTCGCAGAAGCCCACATGGCTTCTTTGAACAGCTTTATTATAGAGCAGCTTGTGGTAAGTCGTTCATGGCTTTCGTTGTGCTGCTAATGTACATCGTAGGTCACAAATACCATTCCCCAAAACGAGCACAAGGAACAATTTTCGAAGTTGTGACCCTTGCCCTGCTTATCGGTGTAACATTTGGAGCATTTGTCGTCGCATTTGAAGCATCCTCCGATAAATTGGCTGCGACACGTTTGCATCTGCTTTCTCCAGTCAGTTCAAGTCTTCTTCATCACAATCATTCTCAAATACTGATCCATCGGATGACATGCAGCCCTCGACACAACACATCATCCACGTCTTCAGCACGGCTGATCCTATCCTGACGAGCGTCTGTATCAGTGTTGCCTCATCTTGTGGCATCGCAGGCTATGCCATGGAGACATGCTGCCATTTGGGCAAGGCCATCCGCTACCATACCGTCACTCACCTTGGGTGGATATACCGTGGGCGCACTCGATTGCTCAAGTCATTAGTAAACTGTTGATTGGGGACCGGACTCAAGAAGGGCAGGACGATGCCCGAGGCGAAGGCGGACGATGAAGATTGTGTTGTAAGTCCGCTCAAATTTTTATTTTACGTCAATTGAGGTGCCAGGATTACTTCAACTGGGAGTTTGGGAGCTTGAAGGGTCAGAGTTAATCTCTGGGTGATGGACACTATGACACGAGAGAAACTTACAATTATATAGGATGAATAACTAATTTGCTTGGGCTTGAACAGTTGATGAACGTTTGAATGTTAACAGCCGTCCTGAGATGTGACACTTTGACGGAGACCGTGGATTATAGTAAGACTTATCAGTGGGTGACTTAAATCATACGGCATGCAACCATGCAGATCGCTGAGGGTCCGAGACATTCATTAATTTAATTGCAAATCGTTCACGTCCCCTCAAATGCGAGCCGCGAAGTTATCTTTCAAACGCAGTCACATGTCGTACCGGATCCAATGCAGTCATACAGGTGAATGAGTTGTCTAGACGCTGTATTCACCAGAAATAAGGGGTACAGAGAATATAACCCGTCGCGACAAAGACTTAGTAGAAACAAGAACAAAATAGTATCTACCAGTGCATGGGGATAGAGGATAAACCAAGGCAAAAACATCTAACCGTCCCCGGCGGAGGACATGCAAGCAACACACAGCCAAAAACGAAACGAAACATTGTCTTTTACCCTAACAGGCTGGTGCACTGCACTTTCCTGTTCGCCAGGGGACCAACTTTGACGGTCATATGAAGAGTTTTCCCATGTACCGTGCCCCACTCCAGCGGTATGTGTGCGTAAAAATGATCTTAAACGATTAGACACCTAGTGGTAAGCTGGGTCACGACTCAACTAAATTATCAGGTGAACTGTAAGACAGACCTTCTCAGCGACTTGGCCAACAGTTCTGAATAAGGAACTTCACAGCGCTATGCAACGCTCATGCTATTGCCTTGTACCGGAGGCGATGCGCCCTATGTAGATGTCAAAACACATAGCCCAATAGAGATGATTGCTACTACGCACAGAAATATCAATGTCTGGTATCGCATCAGAAGACCCTGGTAGTTGATGCGTGCTATCGGGCTAAGCTGGACGTAAGATGTCAAATTGGATGAAGTAAGGCATACATGTTAGTGTTACCGTGCCGTGGACCCTTTCGTGTGTTCCGACGGAATGAATACTTGCGTTAGTCTGTCGCCGACCCTTATTTAGCAGTACGTTCGCCTAGATGAGCCCTTGGGTATTAGCTCCTACCTGTACAACTCCATCAATACAGCCCAGAAAATTTTATCATATGAGGTCCGTACGATGCAATGGACCTGCTGCGATAAATGGTATGCTTCTACAGAGTGAAGCACCTCTTTTGTCCTGACGTCCCGAAAGGTAATCGTGTTGTTGTATCCGCTCGTTACAAGTGTTTCACCATCAGATGAATAGCGTGCTGCATATACATGCGAGTGGCTAGTTCTGATAGGATGTCCCACGATGTCGTTTTGGTTAGTATCCCAGATGATCGCCGTTCCGTCTTCAGACTCGCCGACGATGTGCAATTCATCCGGACTCCAGCAGATCCATGTCGAGTCCAGGCTGTGCTTCGAGGGAAAATGCCATACATGGCGCCTACCAGCAAATTCAAATCAGCTATTTTTTTGTTTCTTATCCATTCTGTCACCTACATATATGGAGAAATTATATTTCAGAAATGATTAGAAGCAAATTTAGGATTTGCCTTAACGAATGGAAACCGTCATAGAACATACTGACATGACAGTATGTAAAAACTCGGAGACAAGGTTATAACCGGCTCCGATTCAGCCGCGGCCTTGAATGTCGTAGTTTGTAAGTCGCTCTAGGGTTAGACCCACCTTGCCCCAGGAGGTTTTTCTCGATAACTTGTTCATGAGGCGAATAAACACCATTTGATGCAGCGAGGGCTACGAATAAATTATAGCAACTGAGCTTATGTAATCATGATTCGCTTCATGCGTGACATTGTGCACATAATAGCACCTGAAGCCGGCGGTATCTCGTGCTTAAAGTTATTTTACACTGTACAGAAATTGTGAACAAGGTTCCTGTTGATAAAGCTCCGCCCCATTCTATGTGATTGATGGTGACCCTACCTGTTATTCGAATAAATATACTTCCCCTGGCGAGAATGACTGAGAATTTGGAAATCCGACAGAATTCACCACAGAAAAAGTCAGTAGCAAAACGGGGAGTAGGACGAAAGGCAGACGAGTAGAAGGGCGGAAGGGGAGCATTGAAGTGAGTGAGGAAGTGTGGTCTTATGTGACAAACCATGTACATCAGTGACTCGGAACTAGCAGAAAGATAAAAAGAATATATATATATATGTACAGTGTGTTGCATATGAGATTGCAGTACGTGTTTTTCAAAACTCGGCCTCGCTAGCGGAACCGGCACTTTTACACCCTAATTAGGTTAAGGGATGTGACATATCACTCTAACCAGTATACAAGATGTGACATCCCTTAACCTAATTAGGGTGTAAAAGTGCCGGTTCCGCTAGTGAGGCCGAGTTTTGAAAAACACGTACTGCAATCTCATACACTGTAATAGCATACAAAATATAAGTCCAGCACTTCAAGAAGATAAAGCTTTAAAAATTTCAAGTCCCACGCCTGAAACCCTAGATCTATAGAGCCTGCACGCTACAGCCCCCACACGACATGATCCCACGTTTCGAGGCCCCTGATGGGCAGGCTCCACCAAACCTTGAGGTTGTCTACCATTAGTTCCCTATGTCCTTCTAACACCCGCTTTTTTGCTGTGATGTGTCTTGTCTGCCCACCGAGCCACAAGGTTCCCGAGGAGGTTCAAGTTCACAGGTTGAAGGAGGCACAAGTACTAGGGAAGAGTACATACTAGTTTAACTGCGAATTGTCATTGAAAGCGACTGGCATCGGTGCATCACGAGCTTGCCGCGAGCATTGACAGGCATTGACTCAGACACGTAAAACTTGGCAGGTCCCGTGTGTGCTTCACATAATGCATTCCTCTCTTCTTCTCTGTGCTTATCCGCATTTGCGAAGCACTTACCGGTTGATCGGAGATCTGCAAGCTTGATCCTCAAATTTCATCTTCGGCTTTTTCCAGATCATCTTGTGACGGTCCAGATCCCGGCTCTTGCGTTTGGTCTAGACCTAAAACGAATCAACACTTGGTTAAGTCTCCTCTCCCAACCGTAGTCTTACTACTTCGTCTACTCATATGACTATCAAAATTAGTTGCTGCAGCAGTCCTATGCATATTAATTCTCTCAACTCCACCTCTAACCACGCGATAATACAAAGGTTGAATGCAATGCCTTTTGGTTGATCTGAAAATCAGACTATTTCATATTTGGCTATCGCCGATTCGTCGGATATCTGATCTTTCTGACGCCTCGGAGTAGAGAAAAAGTCCGCTAGAACTTATTTACTTTCTCTCAGTCTGTACTAGATATCAGAGAACTCGTGAGTCTCCCCAGGGTGCTTTACGTTTATTGCGGTGGTTTTCCGACATTATACATGGCTTTATATGACTTTATACTCCAATATAACGAAAACCTTTTCTATATATGATCATATATACACGGCATATATGACAATATCTACGGCTCACCAGTCCTCTGATGGCCCAATCTCTATTTCGAGTCATTCCATCGATTTCGAGTCCGTCATGATCGTCAATCAAGGTGTAAGTATTTTGGTCACTGTATTCGGGCCGTACATAGTTGCGATGCAACGCAACACCAGCTACTGAACAGCAGTCTTGTTTGGAGCTCGCTTGTCTCCACCATGCAAGTAAAGTTCATCCCTGTATCTCTGGTCCGCCATGCCGCAGTAACGGTATGGTTCATTCCCAAAAAAACATCAGATGGATCCATATGCCATTCTAAGCATTCTTTGTAGGCCGTGGAAAATCACTTCATGATAACACTCTTACGCTTGCTGGACACCTTTATTTTGCTGTGGCAGGGCATGGTATAAAGACACGGGAGAACCTCGTTCCATCCCTTAGAACAATGTCTGCTTCAACGCCGCAAAGATCAACAACACTTGGCAATTATAGCTTTGCGCACAATCCACCAACCCCTCACAGTAACCAGCACAATACAGATGCCAGCTTCGGCTCTAGTCCTCCGGTGATGGGAGGCAGCAAATGTGCATCCCAAATGTATGCCCTCCGTCATCATTTATTTTTCACATGATGAGCCTTGTACACAGGCTAGGTCCAAACGATCACAGTTCATCCGCGTCCTCGCAACACATTTTAACCACGTCGGATAGTATGCGTGCCGTCGTCCCTATGATGGCAGATACCAAGTTAGTACGCTCCCTAGTATTTTCATTACATAAATATAACTCGAGCAGTGTTGTCCTATGGATGCCAAATAGTCCATCGAGCAGAAATGCTATCTTACATGGTTCCCCGTATAATTCACCAACCCCCCACGATCTAGGAGGTGCCGGGTCCAGAACCTCCAGTCATCCAGCGACGGGAAGGGTCTATTTATCTCCGCGTTCATTCCCAATGTATGTCTTTCATCACTTCTGCTCTCATAATCGCCCTCATACTCAAACACAGACCAGGGCCGATCGGTCACACTTTGCCCATGTGCTCACAATGCAGTATGACCACCTCGGATATGCACTCCGTTGTCCCTATGATGGAAAATCCCAAGTAATTGCACTCCTTTTCTTCCTCACATAAGTCTAACAACACAAGTAGTGCTGCCTCGTGGATACCAAACAATCTCGGGGCCGCTGCCTCACTTGGCTGGCCTGGGGTGTCGCAATTTGTGCCATATCTCCACGAACTAGGAGGTGCCAGGTCTGGGGCCCCTAGTCATCTAGCAATTGGAAGTGACTACTCGTCTCCACAAGCATTGCAAATGTATGCCCTTCGTCACACTTATTTGCTCGTATACGCCCTCACACTCATACACAGGCCGGGACCGATTGGCCACACTTTGCCCGAGCCCTCGCAATGCGGGATGACCGCCTCGGATATACATTCTGTCGTTCATATGACGACAAACTCCAAGTAAGTACGCTCCCGAGTATCTACCTTATGTGAATCTGACAACACGAGTAGCGCTGTCTCGCGGACACCAAACAATCTCAGGACCTCTGTCTCACTTGGCCCCTCACAAAGCGTGTCATGTGTTCATGATTTAGAAGGCGTGCACTCCGGGTTTCGGCTCCTTCCAAGTTCGGCCCAGTCGGAACTGCCGATCAAACAGCTATCTCTCCTCCTCTGCCGGTGGGTACATAACAACGCACCCTGCGGATATGACGGAACATTGGAGGATTTAAAACAGCATTGGTATGATGACCATCTTCCTGGATTCCCAGGTGCGATGATCCAATGCCAATGGGAACGCTGCAACTATCATAGGCGAGGTGATCGTTTAATGAATGTAATGCGCCGCTGCTCCGTGTGGCGGCATATATCTGAAGTCCATTTAATGTATCGGAGGAATAGCTAGACACTAACTGTATTTTACTCTAGCTTACCATGACTTGATCAAGTTGCTCGGGTACAATTCGCCTGATTTTTCTATAATGAAATCACTGTACTATGGGCACACCTTCAACAGGTGGATTGTGACGGATAATTCATACTTCTACGTGGCCTCATATTCCATCCTTACATCTCACTAATGCACAGGTAGAACTGGTTCGAAACGATGAGTCTAGATTTGATTTGGTCATGGGAATATATAGACATGACGGTAACGTGGTTTGTGCGCTAGAAATAGTCCACTCGCTCACATCCTTCTCCTGCCCTCTTCATTCGATCTTCATGGCATGCCCCTCACCCGTTATTTTATGACAGCTAGCGCATGGTAGCCATCGTCTTTCTGTGTCAGTTGAAAATGAATAGTTTTGTTTGAGTGGGTCACTTTGCGGGCGTTCTTGTGCAGTTGTGTAAGTAGTGAGAACGAGGAAAAAACATATGCTTGATTGCAAGCAGATGGTTTTTGTTTCGGGCGGAAGCCCCGATAGTGACGCGACCTGTGCAAAGTAAGCTGAGGTGGGCTGCGATTCGTATATCAGTAAGAGCAAATACGACGCAGCAAAGTGAAGCTCGGATCCCCAAATTGTAGAAGCTGCAAAGCGACGTATCGAGGTGGGGCTAGATGAGATGGTTAGTGACAAAAGCAGTAGGTGGTAAGAAGGCGTCCGCATGAGCATAAGTGTAGAATTTACATCACCAAGAGCCTGGACGGCTCTGGCAACGGTACCGTACTTGTAGGATCGATGGATACTGCCTAGCCATGCATGATTCTTCGAATTCCGTTCTCGAGATCGCCGAGCCTCAATTTGCAGTAGACCCGCTCTGCTGCGGCGATTCATCTTTGATCAAATTCGTCGTTAGATAAACGATCCATTGAATACATACTATGCAAACCCTCACCTCCGGTCGTCGTACATGATTTTGAGTGAAATTGCATTCACAATTGGTACGGTTGTACACGATATGTGGCACTAACTTGTTCTTCATTGACGAACTGGAGTTAAGAGTGTATCTCTATGATTTTCCACGCCATGCGCAGAAGGGTCTGTTCTGAAATCCAGAGCGGTCCTGGTGAGTCAGTCGTTGCTGAATCGATTATAGCGCTAGCGTGAGCATCGCATGACCGTCCTCAACGGAAGCTGTGTCGTCAGGCAAAGCAATGGAGATATTTTTTTCCTGGATACCTGGACCCATTTTGAACACCGGCCAATATTCGTTGTGGAGACGAGGTTGAAAACAAACTTAATTATAAGGTTGTTCCGATGTATTTATATCATGGTGTCTAGTTCAGTTACCGGTAGTCTTGTTCTGGTTCTGAGTACGTAATCACATGTTGGCACTCATCTATCGTTTGCTGCGACCAATTGCAAGAAATTTGTTCTTCCGAAGCCCGAACACATTTGGTGCTGTTGTCCGATTGGGAGAATGCAGCCGACAGAATACGAATATTGCATCTACCCCACATGTCTTCCACCGAACTCGTATCATCTTGGCCCGTGTGACATAGGCGTATTGGGCCCCACATCCCTGGAGCCTGCTGGCGTAGCAGTGGACACTTGCATACTATATATATCATCCTTAGCACTGGCAGCTATGACCAGTTGCGGAGCCACACTTCTTTTCCACGGTGGGTTATAATGTCAGACTACCATCCACCAAGCGACCTTGGAGAAGTGGTTAACTCTGAAGTCAAGTAAGTGCCCCGAGTTCACTACTGAGTACTGATCATTAACTCTTTTCATGGCTCGTTCGCGCTACGTATGACAGAGAATGGCACTTCCGTGAGTTGAGAGTATGGGTGACAATCTCTTGGTCGCTGAAGAATGTGTGCAGATATCTACTTCCATCAGCGCAACGCTGATCAGCACCAGGCTGCGTTGGATTTACGCGATGCTGTCCTGCGTCTAAGGCGTGATGGAGCGTTCGTCGCTGTGCCGTTATTTCGTGTGAACACCGACCCCATCGGCCCTCATCCCATTGGTAAGTATCTATCATACACTTCCTGCCTGGAAAGAAATCATTTCCAAGTTGGTCCCAGGTTCATACGAGATCTGGGTACCTGCGACCTCGTTTTCCTCTGTATTTTCGTTCCTTTGCATGAACAGGGGTAGTCTAAGGTATTTCTTTATTTCTCCTCAGTCACGTCTACTCATCATCTTATTGCAACCAAAGCATACTCGTACACCCGCTGACCCGTGAAGCGGTAATTCATTTGCTTATTGAGCGTTTGACTGACTGACCGATGCGTGGACATCTTTGCAGAGAAAGTGAGTACATATTATCGTCGGTATAACACACAGCTGACAGTGGCCTCCCAGAGACCATGAGCTCCGGAATGCGTGGATTGGCCCTCCATTCCCTCTCGATCTATCTGCTCTCCCGGTGAAGACTGAAGAGTTACCTATACAATATCCGAGTCTGAGTGAGTTTATTTTCACAAACACATTCTTATAATCATACTGATTGAACCCACAGAACTAGGCTACTCTGCACCAGAACCCGAGTTTACCCTTGATCAGCGCCGCCGCATCGGTGCCAACCTCGAACGCATCCTGAAGGGCGAGAAGGAAGCTGCCAGAGCCCCCATGAATTAATCATTTGAGGCATCTGAGCGATTGGAGGAGTTGTGGTGATGTTTTATAAGTTACGATGTTTGTATGTTCTGCGAATGAACATATATTTGGTGCTGCCGTTCCATAAGTTCGATAATTTAATGTCACCTACTAGTAGCATACTACCGCTGCTAGTGTGTAAGTAATTTGCTGACACCTGACTAGTCGACTATTAGAAGACTTCACGTCATTTCATCGTGACTCATATTGCCCGAGTCAGCGTCGTAGAAAGTCACCCATCCCAAACTTACCCATCATCTTCTTGACGCGACCACATCTACCGCCTCGACCTGTACAAAATGTCACGGCTAGTCAAACGCGGGCCTCCTAGCACGATCGTTATCAAGCTTGGCGAGTATTAGTAGTCACTATCCCCGCCACACCACCCGCAGATGTGTAATCTGTGAAACCCTATAGGAACATCTTCCATCGTCCATGAAGAAACGCACCAGCCCCTCTTGTCCATACTTTCTGCGGTTGTTGAGACCGTTATCAGTCTACGCAGCCATGGACACAAAGTGGTGCTCGTCAGCTCTGGGGCGATTGGAGTGGGATTAAGGACGATGGATATCCCACAGAGACCGAAAAGTCTGTCCAAAAAGCAGGTATGTCTTCTTTCTGTATCTTGTAAGATTATGACTGATTAATGGAAGGCTTTAGCAGCGATTGGACAAGGTCGTCTCATTGCCCTATGGGACAATCTTTTCGGGCAGTTTGATCAGCGAACCGCTCAGGTTCTGCTAACAAGAGGAGATATATCTGATGTAAGATGATTTCCACAGACGCCCTGTTCAAGCACTGAAAACATCCCAGCGCACACGATATTTGAACGCTGTCAACACACTAAATGAACTTTTGTCGATGGGTGTAGTGCCCATCGTGAACGAAAACGACACCATATCTGTCAGCGTAAGTGTCTACTGCATATATGATGAGTGTGACACGGGCGGGCTAACTATCTGTAGGAAATAAAATTCGGCGACAATGACACGTTGTCTGCTATTACAAGCTCTATGATTCATGCCGATTACCTTTTCCTGCTCACAGACGTCGATGGTCTGTATACATCCAACCCACGAAAAGATCCCTCCGCAAAAAAGCTTGACGTGGTCATCTCTGTTGCTGCTATCCGAGCACAAGGTACGGATCCAGAGATACAGTAACGATTTTGCAGAAGCTGAGCCCATTCCTCCAGTCAGCACATCGACGCTAGGATCTAGCCTTGGAACCGGCGGAATGGAAACGAAACTGATTGCTGCTGAAATTGCAACTGGCGCTGGCGTTACAACTGTCATCGCATCTAGCAAACAGCCCTCAGTGATCGTCGACATCATTGACTACTATACAGCACTGAAAAGCACGTCAGTACCCACCTCAGGTACTGCTAGCCCGATCACTCCACAAAAGCTTAATCAGGTCGATTTGGATGAAGTCGCTGCATCTCTCAGTTGGCCGAGGCCTCCGCATACTGTCTTTAAGCCTGCCTTGATTCCCATGCGGGACTTAAAGGCATGGACGAGCCATACGCTTTATCCAGCAGGTAGCGTGATTATTGACTCTGGGGCACATGCCGTGTTGTCTCGTCGAGAATCTGGTGGCCGCCTGTTGCCAGCTGGGGTGCTCGGAGTTCGAGGTTCATTTGCCTCTGGCCAAGCAGTCCGCATACTAGTACACCGCCGTACCGAAGGAGTTCCAGTTGAAGTCAAGGAAGTTGCACAAATGTCATATTCCAACGTGGCCGCAACGACACCATGCACGCCAGTCCTAGAACCCGGGTCATCAGTGACGGCCTCTGTCACGTCCCTTGTTCCACTTTCGCGTTCTGGGTCGTCGGCATCTTTATCAGATGATATGATCTCTGATTCTCAGACTATTACAGACGATGAGATCCCTTCGATCGAGAAGATGGACGAATGCGAAAATTGGGATTGTGAAGAAGTGGGACGGGGTTTAGCAAATTACAATTCTGCGCAGATATCCCGAGTGAGGGGCCTAAACAGGTGGGTTCTTGGTTTTTGGTTTCCGACGTGTTTTCATTCGCTTGTCTTCAGCGCCCGCATAGTTCAACTCATCGGCTATGCAGACACAGAATACGTTGTAGAAAATATCACCATTAGAGTGTCTGCTTGATGTGGCAGTGTAGATGTAGATTATTTGTGCCGCGCAAACAAGATTTTATCGATTATTTTTTTGGCAAGGGAAGCTATTGTGCCAATCAACTGCAACAGTCACCCTTTTCTTATTCTTCATCCTGTTCTATGTTATAAAACCATCCAGCAAATTCCTAAATTATGTATCACGGAAACTCTATCAGACTTCTTGCGGGTATGTTCATTTGGCACCAGTGCTTTTCTTTCGCTGATCTAGATTCTCCAGGCAATAGTCACCCAGAGCTCGCCCATGCTGTGGCCGAGCGGTGAGCTGCCGCTTTACATGATGCAGCAAAACAGCCCACGGACTAGTGATTCACTCACATAGGCTCGGAGTGCCCCTCACGCCATGCATGCCCAAAAAATTCTCCAACGGCGAGATAAACGTCAAGATCTCCGAATCCGTCCGCGAGGAGGATGTCTTCATCATCCAGTCAGGGTGTAGCGATGTGAACGACAACTTGATGGAACTCTTGATCCTGATATCCGCATGCAAAACAGCTTCCGCGCGGCGTATTACGGCTGTGATTCCGTGTTTCCCGTATGCCCGCATGGACAAAAAGGATGAGTCAAGAGCACCAATAACAGCAAAACTAGTCGCAAACATGCTTGTTGGCGCGGGATGTGATCATGTCATTACCATGGATCTGCACGCCAGTCAAATACAAGGATTTTTCGACATTCCAGTAGACAATCTTTTCTCGGAGCCTTTGATGGTATCGTATATCAAGAGGCACATCGATGGGTGGCAAGATGGTATTGTTGTCAGTCCGGACGCCGGTGGAGCCAAAAGGTCCGTGTCGTTTTGTTTCGGGGGATTGACGCCAGTTTCACTGCTTGGCTATGATCAGGGTCACTGCAATGGCAGATAAACTTGGCATTGAATTCGCCCTTATACACCGGAAACGTGATGGGAAATCTCAAAATGCTCCGGAGCGCATGGAGCTTCTGGTAGGAGATGTTCGAGATAAGGAATCACCTGCTTCTTATAGTCTATTCGAAACTTTATTGATGATCACCCCAGGTGGCTATTTTGGTGGATGACATGATAGATACTGGCCACACGCTCACACTGGCTGCTCGGACGCTGCATGAGAAAGGCGCCAAAACTATTTACGTTCTTATTTCGCACGGTGCGTGTCATGCAGGATGTAATTGCCAATCACCTGATGCATGATCCCTGAAAGGACTCTTCGCAGAAGCCCACATGGCTTCTTTGAACAGCCTTCCTATAGAGCAGCTTGTGGTAAGTCGTTCATGGCTTTTGTCGTGCCGCTAATGTGTCATGTAGGTCACAAATACCGTTCCGCAAAACGAGCACAAGGAACAATTTTCGAAGTTAATAGCGCTGGACATTAGTTCTACCATCGCTGAAAGCATACGTCGCACACATAACGGTGAAAGCATCAGCCTCCTCTTCGGTGAATGGGCGGAAGGCAGAGGTCTTGATATCATCATTTAGTTTGTTTCCTTGCTCCGGATCCTCTCGTGTCGGTACATATTACATCCTAGAAACGACACATTACATGACTAGTTCCTGACTCCTCTGTGTGCGACTGCGATCCTTGGGACTCTGATGATTGACGTTTGTTCTGGCAGAAGCTCTCTAGCTACCCACGATTTAACATCTTCTAACACTAGTCAAATGGAGCGGGGGATTGCACAAGTCGTCAGCCTTTTCTCATTCTCATTGTTCTGAATTAATTGGATGCCCGGCGTTCACATGGCTATTCGGAAAGCGAGTCTAAGTCGAAACAAACTGTGTGAAGATAAGCATCGAGTGTGAGTTTGATCACTCAGGTATTTAAGCAGGGAATGCATGAAGTGCATGCATCTCGTCCCGAGCCAACGTCTCATGCCAACGATGACCCAAAAACTCACGTTTACTACTGCTAGCGTGCGGAATCTTGTCATTTCCAACCCGACTGACGCACTCTACTATGAGGTGTTAACTCCTAAGTGGGAGTCGCATCAGACGACAGTGCGCCGACTGGACACTCACGCAAATCGATACGACACTGTCGGTAGCGTCCGAAGCCAGTCTAGCAAACCCGTCGCAGTCAGCATGTACAACGGAGAGTTCGTAAATGAGGAGTTATGGTTGCGGAAAATTGAGGGACAAGGCCAACAGAGGTATATTCATCTTTGTGATGCTGAACAATCGCCAACTTTACCACATTGTGTAGTCGATGGGAATTTGATGACGGCGAGGGAAACTATTTCTCCTGGGCTGTAGCAGGTTCCAATTTCGAGGTTAGGAAATAGTACAACAATATTTATACGGTGGGGCTGACAAGTGACAGCTTCGCAGTCTTGATGAGAGTGGAACCCAAAGTCCGACCCCTATAGCAACATTCTATCCCCACAGGCGTCACTTCATGGTGACCATGGTATCGCAACAGGCATTTTTGGAGATCGAGTCATCTGTGGTGGATTCCTTGGATACAGTTATAGGTGCGGTATGCCGAAGCGAGGAAGTGAAGACGCTAACGATGTTGCAGTTTCTCTACTCGTGCTTGAACAGAAACGGAGAAAATGCAGTCTTTAAACAGGTTAGAGCAGGAGCTTTAGACGTCTGAACAATTTATCTAGATTCCACACCATTAGTACACAGTGGTTTATAAAACTAAATATGTCTTCACCTTTTTGGTTCCCTCCATCCATCATCCAACGAATCTTTGATCAGGAAGTCATACCAGAACTTTGTGACAGGGGCAGTACTGAGGTGCCACAAGGCATGAGCATCGATGATGCGACTCCAGGGAGGGAAGTCGAAGAGCTCTAGAGCAGTTGCAGCCGTCGTAAGAGCAACAAAGACTGCTACCTCAGATGCGTATGATGGTCTGTACGTTTTTGATTTGAAAGGAAAGCGTCGAATGAGGGGTAACGATACGGGAAAAGAATATAGCAGCCACAGCAGATTATGCGTGAAGCCAACAGTAAGGTTAAATGCCATATTATAGCTATAGTCAAACCGTGGTAGAATGCTGAGATAGGTGACATGGGCAAGATAAGCTACAGTGCAAATGGACGACCATAGAACGTGTACGGGCGTGCGCTGGATACGACCATCCTCACGCGAACGGGTGGGGTATTGATTGAAGAGCCGTAAAACCGTGTGATAAAGGGAATATAGAATGACGAGAGCAGCAGAGAAGTAATCCAGTTTTTCTGTGTTTGGCAAATCTTCAAGGTATCGATAAGTAGGAGAACGTGATCACGCATAGTTTGAAAGCAGACCTCTTGTGTGAAACACTGCGGACCAGAGCCAGGCGTTAACGCTCACTATGGCGCATGTTAAGTAGTAAGATCGCATCGGGTGGTCACTTGGTATTTTGCTGCGAAGCTGGCGCCATCCTTGGATATGATAGTACATATTCCACAGTGAGAACGCGACAGAGGCTGGCTCTTGCATTCCAAAGAGCCGCCAAAAGGGCCACTTTCCGTAATATTGATGTATCTTCGAACTTTCACGGATTGCGATATCTGTGAGCATATGCATGCACTGGTACTTGCAGTCGTCTGTACATGTCCAACGCGTCAGTCTGAGGCCAAGTGAAAGCGTCGTCTGCGGATGGCAATAGTCTCCATAACATGCAGAGACGCAGTTCTGAAAGTTTGATGATCTGTCGCCGGAGGAAGCAACGACGAAAACAAGAAATGGAAGGGTTGCCAACACCCAGCGATACGCGAGCAACATGATGGCAAGAACACTAGCATCAATTGAACACGGGCGGTCTTAACATTACATAATAAGCCTCAAGCTCAATCTTGACTTGGACCAGAACTTCAATAACTCAATTGCCCCATCGAGCTCTCCGAAGGATCTTCGTACGCAGCAAGCGCACGGAGTACACGAGCTACCGCATCTGATCTTTTCGCAGATAACGTTTCTAATACTAAGCTTGGTGCAGCCAGATCACCAGACATTCATGGTTCGTGTCTCACAGGCGACTACCTTCTCATCTTCTGCCTACTTCGACGATCGGGGGCCGCACGGTACTGCTCAGCCGATAACTGAACATGTCAATGTAAGTTACCTCCTCTATTAATGAGCTGTTTTTCCTAGAGATGAATAAAAGCCACATTCTCGTCCCATAGTTTCATATTTTTTCCCTAAAGGCGTCGGTGAACACCATTATGGGGTATGTGTCATCTCATATTCATCACTAGGCTTCGCTCTTACCCAGCATTGCTAGGAACGCCATCCGATGAAACCACACAGACTGACCTTGACCAACGCCCTGGTTATGGGTTATGGTCTTGACAAGCAAATACATCACATATATAATCCTCGTCCAGCTACTCAAGCTGAGTTAGAGATGTATCATGACCACGACTACATTGATTTTCTTTCACGGTGCGGAATTTACACTACCTCGTTGATGGCTCACCTTATGACATTATATAGCGTGACACCAAATAACCAGAACGAAATGCGACATCTTATTGACACGTTTAACTGTGTCGAAGATTGTCCAATATTTTCTGAAATGTATGATTTTTGTCGTATGTATGCTGGAGCTTCCCTTGCAGGTGCAAGGAAGCTTACGGCGGGTACTTGTGATACTGCAATCAATTGGTCGGGTGGGCTTCATCATGCCAAGCGTGGAGAAGCAAGTGGTTTCTGTTACGTCAACGATATTGTTCTGGCAATTCTTGAACTTCTGAGGTGAGCAATCGTTTCACTAGGTGATACCTAGACCTGACTTCGACTCCTACAGATATCATCCCAGAGTACTCTACATAGATATCGACATCCATCACGGGGACGGCGTAGAGCTCGCATTTTATCATTCGAATCGTGTTATGACGGTATCCTTCCACAAATACACCGGCGATTTCTTCCCTGGGACGGGTAAACTTGACGATAACGGTGCAAGCTTGGGCAAGCACTTTTGCCTGAATGTGCCTTTACAAGATGGGATCGATGATGATATGTACTTGACTATATTCAAAACTGTCATTGAAGACACCGTCACGGCTTTCCGCCCGACATCTATTGTCTTGCAGTGCGGTGCAGACTCGTTAGGATGCGACCGACTCGGGGCATTTAATCTATCCATAGCAGCCCATGGTGAATGTGTGAACTTTGTTAGGAAGTTCAATGTACCGCTGCTTGTATTAGGAGGAGGAGGCTACACCATCAAAAATGTCAGCCGCTGTTGGACATATGAAACCGCCGTTCTTGTCGGGGCGACAATACCCGATGAGCTTCCAGCCACAGTTTACGATCCATTCTTCCGCGACTCGCAGTGGAAGCTTCATCCTCCCCTCACAGGACGCGTCGAGAACCAAAACTCTCCAACATCATTGCAACGAATAACCATTAGCATTCGGAACAAGCTGCGGTATTTGCAAGGTGCACCAAGTGTCGCCATGCAAGAAATACCGCCTGACTTGGAGGGTTGGCTTGCCGATGAAGAACGTAAACAGGAGGAGATCGATGAAGAGCGGGGAACCGCGTTCGCAGGAGAGCGAAGAAGCGACCGAACAATGGCGCGCAATGAGTTTTTCGAAGGTGACAACGATGTGGACCAGGACGAGGGCCCTGTATCTGTGAAGAGAACTGTCAGCTCAAGAAAGCCCCGTGCGTCAGGAAAGCGGGCACGGGGAAAGGCAAGAGGGAGACCGAGTGCCAATGCAAAAGAGGACGGGGAGGAGACAGAAGAAATACCGGTCGCGGCAACCTCTCGCACTACGAAGCCAAGGAGAACAGCGAAACCCCGAGCCCGCGCCCGCGCCAAACCGGCAGAAAAAGATAAAGACCTTCCGGATGCAGATCTCGAAGCTGCTGTCGATGCAGAGACTGACGCACCGACTCCAGTGGATTTGGATATTGACATATCGTGAAGCTGCGACGCTTGTCGTCCTGTTCACTTCAGAATCTAGATGTTCGATGCTTTTGCGAAACGCTAATAGGTATATCCATGCTTCCTACTTCTTTCGATGTATATGTTTTGGCTCAGAGCCTCTTGATCATAGGTAGTTTGGTCGGATGGTCCGTGACACCTCTTCTCAATGGCGTTGTTTATGTATAGCATAGCTGTACATTTGGTCGAAGGCATCAGATGCCTTGGCTGCTCGCGCCGCGCCGCGCGCCTGTCATCGCTATGCCTCCACGTGTTGAATTGACCATCTTGATTTTGCACCGGCTGTGTGATTGGAAAACACAGGTTTCATTGATAACATTTGACTGATGTACCATGGGTACTAGATATTTGAGTAAGACCCCCTACACGATACTAGGGCTATGTACAACAAACATGAAATAAACAAACATCGGGTGCTGTCAGTGGGCTGTTACTGCCCCACATGATCATTGATGTTGATGAAAGAACTGATCAACCTAGTTCTGAACTGGTCTAACTGGAGGTTCTATGATCAAAGAACACAGCTTTCATGATTTCATCACGAAGGGTCACTTGGACAACATTCAGAATAGAAATTGCTTCCCTCAACTTCGTCAATTTTAAAGACTCAAGGCTGAAGGATTTTATGCTTATCACACAGCATAGTTGTTGTTCACATCTGTTTCAAGTGTTTGCACTGCACTCTGGCAAATAATCTCCGGGTGTCCCCAAGTTGGACCCCCTCTGATCAAGATATAAAGAGAGTAGCACAATCAACAAGATGTACAAACTCACTCCCACAGCACTTATCATGAATGCTTCGAGTATTGCTGCAGAATTCCAGCAGCTTGAACAATACGAGGTGTATGACACCATTGTTCGTCGACTCGGAGGTAAGAGCCATAAGTTCAAGTCTGGAGGATCTTGTGTTTACCTCTATTTGTTCAGTCTCCGCTGCTGTGCTGTACATTTGGGACTTTGGTGAGCAAAGACTTCATAATTTTCAACTGTACACGAAATTTATGATCTCATCAAGTTCTAACATTCCATGACGAAGTACTGAATTTATTTTTATGTAAACAAAGCTAAAACTCATTTTTTGGCTAGGTCAATATTCTATGGGTAGGCTCAAGTCAATTCTACCCAACTTCGAATCATAACAGTCATTTTATGTTAGGGAACAAAGTGGACAACATCTAGGATTTTGTTTTTCATTGTATGTGGTTCAATTCAACCTGTAGCCTCCCTGATATGAAATGGTTATTGTTCAGAATCGATATTTTGGACTTGCTGTAATCATTGCCTCGACCTTCTGTCAGTTTTCTGGTGTCTTCATTGGTACTAGCATCAACTTACTTCTTTGTAGTCGATGTCCATACAAATCCTGTCAATGCTATGTAAGTCCCTCATGTTGTTGTATTAGCCATCAATCTAATTCACAACTACTAGATGTAGATATTTCCCTGCTAGCATGTTTGTTCACCAGTAACCCTCATTTGTTACTACTAGGTCATGCATTCACAAACTTCGACATCATTGGTGAGTAAGATGCTGAGTCACTAGTACTACCATCTGTATACTTAATCATCAAAAATATAGGACTTTTTCTTGTTTTGAACATCGAAAGTAGGTGATCTCTTTTTTCAAATTCCAAAACCTACACTTTTTTGATAGTTATCCTTCTTCAAAGGCTGTTTGCTCTCTATGACTACAGTATGAAGGTCATGTCCAGAGAGCTGTTTCAGGAGCTGACCTAGTTTCACAGAACGAGTGATTGTGATTCCCATGGTAGTATTATTTATCATATATGTATGCAGTACAGTGGGAATAGCTATTGCAATGAGTGTATACTCTCAAGGTGACAATGGGCTGTCTCGATGCACTTAGCTTGAACTAACGACTTCACCTAGCAAATGAGTTTGTGCGTTTTGGTGTATGTGAAGAAACAATTCCAAGCTGGTTCATTCCGTTCTGGTGAGTGTGGGATACTTTTTATCGTCAAAATTTCTCATGTGGCAACAAAGGACTCCAATCATGGCCTTCGACTTTGTGATCATGGTACTTGCTGGCTTCAAATCTATGCAACATTACATCCATGTTCCCAATAAAAATTGGTCTGGGGCTCGATTAATGAAGACTTTGGCACGAGACTCTTTTGTTTACTTTGCATGGTGAGCATTGGGATATTCATATTCACATGCCGAAAATAATCTCGCGCCTAGCAACTTCTTTAATTACTTGGCCATCACCTTTGTGTTTCATCTCGCACCACCTGAGTTCTTCCAACTAGGAGCAAGCTGGACAATTGTGATACCTCCAATAGCTGCCAACCACCTGCTCATAAATATGGAACAATCTCGTTTCAGAGACACCAACTCCACTACAGACTCAAGGACCAATGTGGAATCTGAGTCCTCGAAGGACATAGAGCTGACACAACGACATGTTCAGAATACTGCACTGCTTGCTGTTGTATAACTGAAGAAGTGATATGTGGTTTTGTACAGTATGTAGGGTCTTCAATTTGTTTCGCAAAGATGTGTCTGTTGTACATTAACTTGAGAGTTTTCCATTACAGTTTAAATTTATGTGCTTTACCAGTTAAATATGCTCAGGATAGTTCGAAGAAACATAAATGGGACTGGTAACATAGCCAATGGGGGCATTCAACGGCATGGTTGCTCAAACTTCAAGGTTCATCGCCATGTCCCAGAAACCCTTCTCCAACCGTGTACACCGTTCCCAAACATATTGCCAATCTGCAAACCTGATAGGTGAAGGTGCGTCCGCTTCTGCACGGCTTTCAAGCGTCTCTGTGAAGCTACATGGAGTCGTGTACAACAAGAATGTTCGTTGCATCCTCACCTAGTCCGGCTTTCACTGCCTTTTGATAGACGTCGCCCGAATAGTCCTCCATCCACTTGAGGTATGGATTCCCCTCCCATTGAACCCACGAGTCGGGCGCTCGAGCCTCTTCCTTGAGCCACAAGCCAACTTCTCCGTAACCAAGCAGGCAGGCGGCAAGAGCGACAGCGAGTTTCATAGGATCACCTGACAGCCATACCTTCAGCAAGTAAACATCAACAAAATAGGCCGGCGTACCCTGCATTCCGGTATCAATGAGGAAAGCCCCATAAGCTGTCAGGGCGGGAGACTCAGAGGTGTTGATCAGTTCGTCCTCTGTGATACCCCACTCAGCACAATAACCCATATGCATCGAGCTCTCTTGAACTATGCTAAAAACCACATCGATAGCCGCCGATATGGGTGCATAGGCATGTGACTTGGCTGCAAGGAGTCTGGAAGAGAGACGTTAACTACGGAAACGGGATGGTCCAACTACTTACGCATACGCCCGAGCATAATATTTGAGATAAAGATAATCTTGTCTTTTTGAGGCAATCAGAACGTGCTCTCTTATTTGTCAACAACGTCCTCACTTGATGAAGTGAATGAAGTTTTCCTTTGGAAGGGTACCCTTGCCCAGCAGTACCACGAACTCGTGTCGAATATACTCTTTCCAAATTACCCTTGAACTCCGTATAAGGGAACTCGTGAGTGGGTATGGGTTCGTCTTGGTTCGCCTACAATCAAAGCAATTAATTGGTTGACATGTGTTTATGATAGTCACGTACGGCGAGACAAGTTGCTGAGTAATTGAATGAATATGGTTCAGAGGGCCAAAGCCACTCCCGATCGGAATAGCGGTCTCAATTCCAATATGGGTGTAAGCAGCCGCAAGCCTTACAGCTTCACCCACTGTATGATTTGTTAGGATAAGTGAAAGAACAGTCAAAGAAGGATGGCGAGGGTGACAAACGCGGTATACCCCTCGCAAGTTGAGAGACCAATGCAGCACTTAGTGTACAACCAGTGCCATGGGTACTTGTTGATTGTACTCTAGTCCTAGCAAATATGGTGATGTGGTTATCAGATGCGCAAAGCACATCCACTACGAGTGAGTCTACGTGCTGTTCTTTCCTTCCATGAACCCGGAGGATATTCGTGTTCTCGTCTAGAAGATCATCTCGAATCACCTGCGTGTCATCCGATGAAACATTCGTAAGATCTCCTAGCGAAGCGACGAAATGACCGCCTTTCAGGAGCACAGCTTGAGGGCCAAGTGTCTTCAACTGTCGAGCAGCATTGACCATGTCTTGTAAGTTTGCAATGCGAGACGGAAAATTGCGCTGTTTCAGAAGAAGTTCCGCTTCTGCTTTATTGGGAGTTATGAGGTCCGAAAGGGGGAATAGTTCATCTATAATGGTATCCACGGCATCTGGGTGTAAGAGGGTATGACCGGAGGTGGAAACACAGACGGGATCGCAGACTAAAGGAATGTGCCCCTTGGCATCAAAGTGCCCCTTGAGTACCTGCGCGACTATCTTAGTGTTCTCTGCATTAAAAAGCATGCCAGTCTTGATCGCCTTGATGTCAATATCGTCCAGGACAGAGTTTATCTATGGGAAATGCTCAAGCTGATACGGGGACAGCATACCATGTGATTAGTTACATACCTGCTGCTTCACGAAGTCAGGAGGCACTCCGTACACTGCTTGCACGCCAGTAGTATTCTGAGCGGTCAGGGCAGTAGTCACGCTTGCACCGTAGCATCCGTGAACAGTGAACGTTTTCAGGTCTGCCTTCAGTCAAAGAGTCTTGGATTCCCGTACGTGGAAAAGGTAGCACAAATGCGCACTTGTATGCCTGCCCCTCCGCTGGAATCACTTCCGGCGATTGTCAGGACTGGGGGACTTTCCAGCATCATGATGGTCCTCCTGTGGGCTGGTGTGCACCGCAGTAGAATGCGGCCTTCCGCATTGATCGGACATGTTGTTTATTTCCCAAGCCTTTGCCAAACAATCCAAAAGAGGCGAGCACCTTTCTCATCGTCACGGTTTGGTCATTAACACGGTGGTCTATAACATAACATACATAAACACCCAGGAACGAGCCTTTCCCTTCTATTTGGTTTGCCTATAGGTTACAGGAGACCAACCCGCAGTTTGTTACTGCTTTAAAACATGTCATCTCCGGAACCAGCGCAAACAGCAACCAAAGCCTCAAAAAACAAAATCAAAGAGACTTCAAAGAAAAGGTCAAAATCGCAGCTAGTCACTGTCACCGATCATGGAAAAAATGAAGGAGAGAACCCACACTGGGCTTACAAACCTCCGCCTGGTTATAAGTCATTCGACCATGCATTCGATACCGAGACTTTCGACTGGGACTCCGTTCAGAAGGATGATGATCTAGAAATATGGCTAATACGTGTTCCAGACTCAGTAAGTATCCATCAGAATCCATGGTTGCTGGTTTTATGACATGCTTGTGACAGGTCAACCCCAAAAATCTTGACGGACTGGAGATTGATGCGCCCTCGTCCTCACGGAGTGGTCAGGTCGGCAGCTTGACGCAGAAGAGCGCTGTATATGATATATGGTCGATGGGTGACGATGATGCGGATTTCGCTGGAGCAGAGGAACTGAGAGGACTGTCGTGTTTGCTTCCTAGAAAAAGAAAAAAGGGCAGGCTATACATAGGCAAGTTATTTATTCTGTGAAGCTATATGAATGGTTTATTGAACATTCCATGATTAGCACCAAAAGAGATTGCACGTCATTTCGTTGTTTCAGCCCAGCCATCAAGAGCGAGCCCTCCGGAGCACCCATCCATTCTGCACCAAAATCCTCCTCGCCCCTCATATCCAAACGAATTACTCAAGCATCATTTCGTGCCGTATGGAGCCAAGCTTCCAATAAACAGCGATCATGCGAGTATGGATGATGACGGCCAAGCGGAGGGCGGTGATACTGGTCTTAGCTTTGGAGGGTCATCCCGCAAGACAAAGGAGTCCAAGGTAAAGGAGTCGAAGAGTAGTAAACGTAAAGTTGAGGGAGAGACACTTCGTAAGATGACGGTCAAAAAACCCAAAATAGCGAAATAGGATGAATATTGAGGCTGTAATTGTGTCTTAGGTGTAATGCTTCTGGATAGTACAGGAGTAATTAAACGCGCATGTAATGTGAAAAGGCAGTGTACAAGAAACTGTGTAATCGACGGAGAGAATAAGATAGATTACGATAGGCAAAGCTCTACTGTCTCCTATGTCATCCAACATCCATCTCATCTCCATTCCCTTGGGTAGTCCGTTGATCTGATGCAGTACTACGTGGATGTAACGACCGAGCCAGATCGTGGCGGATAGCATCCTCAAGCCCTTCATAAATGCTCCGTCCCGGAAGGCCCCATATTCGACCAGGACACTCCCTCTCCTTCTCATCAAAAACCCCCCCGACGCTTGCCACCCACTGCCGCCGGGTCTCTACGAGTTGCTGCAAGTGATCTGGCACCACAAGATGAAGATCATCATCCGGGCCGAGTCCAAGTGCTGCAGGTGAAGGTTTAGGCGCGCTGGCACCAGACATGGTCCCGTTCACGGTCCCGTTGACCTCCGATATTTTCTTTTTCTTTTTATTCAACTTCGGCTCATCTTTCTTCTGGACTTTCGAGTAGGCGCTCGTGATGCTTTTATCAAGGGCGGAACGGAGGTCCAGATATTCTTGATAACCGAGCCGATCACGAGCAATAGCAGCAAGACGTTCTTTCCTGGCCTTGTTCATGGCCACCACGGTCCGTAATTGACGCTGAGCGTGCCTGAGAGCTGTGGCAATTGGGTCGTCTACTTTCGTCGAAAAATCAGGCTACAACAGGGCTATGAGCGAAACACCCGTCATAAAACCAGTAAGTATACTTACCGGCTCATGGAGTAACCCATGAAACCGCATCGTGTCCTGAACCCTCTCCTCCAAATCAACTACATTAACTTTTTCCCGCTTCGCAGCTGCAGCACCAGTTCCGCCTGGCCTGCCCTCCATAGCGTCCTCAGCAGCCTTGACGCCCTTCCACACTGTCGAATCTGGCATTGGCAAAAGGGCACTCATCAATCGCTCAGTCAAGGGCCCGTGACTGCGCTCCTCCGTTAACAGGTCCGCCTCCATCAGGGTCGATGGGTCCCATTTCGGTGCTGACGTCGAGCTCTCACCCAATCGACCAGATGAAAAGCCAGGCAATGGCCCACCATACATGGCCATATCGGTATCCTCCCATACTTCCAAATAATGCCTGCCCAATTTTGGTATCACATAAGGCTCGACTTCATCCGCAGTAAACTCAAGAAAACCAACGTCCTCCTCTTTAATCCCTCGGATCCAAGGCTCAATGCTTGTGTAGAAGGTATTGACGGGAGTCTGTGCTGGTGGTTTGAGCTTACTGAAATCTTCGGTAACATCCGTTGCATTACTGGGACCGGCAACGGGCGCGGGGGGTATCGGAGGACGGGTGGGTAGTAGTACTGTGGAGGGCGGAAGTGTGAAGTCGGGTGCGAATGAAGACTAGGATGCCAATGAAGCGACAGAGTGCAACAGAATGCAGATAAAATACCTTCACGTGATTTGCCACAAATCCCAGTGACTTCGATGTTTTGAGAGGGACACTGAGAGAAGGGCCTGGCAAGGTCTTCACAGCGCGGCCGGAATCTGTACGAAGAATCTGAATCACGGTCTCTATGGATGGTCTCTGTAGATTACCCTGCTCAAGGTCACTATCTTCCTCTCGTTTACGTTTCTTCTTTTTTTTCTTGATATCGTCCGGTATTCTAATAAAGATTTTGAAAAATGGTGAGACTGTGCATTCGGAGCTTCGTCTTTGGACTTACGATCTTCGAGGGTCCAGTGATGCCCTAGAAGAGGGAGGGAAGGAAGAAACTGGTATCGATGGTGCTCGAGCTCTTACGGAGCCATTGACAGAGGGAGAAAGGTCACGTTCGTCCCCATCCAAAGCTGGGGTAACTACAACAACGTCATTGTGGCGAGACCATGGCAGATTAAGAGGATATTCGTGAAGTAATAATATGAGCATGGCGTCCATCAGATCGAACGGGATACCACGAGAATTTGACGTCCGGTATATGTACATATTTGGGGAATTTTTTGACCGTCGATTGAGTAGTGAAAAAGTGTGGACCGGGGAGGAGAGATTAAGATTCATGAGCCAGAATTAAGCCAAGACAGATAAAACGGAATAACATACAAGGGCGTTCACGCTTCACCTTCTCTACCGCCTTTGCCTTGCCTTTCTCTTTCTCCTTGATTCGCCTCATAGATTCCTCGATAGTCTTCAAGTCATCTCCGGCCTTCTTGAAGCGTTCCAATGACTTCTGCCGAAGTGATTTAAGCTCTTCCTGCAGCCTTTCAAGGTCATCTGTCGAGGGGACAGTCTCCGAAGGACTCTTAAAAAGGGGAGAGCACGTCGGGGTAGGTGGACGATAGGAATACAGTTTGGACGACATAGCAGCGCTTCCGACGAGTTCGGTGGCTACTAGGCACGTCAGGATTTGGCAACCAAAACCACAGGACAAATCCAGTGACCGGTTACTGCAGTCTTGCGCGTAACCGATGCAGAGCAGAAGATACTCTGTATGCCAGATTAGTGACGAGCAAGTAGGTGAGAACCAGACCTTGCTAAGGTTTAAACGCTGACACCTTCAATACCAAGCGTTTTGTCGTTGTTTACATAAGCTCTTTTCCCACGTGATCCACGATCGTTACTTTCAGCAAACCTCGAGACTTGCTTGACCACACAAGCCTTCTTTTGTTCTGTTTCTGGATTGACTGGGACTCGCCAAAACTATGCAAGAGGACCCCAGAAATGAAACAGAATCATTCCTACAACACGTCGACGACAAAGGCAACGACAACGTGGAATTAGACACCTTACAGGACATCCTGGTCACACCCCATGCACGCTACAGGACGGCTGAGTATGATTCGCAGGACCTTGACGACGATGTAGAGCATATAGGCGATGGCAGCGATGCTCTATTGGGCTCGGGTGGAAGAACCAGGGGAAACGAGCGAATACCGTCTGGCACAGGAAGGGTTTGGCCACAAGTTGGTAGCATTGTTGTCGAAGTACGTGGATAGAACTTGCAGAGAAGAAATCCCTCTGATTGCTTAAAAAGTGTGCACCCACGCTTCTTATGACTACCATAAGCCTCCTATTCACCGGGGAACTCCTTGACCGTGTATCAGTGAGTACATGTAGTGACGTCTAAGGTCTCGATTTAATTATTTCTAGCGTTGGCGGGCAATGAGCACCATCGATGAGCTGATAATGATCATTCCTGTTGTCTTAAACCTCAAAGGCAACTTAGAAATGAATCTTTCTGCTAGAATGGGAACTGCGGCTAATATGGGCGAGCTAGACGACAGGAGCGCACAACGCAAGATTGTGGGTGGTAATCTGGCACTATTACAAGTGCAAGCGACTGTCGTCGCATTTGTTGCAGCTTGTGTCGCGATGCTCCTCGGTCTTTTGGTCCCAGAGCTATCTTCGGGTCCTGTAGACCCTTTTCCACAGAACAGCACCCTATCGCTAACTGCTAGGTTGCCTCGGCCGCCACCGCCTCTAGGTGGGAAACCGAAGTCTGGTTTGATCGAGTATGTGCGGTTTTCATATTGAGCGCGTGGTAGTTAATCTCGTGGCAGATTCACGATGGTGGCCTCTTCAGCTATGATGTCCGCATGTCTGTCAAGCATTGTCCTCGGTTCCTTCATGTGTTTGCTTGTTATCATATGTCGACGATATGGGCGTGACCCAGGAAAGTGATGCTGGGCTTGTATTTAACACGTACGCTAAAACTTCTACACTTTCAGATAATATTGCGCCCCCCATAGCATCGTGCCTCGGAGACTTGGTCACACTCAGCCTTCTTGGTGTCATTTCCTCCATACTCATCAACGTCGTCAATACTCCCATTCCTCTCATTTGTGTCATACTCACTATTCTCTCCGCCACGGTATGCGTGTTCCTGGTGAGGCGTAACAACAGCGTCAAGGATCTGATCTACCAGGGCTGGGTTCCACTCTTTGGTGCAATGGTAATTTCTTGCGCTACTGGTATTGTGCTTGATATGTTTGCCTCTCGTTATCAAGGATTCCCTCTTCTTGCCATCGTTATCAGTGGTGAGTGGAGCGAATCTTACAGTTTATATTGTTATAACGCAAGAGAACAGGGCTTCCTGGCAGCGTTGGGTCTATATTTGTTTCCCGACTCTCGACTGCTCTTCATGCAGCATCTGCGAACGCATGCCTGCACAAAAGCGAACCTTCCCCAAAACTTGTCATGGTTACGTTGACTGTCATTACAATTCCCATAGAGATCTTGTTCCTCTGTACTCTACGAGCTTTTGGGTGGTTGAAATTACCCATCATATTTGCGATATTATCAGTATTATTTTTTTGTTGTGCAGTGAGTTCCAGGTCCGCCTTGCACTGATCGTTTACTGAAGTTCACAACAGGTCTTCACCTCATTAGTTGTAGCTCGATGGTTGACCAATTTCCTGTGGTCTAAAGGTCGTGACCCTGATACATACGCTCTGCCCATCCACTCTGCCCTGATGGATCTGATAGGGCAATTACTCCTTGTATTGTGCTTCGAGATCGTCTCACTTTTGGGCATGAACTTGTAAATCCAAATATTGCAAATACCATACAAAAGATCTCAACTAATATGATGCACACATTGACCCCCTCCACCCACCGGAAACCATTCGTACTCTGAATACGATCTGAGTCTGTCCTCACGGTGTGAACATCGTTGAAAGCCACCACATATCATCGATATCATCTTCCATGGATGCAGTACGAGCATTTTCCTGTGGTTATCTGCAGGTCAAATCACACACCAGCCCACAGACCTTCAAGGATGAAATGACCATTGGTTTGTGGCACAAGACTTGCGTTTTGAACAGAATCGCGACTCAAATTCTTAGTGAGAACATAACTCAGAGAGACGAAAAGGGGAAACGTGAGGCTTGTCAGGATGCTGGTGTCAGCATCATAGTAGTATGTTATGTCTTACCAATTTCATTGTTGCTACCTGGCCGAAACTCAGCCTGAGCGACCTTGATGGAAGCCTCCTTAGGCGGAGGGCCGCCGGCCGCTCTGTAAATCCATAAACACGCTCTTTACACTACTTCAACCATTGAAGTTGATTGAAGCAACGCAAATGCCGTGCGTGAACGAGGCTCGTATGTGCATGAAAGAATGAACGTGACAGATCTAGAGCCTCAGATAAAGGAGGATGGAGGGATAGGTAGAAAGATGGTGGGGAGTCCTAGCGGAGTTAGAAACCTAGCTCGCCCTTTTTGCTGTCGCGATTAATTTTATAACAATATTTACTGGTAGTTCCTCACATAATTTTTGATCGGACCAAACTGTTGTGCAGGTTCACTGATAAACATATGGTCTTCCCGAGCCAGACCTTTAGAAGAAGAGAACCAGTCGTTCCGTCTAATAAAAGTGGTGACAGAAATTGTGGGTACGTTTAGTTGAAGTGTACTAGTACATGTTGCCGCGGCTACGCTCGCACTTGCAGAGCAGCAGATGGATGCTTGTAGAATCTCTGTGATGGTGCATATTGATCAGCCAGTTCTCTTGATGCTTTACAGTGACGGAATCCCTGCAGGATACTCCTGTCACACCCGAGCGGGCTGCAGGACGGCCAAATACGATTCGCACGACATCATTGACGACGATATATAGCATGAAAGCGATGGTAGCGGCGCTCTATTGGGCTCAGGTGGAAGAACCAAGGGACCTGAATGGATACCTTCTGGAAGTGTTATTTAGGCACGAACTTATAAAAAACCATATAGTACAAAGTCCCATACACCCAACTGATATCATTCAAACGATGATGCATCCACCTGCTCGGAACCCTTCGTCCTCACGAATGTAAGCTCCATGTCCTCGTGGTGTACTCTGAGTACCATGTCATTGTCAAATAACTTCGGCGGATGTACAAGAAAAACAGACCTCGATGTGTCTTTCACAAATTGCAGGGAGGCTTTAACATCCGAAACCATCGTCCACTGAGTGGGCTGCTCGTCGTGTGCAAAGTTATACATATTGATGAGGAGGCGGTTCGCCGATACAGGTGGGACAACTGAAATCGTGATCGCGCCAAGTTGATAATACACAGAAGGACCGAATTTGCCTAGCAATGTGCTGAACAGATATATCAAAAAGTTGCTGGAAACAACGAAGGAGCACTTCGATCAGAACTGGCCCGCTGCATTACATATATTCTCACCAAAGAAAATAAAGGACTGAGTCTCGCGCAAAGATACGCATAAGACGGGCACCAGACCAGGTCTTGTCTGGTACCTGGAAATAGTGCTGAAGAGATTTGTGGCCTGCCAACACGACAAGAACAAGTTCCAAGCCCATCATGGGTACCCTGAAGAAAATAATGAGGTGAGGGTTACGATGATATTTCATGAACGTAAGTACCAAAATAGATATAACCACTCCATAGATCCAAGTAAACAGCATGCACCAAAGATCTGAGCTTCGTGATCTAAACTTTGGTCAGGGTACATACTCGAGAATATTGACGAAGCTGACCCTTCTCATACAGGTATACAACCACTGCCATCACCATCATAGTGCTGAAGATCGCGATGAACAGCATCGACACAGGAACGACGATTCTTTTGTCTGAATGTCATTCAGGTATGAACCAGAAGTAAATATTTGCATTACCACGTACCATATGCGTACAGCGCATATATTCGATGTTGGAGAATCACTTGGGCTTTGATGAGTACATCATACTTTAGATGGCTTGGAAACCTTACTTTGAATATTCGCTACCAGCAACAATGCTAAGGCATGTCAGAGTTGAGTAGACTGGTGCCTGTGGACGAGCATGCTACCTACCGATGATAGCAAAGAACGCATTTACAGAACCTGGTGTTCAATGAAGGAGAGATATCGGCTGAGAATTTTGAAGCTTACATCTGTTCTGAATGAGCATTGACAAAAGAGAGCGATGAGATAACGCACATAGCATCGGTCGGTGTGACGTCAAACGTTACTACATCTCAGTAATGAGCATCGATACATGGGACGAAACTTCGGCGCACAACTCACAGAATGTCATTAAGATAGCTGTTCCAAGCGCGAAGTATCGATTCTGGGGGGCGTCAGGTAAAAACACCTGACCTATGCACTCATTCTCACCACGAAAAACAGAACTTTTGCAAGCGTCCATCTGGTGTTCTGCGAGGAATCCTGGTCACCTTGCTAGCCAACATACTATACTTGAGCAGATCGTCGTACCCATAATTTAACCTGTCACCATTGAGCTTTAACAGCTTGAAAATCGATCAATGTGCTTACCTCTTGAGGAAAAGTTAGGACTAGAATTCCTGTCAACGATCCCAAATAACAGCACAAAGAGGGCCTGCTCACCAAGGTCCCACGTAAGGAGCGTCAAAGCGGCAACTGCACATCATTTGAATGATAGGTCACATTGGTTTCAGGAAAGACATGGCTAGGCTCACTGCTGATGTATTTGATTTTTGGAGCTGTCGCCTGGTATAGGTCCAGACCTTGGATTTCCTCTGGAGTGATAGTGGTCGACATGGGTGCGTGTGGTATCACTGGAGAAAAGAAGGGGCAGAATTCGGGGGTCTAAAAGCAGTTATTAAATAGTAGTTTCATAAATGAATCTGAAAGTGCCGATGCGGCCTTGGAGACCGAGAAGTCTGCACAGGCAGTAAATGCGGCTCGAAATCTTCTCATTGACGACCTATCGGCAACCTCGTTCTATGTATCACTTCTAAATTTATGTAAATCGTTGTGAATTTGTGATTAAAATCTTTGTATGATGGGGATCAGTTCGAAATCTTTACATAATTAGCTGATATGGACTCACCTTACGCCATGACTGAAGCGATCATGATATCATCTGCGAACTTCGATGATTGACACTGGTCCTGGTTCGACGTTGTCCACTGACCAGAGGTAGTGTGATGACGTTCATCATGTAGGGCGTTGGCTTCATAATTCTTAATTTAGAATCGCAAAACATACCGGAGTTACTTCCTCCAAAATAATGTATGGGCGCTAATGCACTAAAAATCAATCGATAGCTGATAGGTCGGCTAACAAGCATCAGACAATGATAGCCAGAACAGTACTAGAAGACGCCACCTGGGAAGATGCCGTCTGCGTCAGTGCTAGATGAATTAACATGATTGATAACGAAGGAGAAAGATAAATTCGAGTTCATACATTCAATGATGTCAATAGCATCCATATTGAATCATCACCGCAATCTGCGGCTGTCTCCACGTCCTTGGTACCACTAGTCTCTACAACATTGTTGTAACTAGTGGATGAGGCTGGGATACACTGGCGGCATCCTGATAATCACTGTGAGCAGTGTTGTCAACCAGTAGAATAAATAGACACACGTAAATTGTTGATAGAAGGAACTGCTTTGTCCAAATCGGTGTTTCCCTATTCGCCCCTTCTTTCTAGGCACGGGTGGTTGGTTTATAGCGTCCAAGCAAACATAAGTTTCCAAACGAGTAAATCTTAGAGCTTAACTTTCAAGGGGAAAATTAGAACAGTTCACAGTGGCATGTGGCTTGCATTATGTGACGAGCTAGCAGTTGCCGGGAATCAAGCACACTTGAAGAACAGTGGCTTCACTGAAGAAGGAAAACATGTATTGTCAGTTTCCAGGTCAAAGCCTCATCTGCGTAAAAGATGAAGTCCCCTAGAGCATCCGACATAACATAAATTAGCTTCCCTGCTCAAGACAAGCATTTTGGTCATATAGCCAGCTATATGAGCTTGGCAGTACCATAGGTATCATTACGCGACTACACCTCGAGCGAACTTCCCATACTCATGGATGCGAGCTCTATGTTGTAGTGTACTCTGACCATCATGTCAAATACATTGGCGAAAGATGATTGGGAAAGACAGACCTCCTTCTATCTATCTCTTCTTCTTCCTCGGTGTGTACTGAGTTGTACATATTGATGAGGAGACGATTCGCTGACACAGGTGGGATAACTGTGATCGTGATCGCGCCAAGTTGATAATACTCAGCAGGGCCGAATTTGCCCAGCAAGGTACTGAATAGGTATACTAAAAAATTACTGGAAACAGCAAAGTGGTACTTGAATCAGAATAGGCCCGCTGCGTTGCATGAGCTCTCACCAGAGGAAATAAAGAATCGAGTCTCGTGCGAAGACACGCATAAGACGTGCACCAGACCAGTTCTTGTCTGGTACCTGGAAATAATGCTGAAGGGATTTGTAGCCTGCTAACAAAACAAGGACAAAGTCCAACCCCATCATTGGTACCCTGTAGTGGAGAATGAGGAGCAGGTCGCAAAGGCAGTCCACGGAGGAGGTACCAGAAAAGATACAGCCAATCCACGGACCCAAGTATAGCGCATGCGCCAAAGATCTGAGCTTCGTGATCTAAACTTTGATCAGTGCACATACTCGGTAACATTAATGAAGCTTACTCTTCTCATACTGGTATATGATCACTGCCATCACCATCATGCCGCTGAAGACCGCGACGAACAATGCTGACACAGGGAGGACAATTCTTTTATCTACATATCATCCAGGTATCAACCGGAAGGATTTACATTGCCACACACCAAAGCGTACAACGCGTATAATCGAAGTTGAAGAATCACTGCAACTTTGATGAGTACGTGGTACGTCAGATGGCTTTGACAGTTTACTTTCAATGTTGGCCACTAGTAACAAAGCTGGGAATTGTCAGACTAAAGGCGATCGAAGTTGATCGACGGGCAAGCTACATACCGATAACAGCAAAGAGGGTATTTGCAGAGCCTGACATTTCCATGAGGGGGGTTAGGGGATAAAAGTGCCTGAGCTCACATCTGTTCCGAATTAGTATCAGTAAGAATGAGTGGTGAGATAACGCACGTAGCCAATGTGGGTGTAACGTCGAATGTCACTGTATTACATTTCAGCAATGAGCGTCTATCGTAACACGCGTATGTCAACAAACTTCGGTGCGCGACTCACAGAATGTTATTAGGAATAGCTGTCCCAAGCGCAAAGTATCGATTCTGCGAAGGATGAGGCAAAACACTTGACCGATCTAGACGTTATCTCACCACGAAAAATAGAACTTTTGCAGGCGTCCACTTGGCGTTCTGCAAGTGGTCCCCGTCATTTGCTAGCCAGCATTCCGCCTAACTTGACGCACCCATAGTCTATACTACCACCGCTGAGCCTCCGCAATAATTTAGGTCCTGGTTGAACAACTTACCTCGTGTGGAAAAGTAAGGACTAGTATCTCAGTCAACGGTCCAGAATAAACTCGTAAAGAAGGCTCACTCACTCAGGTCCCAGGCAAATAGGGTTATAGCAGCAACTACACGATGTCCGAGTGGTAGGTAAGCATATCGGTCTCGGAAAATAAAAGGGCCCACTGTTGATGTATTTTATATTTGGGGCTGTCATGAGGTCCAAGTCCAAAGCTTGGATTTCTTCTGGAGTGATTGTAGTTGTGTTCGACATGGGCGGGTGTGGAATCCTGTCTGTTACTGAAAGAGTGGGTGGGGGCCAAGGATTAACCTGCACAGTATTAAATAGTGTCGCTGATACATCCTGCTGATTACTGAAATAGCAGTCTCACAAATGAAACTGCCGCTACCGATGGCCCTGAATGAATAGGCGGTGCGGATATCAACCTCGTTACTCCGTGTTTCATATCCTTTCGCACATATGTGGGAAGAAACCTAGACGTAGTCTGTCAGAATGGGCGACTCCTGTGTATTGAATATCGACTCAACTTGTACGAGCTCACAATGTCCTTGCCATCATGCAAAGGAGATTGGCCCATTTGAAGAATCTACATAGGCGATAGCAAACATAACTTGAATGCTGATCGCTTTAGCCCCTAAATTATATGTACACGAAGCTCAGCTGACCACGGGAAAGTGTCGCTTCCTCTGAACTTTTTCGTGCTTGAAACTTGTTCTAAACATTGTTTCCGAGTCCCATACCGAACAGGAATGCGGTGGGTACGCGACTCGGTGTCGTGGGTGCACTGATGTTCATCATTGCCTCAAGGTGGCCCGTCCAGTGTCTGGGCCTATACTTGGCATTTAGCTTTATCATGATCCGAGGACAAGATTTGGATAAGCAGAGAAGGCCGAAACTGTCGTCATCAATAACTTATGAGAATAGTCGCACATACATGTACATCTGGTCCCGAACATGATGCCGGGAGCAATGGGAACCAACTGTTCCGTAGTATAGGCGCATAGGAACAACCAGAGCTCCGCAACTATGGAAGTCGGACTTCGGGATGGCCGTACTAAAAGAATAAAAATTCGTTCAGTAAGGAACATACGGACGCCACAGTTCTCCCCCAGGCTAGTAACTTTGGCTACTCCTGGAAATTCAAGAAGTGACAGGTCGGAAGATTGTATGATCTCATCTGCCAATAAATGATGGACTAGGCCCTTGAAACAAGTTGTGTGGCCTAGTTAGAAATGTGATCAGTTTCCATGCACAACGTGAAGAGCGTGTAGTCTTCATTCACTGAAGAATGTAAACGAAGTTCGTTCCTCTCACGCTGGAGCTATCTGTGTAACCCGAAGATGCTGCATTCCATAATTAAGACTCTTCAAATTACAGCGTCCAACATAATTTGTTAATTTTGCTCGAGACAAGCACTTCGATCTGGGCAATCAGTTATGCGAGTTAGTGAATTGGTAATAAAGTATTGTATCAGGACATCACAAAATATATGCATGAATTGCTGGGTGGAGGTGGAAGGACATCAAGTTTTTGTAAGTCAAGACTCGATTGCAATATCGATCTTTGGTCCAGACTCGCGCTCAAGGTCTGCAGATGATTGTCTCTTCCGCTTCTTCGGGCTTTTCGAGGGTTTTATATTAGCACTTGGACACAGCCCTTTAGTGCTCAATGTACACGAGTCGCACTTCGGTCCCACAGCGACACAAATAGTCTGTTTAACAAAAAAAGATCACTATGAGAATCCCCATGGCTATGGCGCCAAACATACCTGACCAAATCCGACGAGCATGTGGTTAATGTCGCGATGCAATTCGAGGGGTAACCACGACTGAAGATTTAACCTCGTTTCTTCAGGCTTCTTGGTGGGCGGTTGATGCCATCCCAACCTGTTGGTAATACGATGAACGTGCACATCCACGCCAATGCCGTGATTGCTGCAAGTGCGTTAGCGAGTTCATAAAGGGTGTAGTAGATCCACCACATACAGATTCCAGGCGACTTGAAGTGTAAGAAACGCCATTTTAGGTCCGACTCCTGTCAAAGAGCATAGCTCATCCACCGTCTTGGGTACATCTGAATCGAACTCATCCCGTAACCGTAAAGCCGCCTTCTTGATATACCTGATAGAAAACGTGAATAAAACCACTCTTCCTTCTACGGGAAAAATAAACGGACCCAGTCTTCCGTCGCCAGAAGCCAACTTTTGCTATTGCATCTGATATTGTAGACTCATCCGCGGATATGATGGCAGCCACAGATAGCGTGCCTCCTACGGCAGCCCGCAGCTTGTCAACAGCTGCATCCGTGACTTCATCTTTCGTTTGGGAAGATAACATCAGAGAAACTAGGATAGCAAACCGTCGGTTCTGCCATACAAAATAAGACCGTCATCATATGAGACTGCATGAATATCAACCTTTGGGTCTTTCTCCTTGTGCTGGGCTTGTTCGCACCCCATAGTGTCTACAGGAGCAACCATTTGTGTGCGCATCACTTTGATCGCGTCATACACCTCCTTCCAGCGTGATGGAGTAATATGTGGAGTGTCCAGAGCCCGCTGTATCGGTTTAGGTTTCTTGGGAGACTTGATTTTCACTTTCGAACTCGCATCCTCTTCAGATACCATTTCTTCCAGCTTCAAAGTTGGCGACATCTTCCGTAGGCTCTCGGAACGTGTGGAGTCTGAGATGCTCGAGGTCCCGGATTCGACCTCGAGCTTGATACGCTTCGACGGCTTTGGACTGGAAGACAGTGATGTTGACGGCTGACCCGCATTTCCGGCTTCAAACAAAGTGACTGTATTGTGATATGGGCTTGCACGCGCCGAGAGTCTAGTGACAACTCCCGATACCTGTCGTTGCGACGACGGCATTGCAATAGTACGACTTTGTAGTCAGATGTTAATAGACAGAAGACAGAGCATGGATAAGTACCGGGTGATGTAACCCGCGGAATGTCCCGGCGTCATACACCCAGACTGTTCGCTTCCTACATTCGTTTTGTCTCTCTGCCACGACGTCGAGTCGCTCGAGTTCGTCGTTCGCACTTCTTCACTCGTACCTACAGTTTCTCTTTGTATCCACCCACCGCTCCCTTTTAATTACGCACCGCAGTTCACTCCATGCTGGTTCCTCTGTTATTCGAGCATTGGTATGCTGCGTTCATGCATGTCCCGTTGTAAAGCTACTCGAAGAGTCATTCGACATCGTCCCACTCGTGAGCAGGCATCCCATCCTCCGAGCAGCTCCACCCTACCCGAGCTGACAACCTGTCCATGTCGACCCCAGACAAAGCTAAAGCGGCAAGGGCTGGCCGTCAAGCTTTCAAGCTTTAGCACACCGAGTAGGTTAGACTCGGAGACAATTGGATATCTGAAACATACTCCACCTTTCCCATTTTGTTTCAAAAAAGACGTTTAGATTGGCTCCACGGGCCGCATACCGAACAAACATAAAAGTAAATTGAATCAAGTCGACATTCAGGTTCAAAACAGATCGAAAGCACGCAAATCAGGAATGGAAGCGCTCGGACCCTAGCAGTAGATAGGCGTCGGCGGGCGACCTCTGATACGCGATCAGATCGCTGTCGTTGAATATGCAACCCATCAAATTTAAAGGTCGTGCACCCTAGTTAACGTTAACACTAGGGAAGGGCTTGCGATGTTGACCGATTAATGGTGTCATGGCCAAATGAGAATATACCTGTGTCTGGTAAATCGTTGAAACGTTTGTTGTAAAAGTTCCGTAGGCAGTCGGTGGATGTACTGTTGTCAGTGTCACAACATTGACAGAAGAAAAAATGCACGAATCTCGCGGGGCACCATCGTCATTCGTACCGAGCTCGGCATCGTTAGGAGTAGTCACATTTTGATCTAGAAAAACTTCAGATCAGTGACTGGACTTACATAAAAATGGCGCAAATATAGCTAGTGCGGCAACGCTAGAAGACTCGTCAGTTAAAGCAGCCGTTAAACGTGAACAATCAGATAAATTTGCGTATCCTGACATGGACAGGTTAACCGTCAGACAGACTTCCGATGCATGATTAAAGTTTGCAATTAATTTGCTAACTGATAACAATAGGGGTCTCAGCCGACCACCACGTGCGCGATGCACGATAGATTTGACATCATATTGCTAGTGGCTGAAACAAGGCCTTCCAGATGTGTATCTATATCAACGGGTAAAAAAAACAGCACCAATCTATCGCGATGGTACTGGAGGGAATCCAGAGATAATTGGAAACCAAGGATGAATATCCGCATCCCACTTCAAAGTCTTTGCATCCCATGTCGTCAAGGCCTGCTCGGTTGAAGGGAGCTGTCTCTGCAAATCGATGCACACATCTAGGAGCTTCTGGACGAACTTGCGGGAGATGAGAATCTGCAGTAGGTACAACTAGATATTTTCTCACCTTCTTCCGTTCTTCACTCCATCGTCCTGCCCAGCCATCGGGTGACGTCAGCAAACATGATAGAACTTCTATGGCGAGCGCGATGCCATCTAGCGAGAATTGCTTATCCTACCTTCGAATTAAACAGGCACCTCTTTCCAGTTACTACGAACACTCACCTTTTGCATCGATTCACATGCCGTAGCAAACTTGGTGAAGTTGGGATGTCCAAAGGGTTGTAGATCGATGTCTTCGTACTCGGGCATAAAAGCCCACTTGTAGCGCCGCAGAAAATTGAGCCTCGTGCGTCGCCACGAGAAGTCGTTTGTTTGACCGTGATCTTTCCGTCGAGTCAAGATCTGGAACGAGCGAGTGATATTCACCATTACTTCACAATGAAGACAGCTATTGAGAGGGACTGCAATGCCGTGAGGAATTGCGACTGATATGACAACTCGAAGTAAGCATTTGAGTCTGGATCAAAAAAAATCAACTCTAGCCATTATACGCATCGAACCACATACCGCTCGACATGCCTGGCATAAGTTGATCTATGCAGGACAAGTGCATTTCAAGCACCTGTACGACATACCAGTACGCAAACACGCGCTCTTCATTTGTATAGAGCGACAGTTGGAATCCCGATAAAATGACTTCGCGGATTACAGACAATCTATACATTAGGACGGCTACCCTGGCGCGACGGACGTGGTCAAGCTTTTCTTGGTCTTGCTGATAAGCATCGTCTAGTGAGCCTACAGGGCGCTACTTACATCTGATACACTCACCAAGGGTGCAAGGCGCACACACACGTCCATGAACACGGAAAACAGCTCGTGCCAGTCGAAAAGGGACTTTGCGCAGAATCGGCGCCGCCGTGGGGGGTTGTACCATAGCGACTTTATGTTCGCAATCAGTATCTGTCTTGCTGTCAGCATATATGCAGGATGTCTCAACTTCAAACAAACCTGCGTCATGGTGCGTTCAATCTGTACGAGGGGTGGAGGCGCCGGACCCTCCCACCTTGTTACGATATTTTGCGTGAAAGCGTCATAGGAAATGTCCAGTGTTTCACGGAAGAACTGGACCACAACGTGTTTGAGTGCAAACTTGTTGAGCACGAGGACGCCGTCCCAGAATGCGGACTAGAAATTATCATAAAATTCGACTAGATAATTGTCATGCACGAATTACTCGCCTGTGTGATTGAACGCACATAAGGAAGTCGACTATGGGGGCGTGGACACCACAGCTGTAGATGGCCGGCAACCTGATGCTAGATTTAATGTTTATTGACCGAAGAGTAGCAATAGTATATACCTCCCATGTCGTCAGTTCTGTTGTGTTTGCAAGATCGTTGACGTTTTTCAGCGATGTCAACAGTCCCTCTAGTAAAGTCCAGGTATGAGCTTGGTCTGGTAGCTGTAGGACATGCAGAGGGATATATGATACAATAACACGAGGAAACTGAGGGTCAAACGCAAGACGTGCTGGAGAATCTGGCGCGGGTTCCGACGGAGTTATTGTCATGATAGGCTGCAATAATTGCAGACTTAGATTTATCATCGTCGGAAGCAAACCAGAATGAGGTTGAGACAATTGTGTCTCGAACAACACAATTAGCGACTGACACAAGTCAGTAGACTATCATGTAAAAGAAGAAACGCCTCAAACCTTTCTAAACACTAGTCGATTCATCAACATGGTTTTCCAAGGTTGCTGAACTGTAGTTTTTATCGCATGAACATCGGGTGAACATTGTTATGTGAGCCATTTCACACCTTTGGCCGAGGTCTCGAGCCAACGACACGCTTCATCAAGCGCCTTGCAGATATATTTGACGGGCAGAGCTTCGGAGAGAGGCACGTCACATTTCTCGCTTTGCCAGTCTTCGGCCTGGTCATAGATGAGCATGGCTGGCAACTTAAGCAGTACTTTGACGAACATCGTACACGTTCCCTTTATTTAGCTCCCTCCAGGACAGGTCACAACACTTGAGAAGGCCTAACAGAGCTGCCCTTAGAACGACTGTGATTAGCTCTGGCGGTCGCAAGCTGTCTGAGCGTGGCACTAAGCCCCCGGGGACGAGGTCAGGGTCTATCTCTTTCAAAGAGTGAACGTAAAGGAATGAGTATATGGTTTGCGAAAGAGTATAACCGGAGTGCCATTCCATCTGGGTGCCAGACAGGGGATAAATGAATACATGCGGAAGAGTTTACGCTGTCTCTGATTTACCTCGCAGGAAACCGAACGATCTATGATCCAGCACACTTCCTCTGGAGTTAGCGGGGCGAGAGGATTGAACGACGGCTTGGATTTGTCCAGAAGCGCCAAGCCGCTATCGAAGCGTGGTTCGCCTATCTTCACACATCATTAGCGAATTGGTTGAACTTCGGAGATAAGTGGATTTACCTCGAAGGACGACATAGCATCCAGAAGAGTAAATCCGTCGGTCAACACGAGAGCCCCGGGTTGCATATCTTAGGCAATGAGCATGCAGGTAAGTTAACACAAGCATGTCTGGTCACCTTCGGCAGCATCCTCAAATAATGCAGTCACATCGTGAAAATTGTCGCCGCCAGGAAGGTCCACCAAGGGATCGTGCTCCATGTGGCTGCGGTCGCCAGATGAGCCGGTAATGGCTGGTAGTAGACGTCAGTAAAGCAAAGCACAGCTGAGGTCTAGTACCTTGTATATTATCGGAGTTTAAAATACTTTTCTTAGTGCTCATCACACATGATCATTCCCCGACGTGTCTGCCAGATCCGCCCGGGACGCGTGATATTCTCTGGCATTCAACCGACTGGTATCCCTCATGTAAGATTATATTCTTTTTTTGACACGGAACAACTTACATAGTAGTAGCTAGGGAACTACCTAGGCGCACTGTCTAACTGGGTCAAGCTTCAAAAATCTGCCGAGCCCGAGGACAAACTGCTGTTTTCGATTGTCGGATGGCATGCGTTGACCCTTCCACAGGATCCTGCTGCCCTACTGACTGCAAGGAATGATATGCTGGCTGTTTTACTTGCCATAGGCATCGACCCTAACCGGTCGATACTGTTTCACCAGGACCATGTATTTGATTGCTCTATCCCACCAGCCGATTGGTTAACAGTACCTAGAACCCTCACCATACCGAACTTTCCTGGATATTAAGCTGCATAGCGCCCATGGGGAAACTGCGCCGGATGACGACTTGGAAGGTACGGTCTTCCAAGCGTAATTACATTCAATTCAATTCTTACGTTCCTCAAGTCAAGATTAGCTGCGGCGCGAAATTCTAGCTCAGAGGATGAAGTGGATGAGTCGATGCTTAACGCCGGTCTATTCATGTATCCTGTGCTACAAGCCGCGGACGTACTTGTTTATAAGTGGGCCTTCTTTTGGTGGTCATTTTTGGCACGACTGATATGTTGCTAAGAGCCACCCACGTTCCTGTTGGCGACGATCAACAGCAACATATAGAACTTACGAGAGATCTCGCCGATATCTTCAACCGAACATTCAAAGGAACGTCTCCCTTGTTCCCCCTTCCGACCTATGTCAACAGTAAGTATTTGAGGTTATGCATATATATCCGTTGAACCATGCCTTCAGCTCCATCGAAGCGGATTTTATCACTCAAAGACCCAACGTCCAAGATGTCGAAATCTTCGCCCGACGTCCAGTCTCGCATCTTGCTCACCGATAACGCTTCCCAGATCCAATCGAAAATTCGGGCTGCTGTCACGGACTCCATTCAGGGCATTACTTACGATCCTCAAGGTCGCCCGGGTACCTCAAATCTGCTTACTATCCTCGCTGCCTGCACAGACAGCGATGTCACCCGGGTCGCCAAAGACTATGAGAGCCAAGGTCACGGAACGTTGAAACGCGATGTCGCAGAGGCTGTCGAGGAATTCCTGAAAGGGCCCCGGGCGCAGTTTAATCGTATCCGTCATGAAACGACATATCTTGAGGAGGTAGCACGTCGCGGTGCTATTCGCGCTATTGAACACTCCGAGGTGACGATGAAGGAAGTCAAAACACGCCTAGGTCTAGCATCAGCTGTGGTTTAGAAAATGATGACCATGTCTCGTCTGATTTTTTGGTTTGTCAGCAAGTCCACGGAGAATGCACTACTAGCCGCCGGCAGTGAATCGGAAGTAGTATGATCGCGCTCGATCACTAAAGGATTAATGGCATCAAGGAGAACCTGTTTTACGAGCGCTAAGTGCATCGTGGAGGCGGCCATACGGTGACCCCCGGAATTTGGCCTCGGTGTAGGCCCCGGTTGTTAGCATTAGCGTAACTCTCCTGTAATAGTGAGACTTGGTGGTGCATTGTCCCGCTTTGGCCATAGCACTGCCATCCCACGCTTCTTACCCTGAAAGTACCTTGCCGCGGTCGACCGAGTCCGAGCCCGAGTGGTTGTCTGTTTGGGGTCAAGCTCCCGCATATCTATCGCGAGGAGTATCAAGCTTGCTACAAGCTTCCAGGGCACCTTAACGGGCAGGTGTTCAAGACCCTTTGCAGGAAGTATCCACGGCGTTCATAGTGATCGGCGGGGTATGATCTAGATTTGGTTGATCGAACGGATCGAATGATGTCTTGGTTATTAATCCATTTAAATTATAGGGAACATTTCCAAGCTGTTTTCGTGTTGTTCTCGGGTCTCGATTGTTTCAATTTCCTTGCTCGGCTCACTGACCAGGTTTCAATTTTGATCATCCTGTCCTTGAAAACAAACCCCTTCATGTGTCTGAGTTCAAATTCACTTAACCTTGGGGCAACAGCAAGCAGTTGATCTAAGATCAACGGCAGGTTTGTTGATTACAATCATATAACATAACCTTGCCCTGTCCCGTCCGCTTCCCGGAAATCCCTTCAAGGTCTTCAATGGTCTTCACCCCCCAACCTGTCCTCCGCGGATGGTCTCCTCCTTCCGTGGAGGATGACCATGATGTTCATCTGCCAGACCATACATTTCCTCATCCCAGGCCTTTTATACCGTCCACCTCTTGCATCACTCACCAACCAATGGCTCCTTCATCTGATCGACGTGCACAGCGTAACAGAAGCAGGGACCCTAGTTGGATCCCTCGACCTAGAAACGCCTTCATAATCTTTCGCTGTGAGTACTCACGCAAGCACAGCCAGGCTGCCCAAGAAGGCGACGAGGAATCAGAAGCACCCAATCCTACTGCCAAGACCCTCTCCAAGCGAGCCGCTGAGGCGTGGAAGGAGTTGTCGGCTTCTGAAAAGGACATTTATAAGGTGCTTGCAGATAAGGAGAGAGAGGACCATGCACGTCTTTACCCCCACTATCGCTTTCGTCCAATGAGGCGCCAAATCTCCGGACTGAAGAAACGTCAATACGATATGGGCCTCAGTAACAGCAGTTTCCTGCTGGATTCAGACGAACAAATGCCTCATTATATCGCAGATGTGGATGAAGACTCGCAAGAGGATGTTGTACATCAACAGGTCATCGAGAAGGAAGGGAGCGAGAGTGTCGAGGCATACGGAGACTTCGCGCCGAAAGACGCCCCTGGGAACTGTGCCGCAGCTCAACGACGATCGTCGTCTGTTCCGCTACCCGACGCGTTTCTCACTCCCATCCTCCCATCATACGCTCCAAAAGACGACTCATGCAGGGCTCGCTCGACTGAAGGAAGAGAGTGGCCGCTGCGCCCTCTTGATTATGTGTCACAGGCGGCACATGTTCGGTTTGGGAGGGAATTTGAGGCGCAACCTCAGCAATGGCATGCTGCCTCAAACGATCCATCTTCCTTTATATCCTTCACTTTCGGTGCATCGACTGGGGTACGTTTCTGATACAATTTTTTCCCTTGGATGTGTGCTTAAGCCCATAATACAGGAGCATGATAGCTCGATAGGCAACCCATCCGAGTCGCACATGGCATTTGAGCTTGACTACCAATCCCCAGAGAGCCGGAATGGACTCACCTACGCTCCTTCCTCCTTTACAACTATCACCTCCTCCCTTTCTGGCTGGAATAACGATCCCCTTTCCCCCTGTATGCCGGGGCAAGAAATATTGCCTGGTGATGAGCTATTAGCACCTTATGAAGACATGGAGCGTGCACAGGCTCTGGAAGCTTACGCTCTTGGCTTACACAATTTTGACTTTTTCACCCATCCCCATCCCCTTTCCGAATACCCTGATCATGTACCCGGTATTCCCTGCGACATTGAATACTCGGCACTCTTCCAAGAGCAAGATACAGAATCGTGGAATTCCAACACGCACTCAGTAAAACCTCACCCACGAGGATGATCTCCGTCACTACTATCTTGACCCTGTAGCCCTATTCCCACTAGTGTTTCATAGCCCGACAGTGTTTCGCGTCATTTCTTCTTTACGGTTGCTTGATCCTAATACTCAGCCCCCTGCTCCGCGTTCTAGTATCATTAATATCACCTTTCCACCATGCATATCCACATTTTTCTTGGTTCGCATTAATTCATGTGCATAGTATAATTAGGGACGGATTACTTACCTGTAGGACGTATAATGCTAGCAAACTGGAAATTCGAAACTCAAAATTGCTGAGCTTACTAGTTTGCATGCATCACTTTCAAGTCGCGGCAAACGGCGATCCCCACAAATTGCAAGCCGACTTCCATGACTCTCAGCAGTATATTCCTTGGATTGTTCCAAAATTCCAAATGGTCATTCCTGGCTGCTTCGGACGACTGCGGAAACAATGTCAGCCAAGGGGGATGGGTCAAAACTAAGACACACAGTGGCAGTTTTGACAAATGTCGCCCACATCTCCGCACCTTTCCTTTCAGTTTTCCTCATTGTCCATCTGTCCGCACCGGCACTTGCAAATGTCGGAGGCTCGAGTTTGTCTTCCAATGTTATGGTAAGTGACACAGTATCATCAAATTGGTAACAAAGAGATGTGACGTTTGAATCATAACCGACGCAGCTTCTCGGTAGGGAGTACTACCAAACAGGCTTTGGGGAGAGATATCTCCTCTTTCTACCTCTAGCAGCCCACGTAGCTTCAAGTATCACAAAAAGGATCATCGGTCCACGCTCAGCACCGCCTCGCAAGATTACCAGCACCCTCAGTCTCGCGGCATATTCAACTCTTCTAATCTTCCTTCCTATACATTTCTACACACACCGCGTTCACCCTGCCAATCCTTCACCACCGATATTCGAAGTAGGGCCCTCAGAGCTGGACTATGAGTTCATCAAAACTGGCTTGGCTAGGTTTCCCTGGCGGAGCTGGATCTTGTACGGTGGATTGGTTGCAAGCGTCATGTTCCACGCAGTCGAAGGCGCACAAATCATCCAAGCATCGCGTTTCGCTTCTCGGAAATTCCGCATGCGCCCACTAACGCGCAAGATCGTCGCAGGCGCAGCGGTAGTGCCTATATTGGCAGGTCTGTGGACGCTTTCGAAAGAACCGCTTATGGTATTTGCTTCGCTGGCAGAGCGGTACGAGGCTGCGTTCACTCGGTCTTGGATCTATAGGTTTTAGTCTGGGGTGGACATGTGTTTATTTGTAATCTCGTAGGTGCGTATGTATCTTGAGCTCAATGCACGTCCATGAAAGTGAAATACAGTTTCTTGCATAATTTATGTCTAGTTCCAGTCCGTATCGTGACACCATAACCCACAAGGACTAAAGTTAAACTTGTATTTGAATCTTGATTCAAGTAACCAATGGTGTCTATCAATGAGCACTAAGTTACTCGACATAAGCATTGATTTTCATGTACAAGGAAACCCAACGTGCTTACCTTCAAAGGCCACAAACAGATGCGTTGACCTGAACCGAAGTCACCGATACCCTCCCCAAAAACGCAGCCTCATTGTCAGTAAGCGTGTTCATCGCTGCCTCCGCAATGTTAAACCCTAAACTCGCAACGTCAACAGCAAGGATTGCGATTGTCTCGCTGCCGTATGTTACTTCGTAGCATGTTCCGCAGTAAACTGAATCCCATCCCGTGACAGTGTAGACACCGCCGACATTGGGGAATGTAGGCAATTGACCAAGGGTCGTGTAGCCCTTGGAGATGAGTCCGTTAGGCCCATCTGAGCAGGCGACTTCGTCGAGAGACAGATCAGCATTATCGTAAGTGTTGTCATACGAAAGGCTCTCAGTCTGGGCGAGCACGGGAAGAGTGATAGCAAGGAGAGAGATGACTGCCGATGTGAACTTCATGATGGGTTGGTGGTGGTCAGAGGCTTTACTTGGATGATGCTGGTTGAGGGTGATCGCTGCAGAAGTGTACCACGAACATACTCCTTTTATCTGATTCGTGTACCCCGCTAGTTACGCTGAAAGAGCCTGCGTACGAAATAGACCAGCATTCCATGCGGCGTTCTCGCACTCGGAATATGATGTCCGGACATTTCAGGCATCTTGTGTAGGTCAGCAGACTGAGAGGGTGCATGCTTGACCGATGAGAACTATTCTTGGCTCAATTTCTCTAGCTGGAGGGCAGAGTGTTCAGTTCATTAGCATGCGAGACTGTGACTGAGCTGTTACGCGTGACGTCCCCTGAGTCCGATTTCTCAGGCAGGACAGGCTATGCCTTCTACCTACCATGCGTTCGATGCCTGCGCACTGAACTTCCCTGTAAATGGATAGATACAATCACGAGTGCCTGGATGCATCAACGGTCAAAGATTCCCGGAATACTAGCACGAAGGAGGCAATTACTGTCCAGTCCTGCAACGACAATCATAAGCTCGAAGCCATGAAATCGCTTACTCTTCGCCACTTCGTCAAGAGTCATTGTGAGAATTCATGTGATTGTAGGTTTATCTATTAAGAAATCTCTCTCTGGCTTTTTGATTGCGTCTAAAGTCTTCGTCCTTGAGCTTCCCTTCAAGAGCGACCCACACATTCCGAGCATACTTCTCCCCATCCTGAGAGGATTAGAATGCGGTGATAAAGATACGTGCTGGATGCTTACCTTCAAGAGGCTTTTGACCTGTGTGAGGTCCGACACGCCTGTCCCGAGCAAGCGCATGCCTCGCAACAGTGGAGTTGCATCTGACGGGAAGGAGTAAAATACGAGTAACTTGAGAGGAACAGAAGCTTCTTCTTGTAGCGTAGCATCCAGGAAATGCAATGTTGGTAACTATTCAAAGGTCAATCGCATACCATCGAATTTGAACTCAACAAACAACGAACCAGATTGAGAGTCAGACAAACCGGCCATGCTTGTCTTCCATCTAGGGGTTCACCTTCGTCCCAGTAGTCAGGAAGCTCGAAGTCAGCCACTTGAATCGCCTGCCGTGTGTCCAGTGCGCTGCCGACAAGGGCGGTTTCGTCCGTGTCCACGTCCATAGCCTGAGTTTCGCCTTTCTTCGCGCGGTATTGGACGCTTTTTGTTATAGGTACCTTTGTATCCCATAAAGCGGCGCGTGCAGCCATGAAAATTGCGTCGAATATGTTCCCTGCGTCAGAAAACACTATGATATCGAGATTGAGCAACCAAGATTTCATTCCAGGTATGATACCGAGGTTTGTTGGTCGGATTGTCGGATGAGAGAGGGTAGCATTCAATACGGACGTCATGTCATGTTGCAGGTCATCTAGGGCATTTGGGGAAAGGAGAGGGTATGCAGTTGGAGAACTATCAGTCCGAGTTGTCCCGTCTTTTCTTTTGAAAGTGTAGCAAAAAAGCCGTACCAGGATACAGAGCAAGCCACTCGTCCGCCATCTACGCCTTCGCCATCTCCGACGCTCTCAACTTCTAATTTTGCAGCGGCTACGACTTCGGTGCCTCCACCGCCGTCCTGCGCGTTTCTACCGATGCTAACACGTGCGCTGCCATTTGCGATGGGGGCAATTCCAGACTCGAGGGCTATGGTTCGAAAATCTATCAAACCGCGACCGTCTGCTCGTAATGGCGGATCAGATAGTAAGGAGGATTGGATGAAGGCCTTCTCGGCCTTGGATATTGATGCCATGCCTTGATCGATAATTGTATGACTTTCCGTAGGCTCGAAGGATTCTGATTAGAATATCATAAATTTGACCGTATTAGGCAGGTGTGCCGCGATGCCGCTGTTCATGTCCAGTCAATAAACGACTTCCATCCGTTTTCGGCCACTAACGCCAACGATATCCGCTGACATAATCCGCCTTACTCGAATACATGCCATGCAACGCAATACCTTGCAGTGATACCAAGCTACGTTTTCAACCTTTCACCAAGTATGCTAATATCTCTTTCCCGGCTCTATTTAGATGATACCTAGTGCTCAGTACGACATACTCGATTCTCCATACGCGGTAATGAACTTCCTAGCACTTTCTCGCTGTTTCATAGTTTAGTCATTTCAACTTCACGCGCTTACTATCTTCCTCACGATGTCTCGGTCGAGGGGGTGTGTTAGAGTTTAATGTTCACCCTTCGTCATCGTTCGATGTCCGGATCCCGACTACGTATATATGCCTACGTAGTAGACCATCCTATCTTTGTCGTCTCCCGCCATGTCGTAGACACACAGAACAGGGTCGTTCTCCAGCTCCAACACAATGCATCATCGCCTCCTGCTGGCTCGGCGACTGTCACCTGAAACGAGGCGTTAATTGTGCAAATATGTCGTAAAATCTCAACTCACCTTTCTCCTTGGCTTTCTTCGGTGCACCCTTCCCTCTCTTCTTTTTGTCTTCCACATCTTGCAGTCTTTCGTCCTCTGCCAAGTTTATCATTTCTAATTCAGGCCATTGTCTTATGAGCTGTGCAATATTGGCTTCTGGAGTATAGTATTTGGCCATAGAAGGCCCGCGAAGTCGTGCGCGAAGGTATTTGGCTCCAGTACGTGCTGATGTGGGGTTATATGCAGTTTGAAATACGGAGGAACGTGTCCGCGTCAGTGCTACAAGTCGCATAGGACGAATGGCTGCTGCTGCGGCAGCCATGGCCGGTGTAAGTATAGTGAGTTGGCTTAGAGTTGACAAGTCGTTAATATTTTTGAGTGAACCTTCTGATCCTAACATCACCAAACAACCACTTTTCTCTAACCCGCCTCGTTCGCAGAATACGGTCAACTCTATTCAATGGCTTCATAAAGCCAGCGTCGACTTCTCAATATAACACTATTCTCCGTGGACCTTGGTTAATGTCTGTTGTTATGCTGCCCCGCTGTCGCCTTCTCCTTTCGGGATTCATAAAATCTGAAAGTTGGTTAGAAGCCAGCCAAGTCCACTTCCGTCGGTTTCGCTCCAACGATTCGCGTCAACAACCAAGAAATTCATATTATTCTCCAAAAACTTTTACCGGTAATCAACGTGGTAGCTTCAAACATGGTGGTCGTTCCAATCCTCAGTACGTCACGAAGCAAAAGAAGGGTCACATTCTGGACGGTTTCTCAGTACGGGACGCTAATGACACTCTCCTCGTCATGGAAAAACAGGTCCACAAATGGGCTGATCTTCCGCACGTACATCGTCGCCTGGAGTCCTTCGGGGTACCACGAACAGACGTTCAGCCCATTCTTTCAATATTCGCCCGAGAGGTCAGCTCCGGGCTCCTTCATGATCCAGTCAAGCAGAAAAAGTACCACGTAGAGAGATTTGTTCTCACAACAAAAGAACTGAATCAAGGACTCCGGCTAGACCAGAATTTCACTCAACTTTTCTACTCCTGGGCGTCCGACCCCGAGCAACAAGAAGTTCTCCCGAAATCAGTGTCGCAGCATACGCTGGAACAAATTTCATATCTATACTCAACCGCAGATATGTCATACCCTGCGGATATGTACCCTAAAGCGCGCTCAATGCGTCGCAAGGTCATCATGCACGTTGGGCCTACTAATAGTGGGAAGACCCACATGGCTCTACGTGCGCTCGCGGCGGCGAAGACTGGTGTCTACTCTGGTCCGCTGCGGCTACTCGCACATGAAATTTGGGACCGGCTCAATAAGGGCCAGATCGTGCCCCTCGGGATGGATCCAGACCCCGACTCTGAGCCGGACACATCCACGAACATGGATATAATCGAAGAGTCAGTGTCCAGACCAACCGTGCGGAAAGAGGGGAAGGCGAAGTACGCACGAGAGTGCAACCTTCGCACTGGAGAGGAGTTTAGGATCGTTTCCGAGTATGCCGGTCTTATGAGTTGCACGGTAGAGATGACGTCTTTGAGTCTTCCGGTAGAAGTGGCAGTCGTGGACGAGATCCAAATGCTTGCTGACCCAGACCGTGGATCTGCATGGACCGCTGCTGTGTTGGGTCTACCTGCCGAAGAACTCCATCTATGTGGCGAAGAAGTTGCGGTCCCAATTGTCCAAGCGCTCTTGAATGATACAGATGATGAGCTTTTCATCAACCGCTACGAGCGTTTGTCACCTCTTACTGTTCAAGACGAATCTCTGGAGGGAGATTTCGGTAGAGTCCGAAAGGGCGACTGTCTTGTCGCTTTTTCCAGAAGCAGCATATTTACGCTGAAGCGCAAGGTAGAAGAGAATACAGGTTTGCGTTGTGCTGTTGCATATGGGCGACTTCCACCTGAGATCCGTGCCGAACAAGCGGCGCTCTTCAATAATCCTCATAGCGGCTATGATGTGATGATCGGAAGTGATGCCATCGGCATGGGACTTAATCTGTGAGTACTTTGCACCCTTCATCGTATTACCCGTCTCATTCGGCTTAGCAAAATCAAACGGATCATCTTCGAGACCTTGCGCAAATTTGACGGTACTGTCGAACGCGCTCTATCAGTTTCTCAAATTAAGCAAATTGCTGGGCGTGCGGGACGCTATGGTCTTCATGGTGAACCTGGAGGTTTCGTTACGACTCTCCATGCAGATGATCTCCCAATGCTTCACTCTGCGATTCTGCGCCAACCAGATCCTATCGTGTTTGCAGGCGTCTCTCCTACCTTGGCCTGGGCTGAGAGTGTTCTTCAAGCACTTCCTGCCGGTGCTTTGCACCAAACGTTATTGGAGGTGGCTCCATATGTCTCCAATGTTCGGCCCCCTTGCCGTGCCTTCGTTCCCTCCAAGATTGAGGAAAGATCTCAGTTCATCGAAACTCACGCCAAACATATGAAACTATATGATAGACTTCTCATCGGCGGTTCACCAATGAATTGGCGAGATGCCGTTGCAGTGGAATTCACAGCTCGCCTATGTCAGATATACAACGAGAAGATCCGAGTCCCTATCCTGCACGCCCTCCGAGTCGGCCCATATATAGAAGCACTGGAGAATGTGGAAGGGATGATGTCCGGCGGCAAGTCTTCCGCTGGTGCGCCGTCTCAGGGCCTCGTAACTCTTGAGGGACTTCACAAATCGCTCGTGCTCTATCTGTGGCTCAGCCATCGCCTGCCTGTGGCGTTCTATCAGTCGGAGGAAGCCTACGCACTTAAGGAGCGCACAGAAAAAGCCCTTGATTGGTGTCTGCGGAACGTGTCTACGAAGGTGGCAGACAGACAGCCCGCTAGTTTTGGACTGAGGGTTTCTTCGGAAGCCGAGGATGGTGTAGAATATCGCCGTATCCCAGCCAACCGCCCTCAGGAAGAGAGTAACCGAGAGTTGGGGGTGAGGTATGCAAAGTTGTTGAATTCGGAAAGGCGGAGCGCTCGTAGTCAACGGTAGAAATCCGAGGACATCGGAGATCAAATCGACTTGGATACAGCATTGAGGCGGTCCTCCTACTTGGTGCCACGCATGTCGACCCTTTGCCGATCTGCTGCAGTGGGCGTTGCACTGTTTTCATTAGACATGATACGTACGTAATCAAAGGGTTCTTGATATTCTTTTACCTCTCCAAATCCTATTCAGACTCTCAGCGAAGATCACTATTCAAGATCTCTGACTGGCATGGCTGCATCACTCGATTTGTCTGTGGAGTAGAGAGGGTCACAACTTTGACATGCGCAACAGCCACCTCCATGCTCATAGTGTCTACACTCGCATTAATTACTTGTCCATGTCAAGTCTGACGCCATTCTAGCAAGGGGCGAGCACGTGGCTATGCAGGCACTCCGAATCCACTCGACTTGCCGAGGCCACGAGGGTATTGGCACGATGTCGTGCAGCTTTGCCTCAGGGACGATTCTCCAAAGTTGAGTACGCTCGGCCACATCTCTCTTAATGAGTGCGAACAAGATCGTTGAGTGTTGAGGGCGGCAGCAGCAACTCCGGAAATCGACAACTCTGAGAACGCAGCAGGAACAGTATGATTTCCGTATCTAGCCGAATTCATTGACGGACATGAGAATTCTGTGCTGTGGTTGTTTGTTGTGATTAATTCATACTGTACTACGGAATTTTCGGTGGATCATGTACCATTATTGTGATAACAGCCCACTAACTCAGGGAAGGAGAGTTCTTCAGTGCACTGGTTTGCATAATTAACAGCCCTCGCTTAGCAATCAGAAAGAGGAAGGAGTATGTTTCACTGCTATCCGCACAAAGAAAAATCACATTGATATGCTGCGTCGCAGTGCGGCTCATGCGGATGACGCAAACTGGAATGAATGCCACAGACAGGTGTTTCCCGTACCGCACGAATGTTTGGACACGTGGGTCTCATTCACATATAATCAGCCGAGACAGACTGGTGGATGCAAAACTTACTCAGAATGGCGCTTCCCATAGTAGTTGCAGTAGCTTTGTGGTCGCTGGCTATCGTCGTTTTCGGGGCATGCCATGTCACCCGCACTCGGACCCACCGCACAGCTAGCGCTGTCAAGGCAATGCTGAGACCAAGAAACATTGACCATCAAGCCGAAATTCGTTCTCGCGTCCATCTTCATGAACACTTCGCTCTAACATCCTCGAGTGCGATACTCGACCCTTCAAGGCACGACCGCTTCGTACAAGACGCGAGAAAATTGATCGCCTCCGTTAGCCCCCAGCAATGTGCTGGGTGGCAAAGATTTGTGAAATGTGCTGAGAAATGCACAGAGATGTTCCTTCCGAGTCGAGAAGTCGACTTCGCCGCTTTTATACAAAGTGTTACTTTTTGCATCATAATTACTGGGTTTTATGGCGTAGACCCTGGAACCCTTTCCCCTGTCGATGTCGCCTTCATGACCAGCGCACTCAACCACCATTCGGATGGTATCTCGCGGCAAACTCCCCGTTATCCTGGCGAACTTTACGCGATGAGGGAACGTGTTTGTAGATGGGTCGGGGGGGAGCGTGCCTCTCAGGCCTTGGAAACTATTCTTCCCGCGTACGAGTCTATGTGGCGTCTAGCTGCTGTCACATTGGCCTATGCAAATGGTAACCAACACATGCATAATGCCTTCCTAGATTTCAGCGAGAATCCCACCCAGAAGCAGTTCCGTTCTTTCAAAGTCAAGAACACTCGACCAAGCGTAGAAGCCATCATCAATGAAGTCCTGAGGCTGCATCCACCCATTCAGTGCATTGCGCGCAAAAGCCGACACCCCTTATGGAAGCGTCTTTTTTATCCTGCGCAAGAGATAGCTGACGTCGGAGCTGTCCATCGCTCGTGTGTATATGGCACACGTCTAGAGACCTTCGATGCGATGCGCTTCCATCCTCAGCATGAACGTCCAGTCGAGATGCAACTACTTGCTTTTGGATACGGCGGGCTAAGCTGCGTCGCGGAAGAATGGGCGCCAATGGCTACAGCACTCATTGTCGCCAAGATTATGGACAGAGTGGATGATGTTGGTTTTGTCCTTATTGGAAAGGCATTCGATGCAAGGATGTACCGAAATACGAGGACAGGCTGGGATGGGTGGGTGGTCAGAAAGAAAGAGAAGGGGAAGGATTCTTGAGACTCTTCCTGATATGTCTATTGGTTAGATCAATCTGAACTTCGTAACTGCACACAGAAACGTTTAGCATCTCATAAATATTACATATCTATTTCAATCCACGTATCTATGATCTTGATTACTTAGCCTGTTGTTTAAAAGTCATCGATGATTTACCGAGGCATTCCGACTTTGAGGAGGCGGATCGTAATGCGCAGGGCAGCGCTCATTCACCCGACACGCAAGCACGGGAGCTCCACGACGGAAGTTCTTCAAAAACGTGTAACGGCCCTGAAACCATTGTCCGCCAGGCCATGATGCTTCAGTGGATAGTTAATGTCGTGTTCCGCTACGTCGCTTAGTCCGAGAAATGAACTGTATGCGTTCATGTTGGAATTTTGAGTAAAGAGGATATGAGCATGGCTCAACACTGCATGATTACCCAACTAGATGTTGAAATTAAAGCCGAGACCAGTCCTCTGATGCATTAAACGTGCTTCTTGATTACTAATCCAGCACATGTTGGCTGAAAAAACAGGCGTTGCCAACGGATTTCGTTTCTCAGCGATAGGTGGAGCATGTATCATGTGTACGTACCAGTTGCAGCTTGACCGCGGCGTGAGTGTGTCCTGTGCGGGTTTCCACAAGCACACCAAGTAGGAGCGATGGTTCGTAATGCATTGCAATTGTGCGCCGGTGGACAAGCCCGACAGCGTGCAGTGGCGGCTCGAAGCCCAGCGAGCGGGTCGTCCGAGTTAAATGCGGGATATATACCTGACGCACGGTCGGGCGGCTTTGTCGCCTTTGGGCGTGATGTTGGTTAGTTTTTCGGGGTCCTAGTCGGGGTGCCACCTGGCATGAGACCAAGGGATTTAATGCGGGCCGTGCATCACGTTCTGAGCTTAGTCACGAATGTAATACGCGCGTGTTTTTATACTACGCCACTCTTGAATTCATGATATGGTTTATGGTATGTATTATTAATGTTATCGATTGATGCAGATGACCGATACTAACGACTGCGCTCGGAGTCTCGGCCTTGGTCATTTACTTGAACAGCGGTGGCTGTAGATACTATAAGTTGTACACACCTGCGGCACTGTGAGTTGGTGACTGCGACTGGCTCCCTAAACAGCAAAACCAATGTCTTATCCGTTCTCATCAGAGTTTGATATCATTTTTGCTGGAGGTGAGTACTTGATTATTGACATCTTGCACACAGCGTTACTCTTAACATGGCCCTTTGTGTGCAGGCGGCAGTACAGCTTGCGTTGTTGCGGGTCGCCTGGCAGCATGCGACTCCTCGCTCAGGATCTTAATTCTGGAAGGAGGTCAACACACCCTCAATAAAGCTGCGCATGTTCAACCCTACCAATATTTCACCCATCTGGCACCGACGTGTACTACGATGACATTCAACATTGGAAATCCTTCACCCCATCTCAACGGTCGTGCACCAATTGTTCAGTGCGCCCATTGCGTTGGTGGAGGGTCAAGTGTGAACTGTTCGTATGATTGCTGTAACAATGAGCAGGACTCTGATGCTTGGACAGTTATGAATTACACTCGTTCGCCTGCATCAGATTTTGATGATTGGGGAGTGGCTGGTTGGGAGTCTAAGAACTTGATTCCCCTCATGAAGAAGGTCCTCAAACGTGTTGTTTGTACATTTCTCAAGCTGAACTGTTATTGCATAGCTGGAGACATACGAGGTGCAGGCCGATCGTCCAACCCATGGGTACGATGGGCCTATCAAGGTGTCTTCTGGTGGGTGTAAAATGAGTATCAGCGAAGACTTTATCCGTGTTGGCACGAAATATCACAAGAGGCCATTTTCCGATGACTCCGAAGATTTAGAAACATGCAATTCTTACAGTGTGCGCCACCTCATTATGCTCCTTCTCCCTCTGCCACCACTGACAAAATTCCTCTTAGCCATGGTTCAAGTGAGCATGTCCTCGTAGTCTATCGTGACTTAGGCTCATGCAATATATGCAAAGGTACATTGATAGGACAACTGGAACGCGTTCTGACGCTGCACATTGCTATGTCTATAACCAAGCTCACAACCCCAATTTACAAATATGGACTGGCAAGCGTGTAAAGCGCGTGATCTTCGAGTAAGTGTTGCACCCTGGATCGCGATTGTGCTCAACTACTGACGACTGAAAGGGATAAACGTGGTGTAGGTGTCGAGTTCACCAACGACCCGGTGTCTTGCCCGGACGCAGATCAGTCATCGAGTACCGTGAGAGCATCAAAACTTGTCGTCATCTCTGGCGGGGCCTTCGGTTCACCAGCCATCCTCGAGAGGTCTGGGATTGGTGCTGAGGCGGTCCTCAAGCAGTGCGGTATCGAGCAACGTGTACACTTGCCCGGCGTTGGAGAAAACTATCGAGGTCTGCGTTTATATATTTATCTCATAATCTTTATTCAAGGTTATCAGATCATATTGGCGCCTTCGTTCCGTACTTTGTTGGTGACGAATTTGTTACCATGGACCGGCTCTGGCGTGGGGAGGAGAGTGTTGTACAGGGTAAGCAAGTATGTTCTCGCCATGTTCTCAGCACTCTTTAAGTACCCACGCGCAGAACACCTTGCGCAATGGAAAAGTCATAAAAAGTCTCTCATTGCTCAAAAGTTGGCACAATGATTCGCTCTTTGTAACGCACTTATTAGTATTTCAGCGGCAACGATGCAAAAATCAAGTGGCGTCCTGACGACGAAGAATTGAAAGTCATGGGTTCAACTTTTGAACCGCGATGGAAGGAGTTCTTCCAGGATCGCCCGGAAAAGGCTGTTGCAATATGGACTATCTTTTCAGGGTGTGTGCAATCCTTTGCTTTCATGACGTGCGAATGCTCAGGATAGCCAGAGTCCTGGTGCCAAGTGACTTTCCACCTCGCAATTACATGACTGTCGAAATGATTGAAGTACTGCTTTCCATACACCCTGTGATTTTGTTCTGAACACAGGTTTTATAGCTTTACCCCGTGTCTGTTGGAAGTGTTCATGTCAAATTGGGAGAGGACGGCAAGGAAGACATCGACTTCACTACAGGCTACCTAGATGAGTAAGTGGGCACTTCTTCCATTTCAACCAGACCCGTCTGACCATGATAATCCGCCTAGTCCGTCGGATATTGTACCTCTCAACTTTGGGTACAAAAAAATGCGCGAAATCTGTCGACGCATGCCTTCTTACCGAGGTGAAGTCGCCGCCTTCCACCCTCGTTTCCCAGAGGGAAGTACTGCAGTCTGCGGAGAAGCGACCGGTCCAGTGGACTTGAATGCGCCCGACATTATCTACACTGCAGAAGATGACGAAGCGATCGAAAAATTTCACCGTGGAAATAGTATGTCCTGAATTCATTTCCCCATTCTTAAGGTAACATACCTGATCGAATCCCAGTCCAAACGTCTTGGCACTCGGTATGTGCAACTTGAACTCTCATCAGGAGGTGCCTTATCCTTGTGTGTGCAGCTCGGGACTTGTGCCATGAAATCAAGGGCAGATCAAGGAGTCGTTGACGCTCGGCTAAATGTGTATGGTGTGACAAACCTGAAGGTTGCAGACTTATCCATCGTGCCGAAGAATGTTGGTACGGTGAGTAGTGAACGAGAAATTATTGATGCATAGTTTGACCTTCTTTCAGAACACTTATTCGACGGCGCTCATCATTGGAGAGAAGGCTGCGATGATCATTGCTGAAGACTTGGGTATTGAATACAGACTGTGAAAGTTATTGTCCGAAACTCCTCAAGCGCGTCTTTGATGCGCATCCTCAGAGTAATCCTGAACATGCATTTGGCATGACTCGGATGTACATGCTGATTGTATATTATTAAGCCATCTCAAAGGATGCACAGTATGAATTCCATGGATTCCATGTAACGTTCTTCAGGGCTAGTGAGATCACATGATGTAATGAACAAGGCAGTGGTGACAAGAAGTAGGTATTACTTGAAGAGTTGATTTACAACGGCGAAGCACAATTTGAAGTAACTTGGTTATAGGAGCTAATTTCACTAGCTTGCAACATCTGCCGGATGGTAATATAATTTTGTCAAATAAAAAACTACCTAAATTGTAACACTTAGATTCTGAGATAGCGTCAAGCAGACCATAATTTCAAATGGCAAACAACCATCTTTTCATAGATCATATACATATACATAATGACATACTCGACACACATGATTAGGTAGAACAGCTCCAAGACTCTATCTTCACATACTAAGTTCCATGTACACAAATCCATCGATATACTACCCAACGAGACCAGTCAGCGCCGATCTCTATAATGATTCAAGTTTGTACGTGAGCTGTGCACAGAGCGCGAGATAAATGGACGCGGGGAGCGACTGGTAGGAATGGGGGGAATGGGAGGGAGGGGAGGGAGGGGTTTTTGTGAGCGATCAACGCTGGACTTGACGCGCAGACGTTCTGCTTGTCTACTGCTCCCAAATACGGGAGGCCGGCCATCAGCTGTTTCCAGCAGATCATAAGGGACAGGAGTGTATGACCGAACAGCGCTCGACTTGGTGCGGACACGATCTGCCTGTCTACTGCTTCCAAATACGGGAGGCCGGCCATCAGGTGTTTCCAGCAGATCGTAAGGGACAGGAGTGTGTGACCGAGCAGCGCTCGACTTGGTGCGGACACGTTCTGCCTGTCTGCTGCTTCCAAATACAGGAGGTCGGCCGTCAGCTGTTTCCAGCAGATCGTGAGGGACGGGGATGTATGAGTGACCAGTGCTCGACTTGGCGCGCGCACGTTCTGCCTGCCTACTGCTCCCAAATACAGGGGGCCGGCCATCAGGTGTTTGCAGCAGATCCGCCATAGCTTGATCAGCGGTGGCCTCACGCCGCTTTTTGCGACCCAGGGAGGGGTATGCTACAGCTGTGGGCTGCGAATAGTACGTGGCTGAAGAAGACTGCTGAATAGTTCTGTGTCTGCCTGCGACAGGTTGATCGCTTGTGTTGCAGTGCTTCGGGGGCAGTTGAGGCCTAATGCTCTGTGGGTTTGACGAAGTCGTGCCTGAGGCACTGCGAGTGGGTTTCGGAGGGGGTGGTGGGGGATTGGGAAACTGGTCCAGCAAGTGTGCGCGCGTGTCGAAGTGGGCATGACTTGGCGGATGGTCGTGGACACCTGGGTGCCACTGCGCACGATGGATGTCCCGCATCCCTGGAGCTTGCTCGACGTGCACGATGTTAGAAGGTTTAGAGGGGGTCTTGCCATGGTATACAGCTATGAAAGGATCGGCGTAAGGCTCGAACATGCTCGCTTGCGAGTATCTGAATGGCATCGACTGGGAGTGCTTAAGCGATGGCTTTTTGTCTTCCTTACACCTGAGGGGTATTGATTAGTATCATGATCATGAGTATAACCTGAAAACAGTAGACTCACTTTTGGAACAACTTTTTGAAAGAAACCATAATTGATGAGGAAGAACGGGTGAAGAGTTGCGAAAAGTGTTAAGAGGGAATCCGCATTGCGATCTATGTAGGTTGAACTACTGTGGACGCACCATAATTGTCTTCATCCACAAATTCCACAACCGATGCAAGCGTTAGTGGATGCCTCAATCACCTACCCGGTATTGTGTCGCCCCACTTGCATTACAAATCCAGAATATCCAACCACAGAACAACCATCCGGCATACTTGCCACATGCCACCCAAATAAATCCATCGTGTATCGTGTTCAATGTTTCTTGACAACTCGTAACTTGTGAATATGTGATAAGATTTGCGACAAGTCCATGGTTCGCATAGCGTGCCTTTAAAGCGTTTGCACCCGACCGACTTCAGACCAGTTCAAGCCGCTCAACATCGATAAAGATATATGGAGTCCATGTAAGCTTGTAGCTCACGCAATCTGCAGGTGATGTAAGCAGTAGAGCAATGAATTTCAACGGAATTACGCACACGATCACTATGGCCTCCACTGAGAGGTCTAGAGGATAGCTTTATCATCGCTCTGAACGACGCTATCGTTGAATTCTGAAATGCAGATACTGTGGCTTGCATTGGCAGAGTGGATCGCACGGTCCGAGGCACGAGCTTCGAGGTCGAGAAATACCTGCGGCTTACGGAGCAGTGTCTGGCAGAATGACGAAGCTCGATTGTCCTCGAACTAGCTTCTTCTTCCTTCTGAACAATCTTCAAGGACATATGTACAGGCACTTTGATGTCGGCTGCATACACCAGTTTTCTTGTATTCATGTAAAAATAGCGACATTTATCGATGCCACAGTGATTGATTTGTATTCAAGAGTCTAGTCGAGGTAGCAGGGGATTTTGTAGAGACGTAAGCCCATCTATCAACTCCGCAACGAACTGCATATCGTGCGATCAGCCACTATACCAACGTGGAAGCAGAAACACAACTCACTGTCGCCCCATGTTCGGTCCACCAAGCTCGTCCGAGAAGTGAAGAGGTGCAAAGCGAACAACTCATACTTACACCCGTCTTACAAGTAAAGCCTGAGCTGCATGTGTCGTGGGATGCACTGCTCAAGCCACGAACTCCATCTAAAGTCGTGCACACACTGACAAACATGGATGTTGTCAAAGCAGCAGGGGTAACGAGAAGGAAACATGACTTGGCTAGGTAATATGGGATGTTTCTGCCGTCGAGGGAATCTCAGATAACAACTCTGGCGATAGGAAGACAGTTTTTTGGAAAGCACCCGGCAGTTCCATCAAGATAGTTACAGCTGGCGACTTTCATGGAGACTTCAGGGGGAGAGTATCATAGGCAGAACTACAGGGTCGGCGGATAAACAAGTCAGAACATGTGAAATGTCAACGTACGAACTTTCAGTAGTGATTGGGATATGGACTTTGTAGGCAAGGTCAAAGATTCTGTCAGAATTAGTTCACATATTAATCACGGTTGTTCCCAGATAGGTGCAGGGGGCGAGTGTGGAATGTAACACCTAGCGCGTTCAGAATCACGACACATGACCCTGGAAAGTCCTGGCGACGGATAGAGGTCACCACCTGACGTGTCGGGAACCGTTGATAATAAAAGCCCGTCTGCCTCGGACCTACGCATAGTCTAGATGCCAAGAAGCACCAGACTTTTCCTTTTAATCACACACGGTCATCTAAACACTTGGAGCTCTGGAGTGCATCCGATATTTGCCCAGACTACAATCAGAATGTATACTGATGGGATATTTCGCGTAACGAAGAGTCGGAAGATCGGTAATTGCTTGGCGGTAGTTCCCTTTGCCGTTAGGGAGTATGATTTGTAGATGGACCTCTTTTGCAGTTGCGCTATGGCGGGGACGTCGTGGTTACAACGATAATGTCCAACCCCGCTGACTCAGAGCGGAGTTTCAATTCATTACTTACTCTAGTACTTGCTACCAAGGTCCAAGGTGCGGAAATCACTTTCAGTGTAAACCATCCAGCTAATGTGCACACAGAGCGTGAATGCTTCATTCGCAGAAATTTGTGGCAACGCTCGTATACTATCGTCAACTTGTCGATGGACCCACACGACACGTGTATTTCCATGGGGGTAGAATTTTGATGAAACACAAAATTCGAAAGCGCGCTGGGCGCAAGACGCGACACCCAAAAGTTTTGATATAGCGCCATATATGTTTAGGTCTATCAAATGAACGCACGTGCTATGGTCCGTGCGTTAGATCAGTCTAGGTGGCAAGGGACCGGGTGAAAATTCCACCGTCGTGACGCGGCGCGCTGAGCACTATTCCATCCTCTGCGAACAAATAAACGAGACAAGAAAATAATCACTCTGGTAAGAACCCAATAGTCATGGCTCGACCCATAGAGGTACACATGAACTGCACTTCACGACACGGAGAAAGGATTAAGACGGCAATACCGGCCCATAGTCATTCCAATAGTGGATACACAGAATCAAGATGTATGCAGGCAAGTGGGTTGACTACTACAGGTCCTAGCTTGAGTTACTTATTATTTGGCAGTTCCAGCGTATTTGCTAACGTGAAGCGGGGTCCAGCGCCTACGCGCCTCGGCTGCACCCGGCGCTCGTCTGCCTGCATGGTCCCAAGCCCGTGGAGTCCCAGCTACTTCATATAAAGTCCTCGACACCAACAAATATATCAAATCAGCCGGAAGGCAGAAACCAGTTCGAGTCAAGATTGCATTTGAAATGCTCATCCAACCAAAGGTGATCAATACCGAATGGGTAGAAATTATTGTGCAACCGCTTGTAGAATTTGCTTAATTCCCATGCTTTTTGCAACTGACAGGGGTTTACCTGGGCAAATGGAAGGGCCCTCGCCGACATGTAAAACAGTATTGGATGGTAAGGCAAACTTTAAATTAATTAAAATACACGCAGAGCCAGACTTATAGCCCATCGATGTGCTGTCTAAAATTATTCACAGTACTCAACTTTATTTGTTTCAAAAGGCTGCCCCACATTCGGAGAGACCTAATGAGCGCGAGTAACCGCCAGAATCCTATGGACACAAGACAGTTGTACGAAAAACGCACGCAAGATGGATCATTACTGGGCGGCCTATCAATAAGACTGCTTTGAGGTGTTGGCAAAGCAGTTACCGGCACTAGCCCTTCTTTCTTAATGATCTGTCTTGACGATCTTCAACTTTGATGTTGGCTGAATACACCATTTTTTGTGCATTAGTGGGAAATCGTACGCAAGTCGAGTAACATGAATGTGTTTTATCGATTTGCGAGGAAGTTTTTCTAATGCTATGTTATTCTAGAGTCTGCTCGACAAAAACCCGGAAATTCGTGCAGTAATAAGGATATCGATCATCTGCGTATCGTGTAATCAATTGACCACTGGGTCAACGTGAAAGCAGAAATACGACTCACTGTCACGAACATCCTCGGTCTTCAAAGTCAATAGAGAGAAGGCTAGTGGCAGTACCAGATTTTGTTTACGCCGCTGAGATTCTATTGATACAAGGCGCAAGGGGTAAGTTATGGAGCTGAATCTCGGATCCAAAGCGGATGGATCATACTCACACCCAAGTTGCAAGTAAAGCCTGAGCAGCATGGATCGCCTCCCGGGTTACTCGCGCCACAAAGCCCGTTTTCGTCTGTGCACTGTGCACTGACAGACATTATGGATGTTGTCAGAGTAGCAACAACAGCAAGGAGGAATGAAAAACGCATATCTTGTGCTAGATAATTTGGATACGTCGAGGGGATCCCGAATGATAGTTCTGAGAGTCGACAGCTTGCTTATATATCCTAAAATCGTGATTTTGGTAAGCACAAGCTCGGTAGATCTATCAGAATGGTTGCCGCTGGCAGACTTCAGTGTTGGCATAGCCAGAGTCACATAGTCGGCGGATAAACAAGTTTATCAGAAGCTTTGGATCCACGGTAGTGATGGGAACGACCTAGCCTGACTAGCAAGGGATGGTAGTGAAGAGGTATTAGTGACGGGTTATCCATCCCTGTCACTACAAAGTAGGTTTTGTATGACACAAGGAATTTCTTTTTTTTCCCGAATGTCCTAGGGCGACGCAAGAACGGGGTCTCACATCAAAATCAATGTTCACCATGCTCTTGAGATGTAGTTTCCTGTTTTTTACCTGTGCCTTTTGAATACAAGATGAGAATATCTTTCCTGCCGGTTGGACGCACCAAGTGACTGTTATCCGTGCAAACAAATAAGCAAGATGAGAAAATGGTTACTCCAGAGTCACAGAAGTAAGGTCCACTTGCGGCTAAGATAATAAGGAGCTGGACTTGATAGATTATGCGTTTTGCACCCGACCTGACGAAAGTTTCGCTTGGCTTGGCTGATCGATGTTCCTAGTACGTTGGTGACACGCAGAGTTCAGACATAACTACCTGGCTTAGTAGTCGAAAACTTCTTTGACAAGTTATGAGGCACGCCGCAGGTGCCCGGGACTCGGAAGTCCAAGCCTGAGACAAACAAGTACAACTTGAAGCTGCGAGCCCCGGACGGCAATTCTAGAGAACGTGTTACTAACCATAATAGACTAACAGTACTTGGAAAGCCAGACCACCATGCTCTGCTTCCAAGGCTTCTACCCTTCCTAGTAAGGTAACTTAACGTTCGAAAATTTTATCGACCTTCAGTTATAATGTGCGTAGAAGTTTAGGCTGCAAGAAATAAAATTTGCGAGAACAGATAATGTACTAAGCGTCCCGACCTTCATCTACACAGTCAGCTGACGGAAACTTTTCCAAACCAGCCCATTGATCATAGTAGTCGTTGCAGACATGCTGCATCTCGAACATGGTAATTGCGACTTCTGTATTTCTTTCACCGAAAATGCCCTGTCCGTCACTGACTGAACTGATGAACACCATAGGATATCAGCACCGCGTCTTAATAATCAAAATGACTATTTGCTGACGATATCGCGTCCAGAGGCAGTCACGCTACATGCATACTAGCTCGGTGAGTAATTTAGTGCAATAGATGTTCACCACTGTATGGTATGCAAATCACATCTTCGTTTCCTCTTAGAGCAATGTACTCATCAATAGTGACGGAAGAGCTCTTCTAGCAGACTATGGGTTTTTGACTACATGTTCTGACCTAACCTGGATCTCTCACATCGGGAGTAATGTACAATAGGCTGCTCCTGAGCTTTTCGAAGTTTCGGACGCCGAGGATGCATCCAGCTCACCAAAACTAGAAAGCGACATTTATTCGTTTGGATGCATCGCATACCAGGTTTGTCAACAACGTACATTGGCAGCGTTCTTGTTTTCATTTGTGTCAGGTTTTATCGGGCAAGCGGGCGTACTGTAACATTCGCAGTGATAACCGGGTGGGCGTGGCCATCCTCAAGGGTGTCAAGCCTAAGCATCCGGATATCGCTGTCATCGAAGATTATCAGTGGAACTTTATAGAGCAATGTTGGGCCGAGCTATCACAGTGACCTCCCATTGCTGATGTCCGAGATTTGATGTGTCACTATAGAGATGCTATGTGTTAATTCATGTTTTTGTATCAGGCAAGTACTATGGCCATCAACTTCTTGGGATTCTGTGCACATTGAAAGATGGTTGGTCGATTTAGAAGAACTAACTTGGGGGATCCATGATCCAATCGTTGAACTAGGCCGGGGGACCCGCAGCCCACAGACAGAGCGAGCAAGGCTGAGATGAGGTGAAGCCACACGGCATTAAAGGTGATTCTGGTCTCGGTTCTCAGTGACTGCCACTATGCAAGTCATCACTGAGCAGTACTCAGTCATGCATTTGGAGTGGAAAAAGAGGTGGGCCAAACACGATGCTTCGACTAGTACAGCGACTCATGCTGTCAGTTATCGTCGCGCACAATAAGTCAGGCGAGGCCAACATCGACAAGGACCTCATCTCATCTTGGAACAAAAGGTTTTGTTCTCCATGATAGCAAGGCCTGCAATGCGACATACATATTTCAGCGTTCAACTTTGTACGTTCCCCTTGCCCTGCATCTGTCACTAATGCTAACTTCCTACTGCTGTTGTCTTCAGTACTTGAAACCATTTCTATCTGTGACTAACTAGTAACGACATCATTTGTCTTGAACACTCGCTCTTCTTGACACACTTTCCTCTCTTCATTATCGCTTGGCATATCTTCTATATGATTTTTAGACTATCTTTATAGCGCGCTAGACATAGCTATGGTATCTCATCATATGGCATGGATATATCCTATGTAGTTGTTGGATTTTATTAAGCACGTATTGTGTTGTGTGATCACATGGTCGTTACAGGCGCGGATATCAAAAGGACTGAACCAGTGAGTTGTTGGCAATCATACAGAAGTACTAGTACAGCAGTTTATAACTACAGTCAACAGCGACGACGACAACGAAAGAATGAAAGAACTCGAAGGTATGCAACAACATTCCCGGACGTGAATGTATTCCAAACTCAAATATTCTAGGAGGCTCCCACGACATACGGCGCGGTAGCCACTCTCAGAGATCTAAGATGTCTGTTCACCTCACCCCAACTTAGACTAAATATGCTTCGAACTTGGTCGACACAAGGGAGCCAGGCGGAAATGATGCGAGCGAGAGTTTCAGCATCTGCTATTTGAAGCTTGGATTTCTCCAAATCCAATGATCGTAGGGAGGTATGTTGTATTGGCTCGGTATCAGGATCGATGTCGATAGTTGCAAGATTGACTGAAAATCGCAGTGTATGCAATTGTGGACATAGACCGAGCGCTGTGAATAATCCACGGAGGGTGACTTCGGAAAGAGTATCAGATTCTTCGATTTCCAGAGTGCGGATGTGCGGCCAACTAGACATAGCTTGCAAGAGCATGTCATTGTCCAGGTAGATGTGGAAATTATTCAACATGAGCTTCAGGGTTCGGAGCTGTGTGAAGCAAAGGAGATGCGGAATTGGTGTCAAAGATTCGTCTTTTCCCATGAATCCGTCATCATAAGAAAAAATGAAGATTTCTTCTAGAGTCCGACACGCTTTGCAATGGGACAGAGCATGAAAGAGTTGCTCAGCCTCTTCTGAAGAGAGAAAGCAGGCTTCAAACTCGAACTCTTTCAGCGAGGGAAATTGCGAATGTTGCATGACCGTGATGATGTCTGCAGCATCGTACAGCCGTCGAAAGGAAAAGCTTGTGATGTTAAGGAATGATAAACTCACGATATCTTGTTTTGACAGCGAAGGAGGGTCACTAAGTCCTTCATCAATTATCAATCTGAGAAGGGTGGGGAGGCAGGAGACATGCTTCCATGCTGCCCAGTCGAGCATTGGACAAGAAAGAGTTACAAGCCGCGTGCACCAATGAATCCTATCGGATAGCAGGGACAGCTCATTTGCTATGCTGTCACCATCGCATATTTCAGGAGTGTAGATGCATAGATGCTCCAGAGCAATGCAACGTGTCACAAAAGATTGCAGACCCTCGTCGACGCTCAATAGATGACATCGGTGCAGCATGTGAGGCAGAAAGTGGTTCAAATATGTGGTGGAAAGACTTAATGACTTCAGCTTCGGAAATATGCATGCCTCGGCAGGGATGACAGAGAAGGTGCGGATGTTCAGATTTTATGTCCAATGTGCGTATACTGGAGGAGTGACGCAGAAATTGATGGACCTCATGGGCAGATAATGGCTCGACATCTTTCGCCCAGGGCTCGTTCCACTATTATGTAGACGCGGTGAGCCGAAAAGAAACAAACAAAGCGTGATAAAGTCGTGCACTGACCCTTGTACGACTATGATGATATATCAGTGGATGTAGCCTCGCTACACAGCCTAGCAGTGGTTCTAACTCATGGATTTCAACCCACAACAAATCCATCGCAGGCTCATGGAAGATTTTGCATGTCCTTGCAAGCCCTGCAAACAATTTCTGGGTCGATGTTTGAGTAGATGGTATTATGTTCACATAGGCGAATATCTCCAGGATGACTTCGGGAACAAGTAAAGCTTGATGCATCACTGGGGTACGGTAGAGTCAGGACTCAAAACAAGGTTTTATGTAAATCTAAAAACATTGCCTGCGTGGGACCAATATTAATGGGTGTTGTTACCTGCTATTCTCAGAAATCCAGTCAGTATGAATACAATTTTATATAACGTGTGACTCTCACGAATTCGAATGCGGTCACCAAGAGTCCGAGTCAATGTTGGCTCGCAATGCACCTGGTCAGAGACTTACCTTGACAACCACAACCGTAAGCGTTGGTTCGTGTTCAAAAGGGGTAGCTTGATGTTTCGATTGGACCTCGACCCTGATGCAGATGTTGCATTGCAACGTAAAACCCCCTAAGTATACGGCTGTCTTAACGGCCAATCCATCATTGCATCTAGCTGAAACCTTTTATTGAAAGCGGCCCTGTTTAGACCTGTAGTCAGCCTGTAGTTCCGAAGACTCACACATACACAAGCATCAGATCTAGAATCCGTAGCCACTTTCAAAATCCTCGCTCGCCTGTCCTCACTCATTCACCGCTTTTCACCTGAAAGTGATGCATCAGATGAACTTCAGCAACCCTCCACATCTTCCCGATTAGATCAACATGTGCTCCTGGCTCGCCTTTCCTCATTTTTCCTCCGATCTCGACTCAATACCGACGAAGAAGCCGAACATCATCTAACAATGTCTTCGAGTTCACATCCAGATGGAAGGCTCATCGGTCGGCTGTCCTCATTCTTCCGCTCTCAACCCCACACCAACGAAGAAGCCGAACATCATCCCACAGTGGCTTCAAGTTCACGTCCGGATGCGAGGTTCATCAGCCGGTTGTCATCACTCTTCCGTTCTCAAGCCCACACCAACGGAGAAGCCGAACATCATCCCACAAAGGCTTTGAGTTCACGTCCAGATGCGAGGCTCGTCAGCCGGCTGTCTTCGCTCTTCCGCTCTCAACCCGAAAGAATAGAACTTTCGCAACGCCCAAGTCATTCTCGCGTTGTCAATGTGGCTGGCGGCAGTGCGGGACAAGCAGGTATGGCTCCTCTTGGTGCATTTACAATCGCTGTGGTTTAGTGATCTCTGTTCAGGCTTTATTTGTTGCTCGGGGGCCAAATTTTAAGAAAGCAAAACGAGCATATGAGCAACGAACCGAATCGCACGCCCAAGCCCAGGCGTCGTCATCGGGCACACAGCCTACCCATGCTTCAACATTGGCGACACCTCCTATTCCAGGTACTAAAACTACTACAACCCCGCAGTCGCCACCCATCCCATGGTGGAGTCAGGCCGTGTTATTTCTCTGCTGTGCATCTCCACCACATGCCAATAGTCATTGACACAATTAGTGCTGCAGCATTTGGACAGCTACTTCACCTTTGCTTCTAGTGATTCTGCACTTACGTCTCTTTCCTTATGTCTTTCAATACACCATCAATCTCGTTTCCTCGTCACAAGCCTCGTGAAATGCACCGGACAGGATAATACTAATTTTATGAGGAAGGACGGTGTACTTGTCGATAGCCGTGAAAATGAGGACGTCTGACCACAGTGCCCAAGTGTGATGCACCGAAAATCTTGCCGTCTGAACAAGAATTTCTCGATGAGTATCGTATATCCTGCCTCGCTGAGCCGGGTTAAAAGAGCGTAACAGCTCTTCAAAGGGGTCGCTGTTGGGCTAGGCTGCAGTGTGGTAGCTTGAAGTCACGATCGCAGATTGGGTTATTGGTAGTGGTAAGTATGATGATCACGATGAAAACTCGTTTATTGTTCTCTCGCGTGCACAGGCATTTATTTACAGAAACACACTGTACAATATGATATATGATACACCGACGAAATGGCAGTCTCGACTCTCCACAACCTAAATAAAATCAACAGTCGTTCACATCCTCGACATTGAGAGCAGGTCTCTCTTTCTCGTTTCTCGGAGGGACCTTCTTTGCGACAATGCCCTTGTAGGCCATTTGAAAGTCGAATTGCATGGCTTTCATGCTGCCAGGAACCCCCCGCATGAATTCATCGACCTCTAGAACTCCAGATCTGAGTGCATCAATATCACGGGCACGATGAGCGGATGAGGAAGGTTCTAGCTGCTTGCGTAATCCCAATCCCTTCTTGAGGAGCGCTCTGTAAACAGGACGGTGTTAGCTATTGATGTTGCCGAGTAAGTGAGGACAGACGCTATCTCGCTTATCTGCTGGCCCAACTCCTCGAGCTTTTCATGAGACTCCTTTTTGAAAAGGATTTTCGTCTTCGCTTTGGCAGCGTGAGTTAGAGTAATGCCTCGTTCCAAGCACACTAGAAGGTGAGGCAATGGTCCAAGGAAGAGGAACCTGTAATAATCTGAACGCCATTCAGGGGACTGCGTCTCCTTCAGGCATGTCATGAATATCGCATCGATTTCGGCATTGACTGCACGACTCGAGTGGCGTCTGACGTAACGACGGTATGCGTTCTGAATTTTGCAAGCCGCCTCTTCTTCTTCCACCGATGGTCCGTTGGTGCGTAGCGACTCGTCAAGGTCAGGTGCAATAAATGTCACCGCTTCATCCAAAGTCTCCGACGCATCACGGGTCTTGGTATCAGCATTCGCCGTGACATCTTCCTCCATTTCTTCTTCTCCTTCGAACTCTTGAGGTCGCGGTTCCTTTATCTCTTTCTCATCATACTGCATAACCTCTGGTTGGTCTTTGGAATGTCCTAAGCGACGTACGGGGGCAGGGGCCTCCACTCTCAGGGTAGACTGCGCGATCACTGCACACGATGAAAGGAGATGGGGGATCTCGATGGTCTTCTCGTATACGAGCCGTCGGCCTATACTAGTATAGACTCGGGTATGCTGGTTCATCGTTTTGTGGACAAGATGCACCAGGTTGCCCACTCCTTTATTGTCGTCGAAAGCCAGGAGAGCCCGCAGGTAACCGTCGGAGGGCGGTGCCCGTCCTGGCAAGGGTGCCATGTACCTGACCACGTCATTCACGAGTTTCCGATAATTAACTGGATGCCCATTCGAAGGAGGGTCGTTTCTGTGCAGAGAAAGAATGATATTGTCAACTTTGTTTCTCAAGGTGCGATTGCTGATGTTATGAGCAACTAATGAATACAATTCAGCAGCGGATGAGTATTGAAAAGAGACAATAGACGTACTGAGGCAGAGAACCCTGCAGCTGCAATACACATGATCAATATATACATCGCCGACGGATACTAAATTGGACTCACATCCGGGAAATGAAAAAATTGCGGAGAATGGGCGTAAATCTCGTATGATTCAGCCAGAGAAAATCTGCCTAATTGTAGTCTCGGATCTCCGAAAAGTCGAGAGACTCACCCATGCTTGCTTCTACGCGCAATGCTTCGACTAGCCTCGCTATCTCATCCAGAAGCTTGTTCATCAAAAGCAGGTTGGTTATTTTCTCCGCAGTGAATTTGTGGGGAAACAGCAGCCAGTTACACGGAAGGACGACGTTATGAAGAGGAAACTCATTGAAGTCTGGGCCCATTCGATAGTTGATTACAAAAGCACTGCAGATGTCCTCAATACAGTCGCACAACACCGAGAGGTTGACATATAAACGATTATCGAGGACATGCCTGAATTGCACTCAGTTCATTGCATGTAGAGACAAGAAGAACGCGCTTACAGAATATACAGAATCCCCGATGAGATGCTGCTGTGGGCAGCTCCTTGGTAAGAATTGAGCAGGTCATGACCCATATAGCGTGTGTCCCACTTGCGAACGAGTTCGAACGGTCCGGAGATCGTACGCCTTGCTCGAGAGATGTAGACAGGTGCGTCGTCCTTGTCAAAAGCAAAACTGAGACTGGTCATTCCCATCAACACCGTCAAAAATTCAGCCTGAGTATGCAATGGGTCGAGCAAGTAGAAGGATTCACGGATCCAGAGCTTCCCGACTTTCATTCCATCTCGATGAAGAGGCATCAGGTTCATGTCGAGGTCCGCGGGGGAACCTTGAATGAAGAAGGGTGGATTGTTAACCTCGTAAAGATGCTTGAGCCAATTCTGCATGCTGATAAAGTGATCAGTATGAGTACTGGATCATAAGCTACCTCCAGGCGTACCTTTTGCGTCGCTCAATGTGTGGGTGAGCGGAATACATGAATTGCAAGATCAGGATTTGCCAGATGTGGATAGCAACACGGTTGTCGTGATACTGGCGATCCAATTTCGATACTGCAACATGCTCTTTGGGACAGTTATCTCTTCGACATGCTCCGGATATCAAGAATTGCAGGCATTGCGAGAAAACGGGAGATTTACAACACATAGCATTGATCTCCGATACTTGTCTTTCAAGATCGTTCGAATAGATCGTTGTAGCAGCTGGGTGACGACTCTACGAGAAGCTGTGTACCCGGATGAAGTTTCCGATACCCAAGTGATACCCTGGCGGATTTCCATCACGTTGTTGTGGAGGAACGTCCCATCTGGTATGAGAAACTGGTCACCGGACAACCGCACGATGGAGAATAGTCTCTGAATACCCCTATGCTTCATGGGGTCAGGGAAGGTCAAAATCAGATAGAGTAGTCGCGCATAGGCGTGAAATTGTTGAAGAAACTGTTGCATTTCATCGACCGTGAAGGCTCGAATATCTGTGGTCCGAGAGAATATATGGTCCAGGCAAACGAGAGCTGCTAGCTTGTTATTCTGTTTATGGAAGTTAAGCGCAAGATTTTTCAATGGCTCATGATTTCCGCGCAAGATGTTTTGAAACATCGATATCTGAATGTCGATCAGTCCAGCGGTTACTCTGAGACTGCTAATACGTACTAGATCACGTGTGGCCGGCGTTAGTTTGTTCGCCTCTAGTTGATCAGCAAGAGCGATGAAATGCTGCAGTGGCTCGTCAGCAATGGATTTCACAGTGATTCTAAAGGAGCATTTGCGCCAGAAGTATTCCAACATAATATCGGCCGCACGAATGGTAGAATTGACGTTGCTTTCATCCTTGATGAATGCCCGGACAGCTTTCAAGGGCCTATTCTCTGACAAGTGGAGTTCTGCGGCCTCATAGTACCTCGAGTGAGATTCCAGCAGTGAGGCACGAACGTAATCGAGATCATAGTCCTCCATAAATTCGAGTTCCTCCTCAAATGTCGAGAAGAGGGGCAAGGGGCGCCTGCGCAATTGCCGTTGAAATACAAACATTGTGGAGAGTCTAAGACTTACCGAGTTGTCCTGCTGCAGTAAAAGAGTCTGCACACAGTCCATAACTCCGCCGTGGTCTCTTCAGGTATATCCAGTGCCATGGTCATTAAGGACATGGAAGGGTCTTGTCAAACCGTCCAACCTTGCGATACCTCTTCGCCGCTTGCTCGAACTCTTGAGCACTGAGATAGGCCTCAGCAGCTTTAAGGTCATATCCTGCTCGAACGTAGCAATCCGCTGAGTTACGATAGTATTGGAGCTTCTGATTTCCTGTCGCGGTCGCCCCACAATCACCTAAAGGCATCGGCAGCCACGTTAAAAGCTCTTTTTTGGTCGCTGAGTAAGGCCACTCCGACACTAGAACGTGCGACTTCTCGGAGTTGATATGCTTCACAGACCTTACTTCACGATGAAGGTTGGCACGTTCGAAGCAGTGGCTAGCCTGCGAGTAGCGCTTGTGCGAGAATAGTGAGCGCCCGAAGGACGCCCATTCTTCTGGAGTGGAGGAGACAGCTAGATGAGGGACTTCTGTGCCGGGGGTACAATTCTGGACCTGATTGCGAGACGTCCAGAATATCTGAAGAGAAATGGTTATGAGATTGAGTTACGCCAACATGCTGCTCTCAACGTACACGCATCGGCTCTGATCTGTCAGATTTGTCAACGATCCATATGTTCTTCCTTGCTCGGGTGATTCCCACATAAAGAATTTTGAGCTAAGAAAGTAAGCCAGAGTCTATTTCAAGGATCGATGTGCCCACCTCGCTGCAAACCCCAGCGTATCGCGCTTCGTCTCGATCGAAGTTCGGTGCATATCCTTGACCATCTACCCCATTGAGAACTACGCGCCATCGTGACAGATCTACAGCAGAATCTTCGAAAAAGTTGTACAAAAGCACCTGACCGAAGTCAGACATCCATCAGATAGCAAACTTAGCTTTCTCACATCATTAAATTCCAGGCCTTTGCTCTCATAAAGCGTCCTGAGTACATATGTAAACATGAAAACACGGAGTAAAGGTGGTCTTAACACGACTCACATGATCAGTCCAACCTCACCAACTTGGTCGCGTAACCTCTGACGTGCTGCATCGTCACGCACAAGAATGCCTAGATATCTTATCAGTGTATGAATGTAACCTTCAAATAATTGCTTTACATTGCTCGGCTCCGAACTCAATGTGACCACCCCTAGAAGAATCTTCAGGAAGAGAGGTGGGCTATTGTCCAGGTCCACTTACTTCGTCCCAAACAAGAACTGCTCATGATGAACCGTGGCTTTATCCCAACCTGTAAAAAACACAGGCTTCAGCCCGTCAACCACCCCCATTTCTGGTCGAAGTGTATCAATTGTGTTGGGCCAAAACTTTGCGATGAGTTCGATCACAGAACGTGCGCAGTTGACGATACCACCGTGCGATCTGTAGTTGATCGCCAATTGAAACATCGCAGGCTGACGAAGACATGCCCCAGCGGAATTGACCGAAATATTTTGCTGCTGCTGCTCTAAGGTATCAATTAAGGCCCTAGCTAAGTCACTGTATGCTCACCTCCACACGGTAGAGAAACGCTTTCAGGTCATCGAACCTGAAGGAACTCCCTGCAGAAATCGTCTGTGCGGTGTCCCCAGCCCAGAACAAACCGTCTGGATTCCTGCATAGTTGCCTCAAAACTATAACAGAAAGTTCTAAATGGATTTATGTCAACGAAAGATGGAGTAGCTACTTACAGAGTGCGTCGATCAGAAGGTTGTCTTGTGCTTCGTCGACATACCTAGTGCAGGTGGTCAGGCGCAGGATGTATTGGTGGTGATAACACATACAGATAATCGATCTGTTTGCCAGGGAATTCTTTGCTCCGCAAGACCTTTAGTATTGCATGCGTGCTATTTGTGAAAATATCGTGACATGACATGGGTGAGAAGGGGAATAGGTCATACCGGTCTGCAACATCATGATGACGTCGCTGCCTCTTGATTTTCGTATAATGCTCGAACATGTCGTACAGAATTCCCCTCTGATTCGCAAAATTTGGGTTAGAACGATGAGGAAGACGGAGGTAGTTTGGGCGATCGAGAACTCCTTCAGGACAGGACAGTGCGTGTTCGGAGCCTTTGACGATCCCTGTATGTATATTAAAAAAAGTGTCGGTGTCAATGTAATGCAAATAGTACTCACCCATGAATTCGCTGAAAACCAACCACGGATCTGATGGGGCAGTGTCAGTACTCTATTGTCGTCATAAGAGAAAAGGACGCTACTGAGATTCTTGCTGAGATTCCGTGGAAAATGAGGCCAGTATTGATTTGCGAACACGTCATAGGTGACGAAACAGTCATGCGCGTCAGCATCGTCAACATTGAAGAAAACTCCTGCGCTGTCTTTCCTGCTCAAGATATCTGCTGCGATCATTTTCGCCAGCTACATAAAGTTTCGATTAGCTTGGGAGCTAAGACGACGGATTGGGACGCACTCGATCAAAAGTGAGAAAAAGAGGAAAGTGCTTATCCTCAAGTTCGCTGTATTTCATCGGTATATTCATCTGTGATTCGGGCACGTCGTCGAGATCAACAAGGCCCTCCTGGACACTTCGTGCCTTCATTTTTGCAAGTTCCTGCAGGGTATAGCCTGCTAACGCCAGAGATTCGAGAAGCTTCGTGAAATACTCTTCTACTTTCGTAGCGAGCACTCTGGATTTGGTGACGAAGATTTGGCGTGGCTTCGGCATGTCGACGGCACTCATCTCCCAAGCTCGCTGAATACCGAGAATCTTAAACAGCATTGTCGTGGTTTTGCTAGTTGAGTATGATAAATAAGCTAGACATGTTAGGGGCAGGACACTTACCCCGTGCCGCTGCGACCCAAAACGTAACATGACGTAGTACACTCAACAATCTTTTGTTCCTGGGGACTGAACCAGTGTCGATCAGTAAATTCGGTTCATTGGGGCAGAACTTACGTGAGCATAAAGACGTGCTGTACATCTTGGTCTGCGATGAGACCTTTTGCAAAGATGAGAATAAGTGGCGAGCCAACTACATGATCACTCACTATGCAGGAACGCCTAAAACGAGAAATTATCGAGTCAATATTCGCGTGCCCATAAACCGTATTTATAAGCTTACTTGCGAGAATGTGACATATTTCTCCAAACTAGAAAATTGTTAGATGGAAACCAATTTGTATAAGGATGGCGAAAATGCATACACAAGCAAAGAGTGAAGCTATGACAGGGATCAATGACCGCACAAATGACAACTGAAAATACTCAACGTGGTCCATGTCCTTATTACTAAGATTAAGTGGGCCTCCTGAGCATTCTGGCTCAGGTTCAGCTAGTGGGAATGACGCAGGCAGAATCGCGTTGTCTTTATATAGGACTGGCCTGTTCCGGAAGATACACCTGCACAAGCAACGATTCACTGAAATGCATCAAGAGTTGAAAGAATGTCCTCACCTTCTACGATATTCTCTGCCCTTGCGCGCGAGATGGCTACCCAAGGCATCCCATATTCCGTCAAGCTGAGCATCCATATAAATGCCGTACATCTTGATTACTGGAGTTCATATGAGTGCTAATGGCGCAGAGATGTAATTGCACTTGATAGTTTACCTTGTCTTTCGGACTGTCAAGATCAGTCTCAGTATCATGCCCAATGTTGATGTAAAAACGACGTACCTTTCCATCTTGGTCAGGGATACAATCGATTTGGTACTGTTAGAAAAGGTCGGTCGCCTCAAGCTCTAAACGACGTACGTGAAATTACACTTACCACTAGTTGTAGGTCCTTTGTCATCTTGGCATCGTAGATGGGTATGCCTGCATCCGGCCCGTTAAGTCGCTTGTGATTATCATCTGAAAAATGGCCATTCGATAGTTGTCTGTGGAAACGATGAGATCATTGCAGTAAAATTCTTCAGAAGACCGACTTGATCTTCTTGAAGATGATCTTGAATGTCTTCTTATCTGCTCTACGGAATTCACGCAAATGTTTGTAGGCCTCCGTAGATATCAGGATTTGCCACTCTCCGAACCCGTCCGCGTTGTCGAAGTAAAGCGCAGCCTTCATAGGCTGCACCATTTGGTATGCATTGAGTCGGTCTGTTGGGCTCTCAGCATCCTCGGTTGACGAAACTTCAGGCGCAACATATTTGGCATACTCTCTCACGATTGGAAAGAGTAAGGCTTTGATGTCGCCTGCCAATTCCGTCCTCCGCAGAAGCGAGAAGTAGAACTTACGGAGAACTGTCAGGGGAAACGTCAAAAAAAAAGCGAATATACTCACCGAGAGAGCATTTTTCAGCTTTGCAAGAATCTGAGTAGACAATGATGCAGCAGCCTCGCTCGTGAGAGGCACGACCACACCAAGCCTCACGAAGAGCGATGTGTCGATAGACGTATGAGCTTTCGGGCGATTACGCTTGCGCATTTTTTGAAGCACTTTCTTCTTGACAAATTCATCATCAGATTCGTCGAAGACATCGATCTCGTCTTCAAATGACCCTACACCAGAAAATTCCATAGTGTTCAATGCGGCAAGTGCAGGTAAAGCGCCCTCGATGAAGCATCTGTGACGCGTGATGTCCCTAGAGACGTCCATCGCCTAGAGACTCGGCCGGAAAAGCTAAAAGTTCATAGACAGATCGTCCAGTATCTTTCTCGCGATGGATGCTGGATATTCTTGAGATTTCGTTGGAAAGTCTATCATGATCTGTGAGATCATTGTCCTCGCGACGATCCCACACTGTTACAGAGTCAGAGTTGATGACGCTCGAAGAAAGTCATATGAGATACCAGATATGATATATGCAAAAATATGGGGTGACTGACAACATATGTTCGACCGTAGCTTGTAATGCGGTTACTCCTGAACTTGACTATTGCGTCCAGATGACGCAAGGCGGCTCTGAGGCCTGCCTCGTTGACTATTCGATCTTTGGAGAATAAGTCCAACATGGTCTGTTGAACAAGAGCAACTTGTGATGACTGAAGTGGTTATATGAAAGGCTGGGGAACTTAGACTTGAGCTATGTCAATGGTATAAAGGAATGCCTCGAGCTTGAGGCAACTCTGCAAGGATGTTGGAGTCCTTATATCGTAGACCCAGCGCTCTGCCTGAATTTCCAAACTGGTTGAGGCGCAAATAGCACACCCAAAATCGACACCTGCGGGCAACCTGAAGCTGTACATGAGGGATAAACTTGGACCCCCAAATGATCCTAGATAGTGACAAGAACACGACCCTTACGTAGGTGGGACCAGAATCACCAGATGTGTAAGTTAAGTTAAGTTAGCGTTCCGAAATAAATTGGCTAGGGCTAGTAGTAGGGTCACCTCATTTCAGAATGGTGACAAAAAGTTCGCGTCTAGACTGATCTTTCTTGGAAATAAGGCCACGAGTCACAGGCTGGAACCTACGGAGCGTGTTGTGAGAGAAGCAGACAGCGAGAGGCGCAATATGTTAATTTTTCGGCAATCTCCTATAGCTACATATACATTTTATATCATACAAGCAAATATCATCCGTTCACCTTCGAATGTTTACTACAATGAATTACAATAAGAGATGTCTGCGTGTACACTGTTGTCCTTCTCTTGCAAATACCGTTCGAATGCCTCGTACTCTTCACTGACATGATATCTTATTGAGATATTTCCCACGCCATAGGGTATTGGGCATTGTGTTGACAATACCAAGTACAGCTGAGCGCTGATCACGGTGATCTCGAATTGATGATCCAGGGACCAGCACAGGCTTGCGAAGTTCATGAAACGCACAGCAGCCAATCCGCGAGTGTGGAAGGCCGTTATCAATATGATGTGCTTCAAGGTGAGTTCAGACCATCTGTACGTCTCCCAGGACCCAGATACGTCCTAACCGGGAACCCCATGTTTGCTACCGTTATAGTACTATCAACCATCGTGTAACTTAACCTTGACAGAACACACAAGTGCAAAATGTCGTGATCTGTTCCTTATCATGGTCGTCGCCGTAGTCGTCGGTCGAGGAGACTGATCAACAGGATGTTCATTAACTGGTGGTTATCGAGGCACAGATACGATTCTATGAAGATGAAAACTCAGGTGCAGCATCACCGCAGCTGGAGACTTAAAGCATACCAAAGCGAACGATCACAGTGGGGCAGATGCCATCAAGATCGAGTGGAGCTCCGTGCAGCAACCTCCGCTTTGGTCGAAACGACTCAGATTATGATAAGATATGCAGATCTCATTTTCATGAACCAAGTTACTCTCTTTCAAATTTACAATGTACGTACGCGCAAATACTGTGTTCGCATAGTAAGACGGACGATAATCCACACATTGATGTACCTGTGCAGAAGCCAGGACGAGCCAATCATAATTGTATCATTTCACTATGTCATATCTTCACAAGGTGCAGCCTCGCATAATGACAAATATTTTTGTTTGGTCCTTATCATCCGACTTGTGCACGGTCGCCAAAGTCAACTTCCCTCTAGTGTGAACGTTATTCGTAACACCACAGTCCCTCGCCGACATGTAAAACAGTATTGGATGGTAAGGCAAACTTTGAATTAATTAAAATACACGCAGAGCCAGACTTATACCCCATCGATGTGCTGTCTAAAATTATTCACAGTACTCAATTTTATTTGTTTCAAAAGGCTGCCCCACATTCGGAGAGACCTAATGAGCGCGAGTAACCGCCAGAATCCTATGGACCCAAGGCAGTTGTACGAAAAACGCACGCAAGGTGGATCATTACTGGGCGGCCTATCAATAAGACTGCTTTGAGGTGTTGGCAAAGCAGTTACCGGCACTAGCCCTTCTTTCTTAATGATCTGTCTTGACGATCTTCAACTTTGATGTTGGCTGAATACACCATTTTTTGTGCATTAGTGGGAAATCGTACGCGAGTCGAGTAACATGAATGTGTTTTATCGATTTGCGAGGAAGTTTTTCTAATGACATGTTATTCTAGAGTCTGCTCGACAAAAACCCGGAAATTCGTGCAGTAATAAGGATATCGATCATCTGCGTATCGTGTAATCAATTGACCACTGGGTCAACGTGAAAGCAGAAAGACGACTCACTGTCACGAACATCCTCGGTCTTCAAAGTCAATAGAGAGAAGGCTACTGGCAGTACCAGACGTTGTCTACGCCGCCGATATCCTATTGATACAAGGCGCAAGGGGTAAGTTATGGAGCTGAATCTCGGATCCAGAACGGATGGATCATACTCACACCAAACGTGCAAGTAAAGCCTGAGCAGCATGGATTGCCTCCCGGGTGACTCTCGCCACAAAACCCGTTTTCGTCTATGCACTGTGCACTGACAGACATTATGGATGTTGTCAGAGTAGCAACAACAGCGAGGAGGAATGAAAAACGCATGTCTTGTGCTGGATAATTTGGATGCGTCGAGGGGATCCCGAATGATAGTTCTGAGAGTCGACAGCTTGCTTATATATCCTAAAATCGTGATTTTGGTAAGCACAAGCTCGGTAGATCTATCAGAATGGTTGCCGCTGGCAGACTTCAGTGTTGGCATAACCAGAGTTCCACAGTCGGCGGATAAACATGTAAACTGAGTTTATCAGAAGCTCTGTATCCACGGTAGTGAAGAGGTATTAGTATTAATGACGGGTTATCCATCCCTGTCACTACAAAGTAGGTTTTGTATGACACAAGGAATTTCTTTTTTTTCCCGAATGTCCTGGGGCGACGCAAGAACGGGGTCTCACATCAAAATCAATGTTCACCATGCTCTTGAAATGTAGTTTCCTGTTTTTTACCTGTGCCTTTTGAATGCAAGATGAGAATATCTTGCCTGCCGGTTGGACGCACCAAGTGACTGTTATCCGCGCAAACAGATAAGCAAGATGAGAAAACGGTTACTCCAGAGTCACAGAAGTAAGGTCCACTTGTGGCTAAGATAATAAGGAGCTGGACTTGATAAATTATGCGTTTCGTACCCGACCTGACGAAAGTTTCGCTTGGCTTGGCTGATCGATGTTCCTAGTACGTTGGTGACATGCAGAGTCCAGACACAACTGCCTGACCTAGTAGTCGAAAACTTCTTTGACAAATTATGAGGCACGCCGCAGGTGCCCGGGACTCGGAAGTCCAAGCCTGAGACAAACAAGTACAACTTGAAGCTGCGAGCCCCGGACGGCAATTCTAGAGAACGTGTTTACTAATCATAATAGACTAACAGTACTTGGAAAGCCAGACCACCATGCTCTGCTTCCAAGGCTTCTACCCTTCCTAGTAAGGTAACTTAACGTTCGAAAATTTTATCGACCTTCAGTTATAATGTGCGTAGAAGTTTAGGCTGCAAGAAATAAATTGTGCGAGAACAGATAATGTACTAAGTGTCCCGACCTTCATCTACACAGTCAGCTGACGGAGACTTTTCCAAACCAGCCCATTGATCATAGTAGTCGTTGCAGACATGCTGCATCTCGAACATGGTAATTGCGACTTCTGTATTTCTTTCACCGAAAATGCCCTGTCCGTCGCTGACTGAACTGATGAACACCATAGGATATCAGCACCGCGTCTTAATAATCAAAATGACTATTTGCTGACGATATCGCGTCCAGAGGCAGTCACGCTACATGCATACTAGCTCGGTGAGTAATTTAGTGCAATAGATGTTCACCATGCCCTCCAGGATGTCCGTGACTCTTGTCCTTCGGCCGATGCCTTCATTGCACGAGAATTGTTACCAGCCTAGTGTATCAGCCTGTTGCCAACTTGCGGCTGCTGTGTCTCCCGCAAGTGATAGCAGTGATGGTGGAGTGGCTGCTCCAGCCAATGTGCAAGCCTGCTGTGTCCTGGTGGAAGGGATGATGATCGACTACGACAACCGCCTGTGAAAGGCTCTCCTGCTGACTAAGCTAACCCGACCCTTGCTGTCTCGCTCTATCGGCCTCCGCTGGACTCTGCTAACCCCTGCTGGCTCTCTACCTCGCTCACCCCCTGCTAGGGGGTGCCCCACTCCATGTGCCCCCCTTGAAAAAAACCTGGCGGCGCCCTCGTCGCCTCATCTGATCCGCTCGTGCCCTCTCACCCACTATGGGTCTTGTCTAACATCTCCCTTCTGACTCTTCGTTTTTCGTTATCTTCTTCGTCGTTGTGTTCTTCCTCGTCCGTGTTATCTTCTTCTTCTGGTACTTCTTCTATATGCGACTCTTCCGCTCTACTCTCGTTCTCTCTTTGCTTTGCTAAGTTTTCTTCAAGCTCTCGCTGTTCTTCGGCTAACTTGGTGTCTTCTCTTGGTATGAATGCGCGCAGTCGTCTGGCGTGGAACTCTCCTGCGATACTTTCTCCGCGTAGTGTTTTGAGTTTGTATGAGTTGCATATCCGCGCTGCGATGCGGTGAGGTGGCGACCATTTAGGTAACAATTTTCGTTTGGCTTCGAACGTGTAGTCCATATTGCTGCGGTAGAACTGAACCAATTGTCCTGTATAGAATATAACCTCACCTGGACTTCGTTCTAGGACACGTTTGTCGAACACTGCCTTTCTCTTAATTGCATGTGATACGGCTGCATCATAGCCATCGAGCTGTTGTTGCGCTACGTATGCCATATGGATGGTGATGTCTGCTGTGCGTATTGTTGATGTGCAATTGCTGAGATCTGTACGTGGCGTGTTGACTACTTGTCCGAGAAGTAATTCTTTTGGTGAAAATTTGAGCGCTGGGAGTATCCGATGGTTCAACGCGGTAATTGCATCATCCAACTGGTCTGGCCAGTTCAATGGAAGTCTGTCCCACGTGAGTCCTTCGTAATCATCTTCTCCGAGGTTCGGGGCGCATAATCGTTTGAGAACGTGCAACAGGATTTTGTTTGTGCCCTCTACTAATCCATTGATCCAGGGTGAGTATGCGGCTACAACGTGAGTTTTACAATTCCACTTAGCGCAAAAGTCTTGAACTACAACGTTGTTGAAGTGTCTGCCTCCATCTGACATAAAGGTCTCCGATGCTGTGAAATTCCGGAATATGTGCGATAGACTGTTCACTGTCGTTTTTGCAGTACCCGTTGACTTGTACTTGAATGCCCATATATGCTGCGAAAACGTGTCCAGGTATACTCCGAGTGTATTGTATCCTCGAGCTTTCGGCAGAGTAAGGTAATCTCCTACTAACAATTCAAACGGATGCCTCCGCGTTATCGGTTCTAACAATGAATGAAGGTGGGGCGTACCGAAGTTTTTGCACTTGCTGCATTCGCTAATGGCTGCCATGATAGATATGTCAAGCTTCGGGCTGTAAATGCGATCGGTTAGTGCAATTTTGACAGCATCCCGTCCCCAGTGACCCCCTTCTGCATGTTGCTTTGCCGCTAGTGTCTTTGCTTCCTCCTTCGTGACGCATTCGACCTTGGTTCGTGCTCGTACTGCCGTTCCTCCCCGCAATCGCCACAGTTTCCCTTCTTGTATTAGGTACTGTGAGGCTTGATGCCTTGCACGTTTCCGGCTTCGGATTTCTCTACCTTGGTCAATTTGTAGCATTGCCTCAACGACCTCGAGAAACACCGGTTCGTTCATGAATCTTGTTTGGAGGTTCGACGCTGTGGATTCATCGATATTAGTAGATATTAACAGTAGATCATTGATCAAACCCGAGCTAAATTCCCAATCTTCGCTTACTGTCCACTCGCTTCCGTCGACTAATCCGACATTCCGAGGATGGCCTTCCCATTGTCGACTGAGTCCATCTGCAATTACGTTGAGTTTCCCTGGTACATGTCGCACATCTACGATGTTGTGAGCCAGTATTCCATCTCGCCATCTCGCATGCGCTGCGTTTAAACGATTACTGATTAGAACATCTTTCAACGCTTGACAGTCTGTTTCGACCTCTACTGGAAATCCCCAGATAACGTCCGAAAATTTGTCTAGTGCAAATTTCAGTGCGGCAAATTCTAACAAAAAGGGTTTGTAATTTTGCTCCGTTGCTGATGTTCGTTTTGAGGCGAATCCGATTGGGTGGAGGCGTTCTGTCCATTTACCTGTTGGATTTTGCGTGCGGGTTCTCTGGGACAGCACTGCTGCAAAACCCTCGGCACAGCCATCAGATGTTACTACGAAATTCAAGCCGTCGTACCTTGGAGCTTGCAGTATGGGTTTCGACACAAGAGCTGCCTTTAGATCCAGGAATGCTTTTGTGTGTTGTTCCGTCCATAGATTGTCGAGTTTGAAGTTGCGTAAGGTGCGTCTGTATGTATTCTTCGTGTACGGGACTGTCAGTGGTGCGGCCTTAACTAGATCACGCAAAGACCCTTCCCGTCTGGAGTAATTCTGGATTAGGTCTCGGAAGTGACTGGTGAGCCCTAGAAACGATTCGAGGTTTAGTGCGTCTCGTGGTTGTTCCCAATTGACTACTGCTGTGAGTTTTGCTAAGTCTGGTTGAACACCTTTGGGTCCTATCGTGGCACCTGCAAACGTAGTTTCAGTCATGAATAAACGGCACTTCGTAGGAGAGAGAGAAATCTTGCGCTCGCGACATCTCTTGAATATTCGCGTTAGTTTCTCCATCATTTCCTTGAAAGTATCTGCTGCGGTCCCTCCGTCATCGACAAATAGTTCCATAGTGCTGTCGGCTAGTATATCATGTAGGTTAGTTGCTGTCATTTCTGAGAATGTCGATGGAGCGCCCGTCAGGCCCATTGGCATTCGTTTATACCAGAAGTATCCACGACCTTCGACATAGAACGCTGTGAAGGGCCGTGATTCCTCTGGAACTTCGACAGCGTAGAATCCTGATGCGAAGTCAAATACTGACACGTACCTATGGCCACTAAGTCGCAACTGTTTGGCCCTAATATCCCCCTGTGGCATTGGTGCTATGTTCGTGACGCGATTGACCTCATTGAAATTTTGGCATATTCTCCACTTCTGCGGCTTATTTGCTGAGTTCTCCTTTTCAGGGCCCTCGACTACTTCCTTCTCTGGTAAGGTGAATGCCGGTGGTTGACCATGTTGCGTACACTGGTTGTTGACGGCCCTTTGAAGTTCTTCCAGCATCATCCCTTCCTGTTCGTGCGCTTTCTTTGCCAAGACCGTGTTTGCGCAACATTTGACGAGTTCCGGAGGTGCGTGCTCAATGATCCCTGCTTTCAGCATCTCATCGACCTTACCATGTAGGAACTGTAGTTGCGGCAGTGTGAGAGGTCTTTGGTGGACTCGCAGGTTAAACGTTGTCCCATCTGGTATATTCAGTTTGTGGATTGCCCCCGGCACTGGTATAACTTCTCCTAGTGAACATGCAAAAATGTCAGCATATTCGGCGACTAATGCTTTGACCTTTTTTAATTCTTCTGGAGTTAAGTCCTCGCCGTATTGGACGCGCTTAGTAATCCAAACGATCCTCAGAGGGTTGTGCGGGTCTGTGAGCCTCGTGTATACTGCTGCGTCATTCTTCAAAAAGTCAGTGGGGATTTCTTTCAGTAGCGTGTCTAACTCAGCCGGTGGTATTGGGTCTCCATCCACATTGATGCATATTGGTATGATGTCTTCCGTGTCCTCATTTCCATGTGCGCTGATTCCTGTTGATTCTTGTGTGAGTACTGTGCTTGATTCAAAATCGTCGACTCGCCTTTGAAGGTTTCCCACTTCTACTTCCTCTGTGACTCCCTGTATTCCCGCTGCTTCCTTGACCTTAGCTGTTTTGATCTCCCTTGCCGGTATACGATTGCACAGTATTGCTGTGCCTCCTACTCCTGTGACGCTGACCTCGTCAACTTCGTAGTCGTGGACTGCCTTGAACGTTCGTAGTAGTGGTTTCCCAAAGAGGAATTCCCATCCTCCGCCGCTTTGGAAGACTTCGAATTCTCCCACCGCCCGGATTCCTCCAATTACGACTTCTCCTTTCCATACCGCCTCTGATGGGATGATCGTTCCGTTGGCCATGCGAAGGTGTTTCATTGATGGGCTCCAGTTTCCTAATCGATGCTTGATTCGGTTGAAAACTGATGCGCACATGGCGCTAATCATGGCGCCTTCATCAAACAGTGCCTGAACTCGCACTACTTCTCCTTGCGGGCCTATGAATGACGTGTGATGCCGAAATGGTAAACAATGTTGGATATGGTGCCCGTCGTTCTTAACATCCTCCGTCGAGTACAAATCAATGATCTCGTATAGCTCATCTGTTGTTGGTACATTGACAGAGTCTTTGCCTATAACTGTTTCGACGTGGCTGACGGGCTGGTCCTCGTACGTTGCCTCTTCACATACAAGGACCGATTGTTCAACTGGGTGAGGTACATGCTTTGCTTGGGTCGTCTTGTGTTCCTCTACACTGACGACCCTTGTCCTTTTCCCTGCTCCCATCGCTGTGCGTATTCCTCCTCAAACATTAGATCGATCTGTGTCGCGTGTCCTCGGTTGAAGTTCCCTAGTTCTCGTGCCGCTATACTGCGCCATATCTTCTCTTGTATAACCAACTGGGATGCTTCTGGTGCCGGACATGCTCCTGCGATGTGTCCATGAGATCCGCATTTGAAGCATTCTCCAGAACATATCATCGCGCTACCTGGGCGAAGGGGGAACTGCGTGCTCTCGTTGACTCTACCATCTTGCCCGTACTTGGCAAACCACTGCTTCAATTGCTCTTCGTACGCGGTGATGCCTGCAGCAGTGTCTGGTTGGTGTGGGATATCGTTGACTCGACTGCGTAACATCTCTTTCTCCTCTGGTGAAAGCGGTTGACGTTGCCGCACTGGTGGTCTAGCCGTGGACATTCTGGGTACATAGCGTATGCGAGACATTGCATTGTTGGATGAATAGGGCGTGGTGTTTGATGCTGTAGTTCCAGACTGCGTGGTTCCAAGATTGGTGCGTTGGAGCTGTAAGCGTAAGACCTCGATTGCGTCTGTCTGCAGACCTTCGAGTCTGGCTAAACGGGCGTTCTGCGCCTTCTCCACTTCCCTCTTCTTCCTTACTGCTTCCGCTTTCTCCCGCAGCTTATTCGTGTCTATGGCCTTGATCTCGTCCAAGAACTTTGTCCAATCCGCGAGCCCCGGAGTGGTGAGCTCTTTGATCACCATCGGCATGTTCTCTCTCACTTGATAAACTAGGCCCGCTGTCTCACTTGTCCCTGCTTCATTGACGAGTTGTTGTATCTGAGCATGAAACCGTAGGTGAGCCCAGGTTGGGACTCCTGCTACTGTGACCTGCATTCCTAGCTCTTCTTCGTCGATGCGCAGTGCTAGTATCTCTCGTTGATAGTCCAGGCCTGTTTTCTCCGCGATGGTGATTGCTGGCCATCTACTGGTGAACGCGCTCTGTACGTCTGCCCATGTTGTCTTCTTCGAGCTGTCTAACTTGGTCCACCATAAGTCTGCGACCGATCCCGCTGAGAGGAGTGTGCTAAACACAATGACTTTTGCGGCTTCGGTCTTTAAGTCGCTGAGTACTATGTAGCGGTCTACCTCCCTTAAAAAGTTCTGGGCATTCTCGTCCGGTTTGCCATGGAACCATCCTGGCGTGGAGTTACTGGACATTCTGCGTGACGTTGGAGATTGGGCTGATGTTTGTACTGTGAGCTGCGAGTTTGGGGGTGTTATCGGCAGTATGGGAAGCCTTATCGTTGACGGTTTTACTGGTGTTAATGCGGTGGGTAATGAGGCTGGTAACGGGGTTTTACGGCTGAATTTCTGGGTCTGTTCTGTCAGATTAAATGGGGGCGATGGAATGTCTTCTGTGGGCCAAATGATAGCTTCTGGATTAGGAGCGCCTGGTAACGAGTCTAAATCGTCGTCTTTCTCCTGATTGTCTTCAAGGTCAGCTTCGTACTCTCTGTTGTCTGAGGTAGTGTCCGGTAGGCTGCGATTTACGACTTCTGGTGTGTCTAAAGGAGACGAATTAGCTGATGTTGCAAGTGAAGAAGCGGTAGTGGAAGAGTTTAGGCTTTTATCTGACGCAAGGAATCGACCGTCTGTTCCTCGTTCAGGTAACTTTTTTTTGGTTGCTTTCTTGGGGGCCATTGCGAGGCTTTTCTACGTTTTCCTAGGGCCGTGCGTTCTACACGTGTGCGTTGAGGTGCGTTCGTTGACGTTTTTTGAGGCTGTGGTGTCGTGTTCTTGTCCAATCGGCTTTTGCTTTTAATATCGGCAGAAGCTTATTGCGAAACCCGAATCCCACTCTCTCACCACGATGGAGTGGCTGCTCCAGCCAATGTGCAAGCCTGCTGTGTCCTGGTGGAAGGGATGATGATCGACTACGACAACCGCCTGTGAAAGGCTCTCCTGCTGACTAAGCTAACCCGACCCTTGCTGTCTCGCTCTATCGGCCTCCGCTGGACTCTGCTAACCCCTGCTGGCTCTCTACCTCGCTCACCCCCTGCTAGGGGGTGCCCCACTCCAATGGGTGTTTTGATCCTTTATTTGATGTCTTTAGCTTCGAAATTATATTGATTTGTGTTCGTTGAGTGCGCTGCTGGACGTGGTTTGGCTGGGGTATACAATGTGAATTATCTTATAGACCGCTGTGTGACAAATATTGATTAATTGGGTTTGCAGCTATCGAGTGGGTATTGGAAACCTGACCAGGACATCACAACTTGCTCAGACTTCAAGCTCAAGCTTCAAGGTTCGGTCCAGTCTAACAACGGTCCCAAGTTGTGGTGCTCAGGTGGAACTGGACAGGACAAAGTATGAGAAAGTAGGTAAGAACAGCACTGCAATGCCGGGGATGTTCCATTCGGTGGCGGGTCTTCGCTTTTGCCTAATGTTTGTCCGCAGCGCCGTTGGCTAAACCTTTGCACAGAAACGTGTAGAAGTATGTAGACTTTAGGGTAAGAACAGCACTGCAATGCCGGGGATGTTCCATTCGGTGGCGAGTCTTCACTTTTGCCTAATGTTTGTCCGCAGCGCTGTTGGCTAAACCTTTGCACAGAAACGTCCCGTTAAACCTCGTGAGCTCGTTGCAGAGTAAGCACTATTTGATATCAAACGTCCATTTGACCCACCATCATGAATCATGATAGCAGTGGAGCAACCATTTTTTCGGTGTATCGGCACAGGTACAGGCACGGTCTGGGATGACCAGAAGGACATACATAAAAGATGGGCTCACTGACTTTGTGAGCTACTCCTCGGCCTTCTACGTTCAATGTGTTTTTTACTTCAAGTTTGCCATCCATCGCATGCTATACAAGGATTCTCCTTCGGTCGGCTGCAAAAAACAAGTGAACAAGAGGACTTAGAGGAGACAGAAAGGGCAGCCATCCATCATGATAACACCGGCCCTACACAGAGAGATGTGGCAGAACGGACAGACCAATGTACAGAGATTGACATGCTGACAGCCAGAAACACGCAGCTGAGCAACATGCAGCCTCAGTAGAGACTGTAGAGTTCCAAGACCCTGTAAAGGGTACCAGTGGTCCCGGTGGAAGATATGTGTACAACCGATCATCCCGGACGTTTCATATTGTTTGTTGATGTTTGAAAATGTCATGAACTGGATGAGTCTACATATCTAGTAACCGGGTTGAAATCACTAGCCTTGGATGGCCTAAGTAGGAGATGTCAATCATGACATGGCATACTACGAATTCTATGACGAGTGGTTCAATGATGGCCGTGTGGGTCATTTTCGAGGTCTGCGCGGCTAGGGTCTGTTGTCTATACCTTGTTTGCTCGGATTGCAGAAACCGAGCAAAGATCCGAGTAATATCAAGGTACCTTTCGCTCGAACACACCTTAACAGGCTGTCCGTTCCTCACAATCTGCGCACCCCACCCCCGAGATTAAAAGAGATACATCGTTATCGTAAGTACTTTAAATTGATGATGGGTACCGAGTGACGATACCTTACAATTTGCTTCCCAACTCTCACCTCCACTACCACTGATGGCTCTAGAGCATGTTAGCTCCCAGCGGCTGCATTCAGAAACGAAGGCAGATGACTCAATCAAAGTCGATGTTACCGACGACGTGGATTTTGTTGCTTACTACGAGCGGGCTTCTGGCCGTTTAGTAGTGGACCCCGAGTATGTGGTCGTTGCTCCCATATATCCTAAGTCTATCGTGACTCATTTGTGACTCACGAGACAGGCAAAGGTCGAGTTTGGCGAGGTAATGGCCTCTAGGCTCAAACTTAGCCCTGATGGGCTGAAGGTTCTCTGGCCTCAACCCGCTGACGACCCGAATGACCCACAAAACGCTCGTCATTTCTCATTGTCGTGTCCCTTTCACTAACACTAAGCTATTCATTCGTAGTGGACTGATTTCCGCAAGACTGTGCATTTGATCATCATTACAATGTCTGCAGTGGTACCTGACTTCGACTCTGGAATTGGTATGTATCCCGCCCTCGCTCAATATCCATAGTAGTGTCATCATGGAATACTTTTATTGGCAGGAACTGCGTCGATATTTGGCCTCGCTCAAACTTATGACACGACCTCGGGTGTCATCAATGATCTGACATCAAAGTGCGTGATGCATCAATCATTACTCACATTCAACGACAATTCCCTGAAGCTGGAGCATCTTCCTTTTGGGTGAGATCACACCATTACATGAGAATAGCCTCTTCTCATCTGTAGTCCAGGTTGGGGAGGCATCTTCTGGGTCATGCTCATGAGACGGTATGGTCGGCTGCCAGTACTCTTCTGGAGTCAGGTATATATCTCTAGCGATTTAGCTGATATGAACCCTGAAACCTTGAGTGCAGCTTTTTGCGTTTGCATTCTTGATTGGTGCCACATTGGCGCCGAATCTAGCCACCTTTGCAGGTATTTACACAATGATTTAGTATTTATTGGACAATGTTAACTTTTGATGAAGGGATGCGCTGCTTGACCGCATTCTTTGGGCAGGTCATCATGTTATCCATGCCTGCGGTAAACTGACTATGGTTTCAGAACGTGTCCCCAGGTGACAGTATGATTAGTGGCAATTCTCATGGTAGCTTCGACATTTACCAACCTCCAAGGGTCTTTATGTCGTCACGGATATCTTCCCCTTCCATCTTCAAGCACGGAAGCTGAACATCTGGACTTCGGGTTTCGTTCTGTCAGAAATGAATTCCTTTATTGCGAGAAACATTTCTCACTATCTCATAGATCGCCTTACCTATCACCATTTGTATTTGGCTTTCTTGTAGCGCGTGTGAGGTACGTTTTACATATGCTGTCCTTGATTCAGAGTACTCATCAATTGTTGGATAGCTGGAGATGGGCCTATGCTATAGGATCTATTTACAGCGCCGTCGTATTATTTCTCATTGTGTTTTTCATGGAAGAAACGTACGCTCTGTTACATTGTTTCTTAGGGCAGTGGCGTTGACTTTTGCTGAACCAGTATGTATGATCGTCACCTTGCATTGAAGCCACTGCAAATTTCTACGGGACTGCGATATCGATTTAAAACTTTGATAGGCGTCACTGGGTACAAGATGGCAAAATACAGACCACGATGGCCGGAAGTTATATTGGCATCTTTGGATGTTGTTTGGCGTCCTCAGTTTTTCTTCGTAGTTCTCTTTGAGGTGAGATGAATTGCATTGCTGACAATACTTAGTACATTTGCTGACCTTTTCGAAAGGCATTGGTTTTCGGGTTCTCGATCGGTGTGAACGTGAGCGTTTCCGTTTCGACCTGCAGTAATAAACTTCTCGACTTTTGTAGGGGACAAATGTTATCTTCATGAAATCTCCTCCTCCCGTCGGATTTGGCTTCAGCCAATATGCCGTGGCTGGAGCGTATGCGACTCCAATCGCAAGTTTTTTCCATCTATGAAGTATGCATGATTACTGTTCTCAGAATGGAATTTTTAGGTCGCTGTCCTTCTTGGCGAGTTCATTGGACGTTACGTCAATGAATTCATTATGGATCTGCATATTCGCAAAAACGGCGGTTTCTTTGAGGCCGAGAGCCGCTTGTGGTATGCAAACTCAACTGATGATCTAAGGTTAGAGCTGAGAATTTGTGTAGGACCTGTTACTTAGCCATGCCGCTTTATATCTGTGGCTTTTTGACGCTGGGTGCCGGGATACAAAATCTCAGCGAAGCCGCTCTCATCATGGGCTGGGGCATTGCGATCGTTGCAATCACCCTCAACACCGTTGTAGTGTGTAAGTCTCGGATCCAACATTTCAAGTGTCGTGGGATAACTCAAGGAGTATTATTAGACGCATATTGCAATGACTGCTTCCCTCGTAGGGCGGTGGGTGACGCATATATGCTTATTTGCATTTCAGTGATATGACCTCCCCTTCTAGGGCGAAGTTAGTGCCCTGATAAACCTTTCAAGAGCATTGGGCGGTGAGTTACAACGATGCATGATTTGTCCAACATTCACGATTGTGGCCTAGGTTTCGCAATCGCATATTTCCAAGTCCCATGGGCTACAAAATCTGGAGGATTGATGGTGTTTGGTGTTGAAGCAGCGCAAGTGATATCGCTTGACACACTCGAAGAGCCTGACGGTTGTTATAGGCTTGTGATTGGCATGTTTTTCATCGCCGTTCCTATGACACAACTGAAAGGAAGCTACTTCCGAGTAAGTGCGGTTCTTTTCATTTGTGTTACAGCTGTGAATTTGTACATCAAATATTAGGCACGTTATGCCTTATAATTGGCATTGAATTCAGAACCAGAAGAATCATTCAGAGTTAGACACGTATGCTTCCCGGTTACTTTGTTATACAATCAAGTATGTACCTGCGAGCGTCTACAATGTTATGTTTTGGTGTATGCAGTAAATTACCTCCAACATACCCTTTTGCGAGATCAGTTGCATTAATGTAAAACTGTCAATCTCTATGAGTAGGCAATGACATGAGTAACCTGTGGGTATCCACAAGCTTACATGTACCCATACCACTTACCCGCACCCACGGCCCAAGGGTATGCTTGGGTATGTGTGTGCTCGCGCCAATCTTGCAGTTTCACTCCACAGCGGCGATGAACTATGTTACAGCGCGCTCGATGGTGTCACAGTGTGCCTGTACCCACCTTGGACAACCACAAGCAAGAGCCTCGTCAATCCTCGGATGTATTTGGAGGACTTGACCCACTTGTGTACATTTGCATGTGCTGATGAAATACAGAAAATGAGGGTTCAGAGTGACTGCTGATACTTTCCATTTGGGAGAGCATATATGCGAGACAGGGGAACGGAGCAGGAAGAAAATCGGATATTATCCACATCATATGCGCAGCACGGCCGACAACAACGTTCTCGTATGGGACTTCTGCCCCATTCAGATCTGAGAGACACGATGATTACATGCCAAGATATACCGATCATGGTTTGGTGCCTCGGAGGACACGAATTTAGGGAGACAAGAACGAGGCAATTGCCTATATGTGGGTATCAGCATAACAAGATAAAGAAAGACACGTAGCTACTTCACAGTGTAAATGAGAAATGTTTCTGTTTTGGAGCAACTTTTGGATGTGGAGACGAGTGACATGGAAATGAGAGGGTCCTGGGATGCCCAGCGGGCCGTTGTATCTGAGTTGGAGACAAACAAGTACAACTTCAAGTTGCAGCTTGCTGGTAAGTATTTGCAAGCCAAACATCGCCTGAACTTCCATTACTTAGCAATTCGAGAGAGAACATACCGCTTGTTACCAGCCAAAATGTCATTCAGCCATCAGGGGATACAGAACGCTTCAGATACACATCATTTTCCCTCTTACGACCACCGTATAGGAACGTGCACCACCCCAACCGAGTTTGCACAACGAATGGTGACCTCCAAGTCGTGCTTGAGAACCCATTGTTTCGAACGCTGACTCAACCCAAATATTCTGTTCTTATCCGTTTATTTCAGGACACGTCCGATGCTGCTGGATTGGCGCTCATAATCCAAATGGAAAGAATGCACGTGGCGGAAGTTATAGCTGCCAGAGACACCGTTGTCGAACGCCTCGAAGACGCTTACGTATCTGTTCGGCAAAAGTCAGCAACGATCGATCGACTTCAGCGTGAGCTAGACGATCTGAGGCGCCCTTCTACCCCTACGACATCTGTGGCGAGGGATGATGATTCATCTACGCAGCCTCCGGTGCAAGACATTGCCACGTCATTCGATATTCCACAACCAGCTCCGAGAGAAGGGGACGGTAATTGTCAGAATACCGCTCAGGTCTTGCCTTGGCAGGTGCCTCTTGTACGACGGAGTATTTTGACTGGCGCGGAGCTCAATCGATAACTTATATTTTTTCCAGAACACTCCGAACAGACCTGGATCTACAGGCCTGCCTCCCACGCCACCGCTAGATTCCCGCCCAGGAAGCCGGTGTGATTCCAATTTTTTCAGTCCATCTTTTCAATCAAACCATTGCGCACGTCTTAAAAATTCTTTCGATTCGCACCGCTCTGAAACTATCGACTTCGACCATCCGGTAAGCCAATATATGCGCTTTCTCCTGCCGAGTCGAGGGAATTTGATGTTCAGAATATTGCCGAACCACTTCCGCTCGGCGATGGACCTGAGAAATTGATTCTTGCAAGACAAGCATTTCTTGCGACGCTTCCCCTCCCTGCTGACATCCCAGACGACGCTCTAAACCCAATTGTCATTCCTCAGCCATACACCCTGCATGAATTCTTGGGCAATACTTCTGGTGTCAGTGCCCTGTATATATCTACGTGGAAGTCTATTCATGTCTCGTACAGACTCTCAAAAGCTCGTAAGATAGTATAGAGCTCACACGAAGTTCATGGGCAATGAATGTCTCTTCCTAGCCTGTCAAACTATCGTGTCCTTGGCCAACTGACAACATACTGGTGCCCAGAGCGCGAAGAACATGGATATTTGCTTACCCCCGTTTTCAAGTGTAGCACCAATCCCCGAGTCACAACAGCACATCGATGGACTGTGGCAGATGTGATCGGCACCATGGACAGGCCTACTGGTTTGTTGTGTCTCATTTAATCTGGTTTTGTTGATGTCGCTCTCATCCTGGTTAGAGTGCTTCTACAACAAGGACGGGAAGTGGTACTACGCTGGCGTATACAAGGCTTTTCGCATGGACGATCTAACCACGGAAGAGTGGGAGGCTCTTTCAATCGAGGTGAAGCAAGATAATTTTGCATTATTTCTATCATCATGACTTGGACCTAGACGACGCAAACTCTTATCAAGGAGACTCTAGCTGGCCGAAAGAACCTCTCGCCCCAGAACCTCTACGAGACTGGACAGTTGTATGCTGTTGGTGCCCTTCGTGTTGCGTGTATCGGACTGCAGTGTGTAGGATTCAGCTCTGCGATGTATCGCGCGGTCTTGGAACAAGCAGCTCTAGGGAAATGGCGCGGAATAGGCTGGCCGGTACCCACCACGATATCGTCCAGTGACACAACAATTGAAGGCGATGGAATACCTGGACCTTGAGCTTGCTTGGTTTTGCATCGAGGACTCTGCAACTTTGGAATCATACCCCGTTCTGGCTGTTCCCCTTGGTTTGGTCATGGACAATAAGGACTTTATGGACAACTGGACTTGTACTGCAGCTGTAACAATCATGTTAAATACAAGATTCCACGGCAAAATGCGTGATGGAGAGGTGTATGAACATGTGCAGTGATAAATCATAGTTTAACCTGCGGCGCAATCCCTTGACTTGATAATGTTGCACCACCGTCCAAAAGGATATGTGCGCCTGTGACATGCGCACTGGCGGGGGACGTAAGGAAGAGTGCGAGACCAGCGAGGTCCGAAGGGCGGCCAACACGACCCATTGGTTGTCGAGATAAGATTTTTTTCTCGCCTGCGTTCTTGAACCCGAAGGCCGTCATCTTTGTGGGAAATATCCTATCGAGGGAATAAGCTGGGATTCAAGTGACAGTGTATTAGGCACATACCCAGGGCAGATCGCGTTAACACTACAAACGAAGAAATCAGGAGTAGACAGTATAAACTGAAGTTACTACATACGTGATCTTCTGTGGTCCCAACTTGACGGCCAGTATTGATGTCAGATGATTCACTACGAAGACTTTCAGTGTGGCCCTACACAACCTCGTCGACAGATATTTTCTTACCTGCGGCCTTACTGACACTGTCTTGAAGAGAACAAGATAGCATCAGGCTCATCATGGGGCATGACACAATGACGCACAACTCCATGTCCCATTTCCATCTGCGCTAACCAGGCCTTCTACATGAGGTCCCACACTCGCAGTTGACGAAATATTAATCACGCGGCCAGGATCGAGTGCGCTCGCATCCTTTGCAAGCCATGTTGACAACCTACTAGCTCGTAAGTTTTTAAAATATAAGGTACGCAAATAATGCTTACCCGGATGTCACTTGGCATACCGAAACTCAATAATGACTACCGAAAGACAAGGTTTCACTCACAGTAAAACAAGCTCTTGACGTTCACAGCCATGACATGATCCCACCCCTTGTCTTCTGGAAAGTTTTCGAATGACGCTCCCCACGAGACGCCTGAATTATTCACAAGGATGTGTAATCTCTTTGCAGGCTCTCGGGCGTCGAGAGCGGATATCAGAGCGTCTGTACCAGCTTTCGACTTAGTGTCATGAGTGAGTACAGCAAGTTGATAGTTTCCCGGGACGTCTACATACGCTGAGGTTTGCTACGATGTAGTCTGCGGATCCAGGGCCTTTGGCATTAAGCTCAGCCACTGCCTATGGATTGTTGGAACTTTGACTGCGCTTGGGAAACCGATGCACGCACCTCCTTCAATTGGGATTCCTTCCTAGCAGCAATATAGACCTTTGCACCATTCTGTACGAGTGCCGAGGCAA
>JABBWF010000164.1:0-103466 GCA_016647645.1 Suillus variegatus
GAGCCTAAAATGAAGTGAGCTCTAATATACCCACATCATACAAAGCATTGGGGACTGTACAGTTTGAATATGAACATACAATAGGAATGTAGGTGTATTTAAGCACTCACAATCACATTCATCAAAAGCAAAAATAATGCTGACACAAATCTAGTATAAACAGGTGGAGGAGCATGCATGGGTCCTTGAAGCATAGATCCACTTGCAAAAACTGGGGTGACTGCATGCTCAGATACCTTGGGTAGCCTGAATGAGTTTGCTATTGCCTGAATGGACAGTTGCTGCATCACACTGTTTGGATCACAAACATTGCAATGAACCCCTAAAGGGTCATCTGTGCATTGCACAGTAAGGTTATGACCATCTATGCAGAGTATGTTGGTGAAACACCGACATTCTGTACTGTGGACTACAAAACCAGGATATGTTCCTCCTCAGCAAGTCATTTGCATAGAGCGGAGACGAGGTGTCCCAGAGACTGCATGGCTATGATAGGTTGGATATGTATGACATGCATCCCGATCTCTGGATGATTTGTATCTGACCAATGTAAAGAGTTGATTCTGTGTGAGCTATACAAAAGGTGTTACCTTAAGACTCAATGTGCAAGTGAGATGTTCATCCCTAAGAGACTGCCTGTAGAACTATCTCTTGATATAAAATGCAAGGGATATCTTGTTAAGATTGAAGGAGAGAGAAGGTAAAGATACCTCAAGTATGTTCAGGGTTCCGAAGAATTGTCTGAAGTATCTGAAGTGTTGTTCCAATGTGTCTGGGCAAGGTCCAATGTCAAGAAATGAAAGTCCAAGGTTGCGTGAAGCTTCCGGTGAAGAATACAGCGGGTATGTTGAAGTATAGAACTTATGTAGTATAACTATGCAAAGTCTGTCCAAAGCCTTATGGATATCAATAAGCAAAGTGGCAGTGGTCAGGACAAACAATCGTTCTGAATGAACAAAATATTGATTGTGTGAAGTACTAATATCTGAAAGTGACTCTACTAACTATGACTCGTAGCAAGAGAAGTGAAGTGAGTTGTGAGTAACTAGTAAGCCAAATCATATCCTATAGTGTGAAGGTCTGGAATCTGCATAGGCAAAAATTGTAGCAAGATAAGCTATCTGAAATGTAATAAGACTTGAAGCACGTCGCTACAAGATATACATGTAATAGCGCACAACATTATGTTAGGGGGTTTGGCCTCCAGGGTTTATCAGGGTCTGTCCGAGGTGTCAAGGGTCCTGCCTGAGCCTCGAGGTTCATAGGTACATATAGCTAGGGCATGTCAGTAGTCATCCCTTGCCCATTCCAGTTGTCCTGTTCCTTCTGTCTGGTTTGAGTGCCACCTATCCACCTGGTGACTAGAGTAAGAGCTCTTCATTGAGCATCTCGTACTTGTACCTGCTTTGTCGCATTCCTGCATGCTCTGCTCAGTTCCCATGCTTGTCCTGACCTGGCTGCACTCTTCTTTTCTTTTTTAGGCTGTTTGCTTGCCATTGGAGAGCTCTGGCATCACCTCCCATGGTGGAGCTCTGTCGATGCTGCATCATCCGCACTTAATTCCTCACCATTTTCCTTCACTCAGCTCCTTTCTTCAGCCATTTTCATTCACATCCTATTCCTACAACATCTGTGTCTCACCCGCACCTTTCAGGTCAACACCTTTGTCTTCCTGCCCTTGCTCGACACTGGCCGCACTGCACACCATCTGTGTGCACCCTGCACTTTCTGCATGTACAATGCACTTTCTACATGCATCTGCACCATCCATGCACCACCTGTGTGCTCTCACACCATATATGCATCACCTATATGCACCACTCTGCCAACATGTAGCCCGTTTTAAAATGTGGGGATTATAGGGTTCTACATATACATCAGTTAGATTAGTTGGTAGATACGCAATGGATAGCAACTAGACTACTTTGCACAGTTAAGGGTATATAATTCTAACTTATCTATATAAAATGACCATGACCTAACTCTGATAGGCCTCAATGTGCAATACTTGATCTACATGTTCTGGGTAGGCTCCACCTGAAGCACATCGTCAATGGCTATGGTAACAGTGACCTCATCTAACTCATCTTCTTCATCATTGCCTTGATTTACTTCAATGTCCAGGAATGGATTCTTGCGCTACATCTCATTAGCGTGAGTCTACATAGAATATATATATACTTACAGTGCAAGTAGGAAATTCCGTTTCTTCAATGTCATACACCCCTTCACTGTCATCATCACCTTCATCAGACAAGATCTATAACTAAATCTAACCTGGGCTATATTGAATGAGCGTAGATTCAATGTAAAAGACACTAACTTACAATGAGAGGTGGGGCCTCCTCAATGTCATGATCTTCATGGATGTGTTGACACTTTAGTGCCAACAAATTGGCAAATGACAATTTATCATCGCCCTCGCCAGACCAAAGGGCCATTCCAGCGTCCATCCATTCCAGAGGGTGATGATGATCACTGAGGTACGCACTGAATTCATTTTCCATATTCCTGTAAGTTAAATCAGTTGTTAAGAAGCACTTGAGTATAGCCCAAGTGCCGGGATCCAGCAAGGCTGATGGTCCTGGGCTGAATGTAAGTCATGACTTTAACTGCTTGGCAAATTTCTTACATGATAGCAGCCTAATTTTGATAAACTTTAGATGCAGCATCACCTGGTCTTACATAACATAAGATAGACTCATCTAGACAGAGATTCAATGGAATTGTACGCCCTATTGGGTTAGTAATTACTGTAAACTTGATTCTAGAACATTTCGAGGGGAATACTTAAAGGGTTGTTAGAACATCAACTCATTTGTTCTAGCATCGGAATATATTTGGGTTCCTCAACCAATAATGAATGAGGTTGAACTTTGTGATGGTGCTAAGGAACAAGTGGTAAATATCATGCAAGGTAGGTAACATACTTGAATTTGACTGGGTGAGCGATTCCACTTACACTAATTATACACCAATTACACTATAGGTCAAAGTCATATGTAAGTAATGACCTCCTGTCTAATATGTTCTGCCAATGTTCAACATGTTTCAAACAATCATAAAGAATATAGTTAGCTAGTTTGAGTGATGAATTGTAATCCTCTATGTGTATGGTGTTGACTGAAGGCAGGGAATGGCCAAGCAAAGCTGCAACGGCAACATCATTGTATGGAGGGCTGATTCCAACATTAACATGTTGATCGACTTGTTGCAGGGGAGGAGGTCGAGGTCTATTGTTCCCAGACTACAACTAAAAACAAGACCTAGCTCTTTCAAAGTATTACAATGGAATATAAGATGTGAGACACTGACTAGTGATGCTCTTGAAGGGGTTGGGAAATAGCATGAGCAGCCTAGGAATAGATTTTTTATTTGAGGTAGGCTAACAGAAAGATCAAAGAGATCATTGTCATCAAGAAGGCACATATTAAAACAACTGAGGTCGATGTGTGTCAACAAAACTTGGAAAAGTGGTTGAAGAAATTTTAGCTCAAGTAGGGCACTATGGCGATTGGTGATGCCCTCTAGATCCACAGTGAAATGCAAGAGGTCAAAGATTGAGAACTTGGCTCAAGAAAGAGGAAGTTGATGAAGTTACCTGAGGCAGGGCTATCAAGGTGAAGACTGAGTGTTATGCTCAACTGCTCACAAGGGGGCCTAAACCTTTGTAACAGGGTGAGGGTAGCGTCCAAAGTGTCCACATCCATACCACCAAGCCAGGAGTTCTGGAACATGATGCTGAAAAGGTGTAAAAGATGATGAAAAGTTGGCATATGCTGTAGCAGGTACAGCTGTCTATCTACAATAACCATTAGGTTACGTAGGAAGGGGTGTGAAAAGATCACTTGCATGCCCTCGGGGTGGAGAAGAGTTACTGTTAGAGTGTGAAGGGTGGGGAGAAGGTGAATGTGACAAGCAAAATCATGAACATGTGGGGGATTAGTGATCTCAATGCAAACGAGGTTCCAGAGGGGAGGCAGTACTTCCAGGATACAGGTTAGAATAGGCTCTAGCTCTACGGCTGCCTGTGGGATCGCAAGGGTTTACAAACCCCTGTGAATCATGGACAGTATGAAGCTAAGGCTGGGATTGCTCCCATGGGAGAGTTGCAGGTAGGTTAGGTGTGGAAGGAAGGGAGCATTAGTCATGGAGATGTGGCAACTAAGTATGGCTGTGAAAACTTCAATTGTATCATAGGTCAGAGCATGCTCTCATAAGATCATGGCATGGACACAAGGGGCATAGACATGAAATGGGTCTAGTTGCGAGGGTGAAGGAGGACCATGCAATATTTAAGGCAGCATGAGGGTTGCCCATATCATGAATGATGAAATGACTCACATAATGCCAGATGCTGTCCACTGCTAAATGCCTTTCAATGACGTCCTCTAGCTTAAGATGAAGGAGTGGTAGTACAGAAGGCAATTCCCTTCACAAGACCATTAGTGTGATATCACACACTGCATGATTAACTGCCAAGAGCGGAAGCAAGTGCTGATGACTATGAGGGTTGCTGTAAACTAACTTGCATATTATGAGTGTGATTTCATATACGAGAGACATGGGGTGCAGGTCCTGGAACATGCTACTTAACCCAGTATTTAACCCAGCCAGTATCTGTAGAAGAACTTGTATGTGATCTGAGGTGAGTCTTGTGAGATGCCAATTGTGACAGGGAGATTCATGAAATCACTACAAACTTGACAGGTTGTTACTTGAAAACAAACACAGACAATGGGTCTAGTTCTTATAAGGTTGATGAAGTTCATCCATTGGTTTGGGACATCACTGATCCTGGTATATAGGATATGTACCTGGTGGTGAAGCGCACTGTCAGGACTGTATCAGGAGTGAGGCTTTGAAGAATGCTACTAGATGGTACTCATCTTTGTTGTTGCAAACCATAGTATAACTTTTGGTTCAGTTGGGGTAATGCTTTTTTTCAGATTCGTAAAATGTTATGAATTGGTAAGAATTTATCCACTGGATTAGGATGCCCCGAATGCCTAGTAGTATTAGTAGCATGCAATATCTGATGTATCCCCGAGGGTCAGACAATCAGTAGGGGCTAATTGCAGAGTAATGTGAACATACCAGGCTCCCACAGTGCCTACCACCGTACAAAGCATTCACCTAACGTAAACAAGAAGCCATGTCAAAACAGAATTTACAGCTATCAGAAATGAGAAGCTCACCTAGGCACTGTGATGCAACATAGGAGATGAAGGAAGATGATATTATGTAATCCAAAGAAGCTGCCTAATTTATAGGGATCTCTGATCTGTTAGAGACAAGTGTAATTAAATAAATGTCCAAGATAATTTGCTTTATTGAATCAGATTCAATGTTAACTGAACAATGATTGTACATTAAAGGGTATCTGTAATGCTAATTATACATGATGTCCATATCCTAAATCTAAAATCCCTAAATGTGCTATACTTGGTCTACATGTGCTTAAAAGGTTCTACTAAACATATGTTGTCAAAACCTATGGTCACAATAAGCTGCAAGCTTGGCAAAAGCTTCAGCTCGACAGTGCAGTTCTTGATGTTGCACTTTGCAACGGTCCTTATTTCTCCTCAGTTCTGACCATCCATAATAAAACATTCTTGATTTTTCTTTTGGGGCTGAGCTGGAGTGAGACATTTAACAGAGATTTGGTAGTCCACCTTAGCACCTCCTGCAGTTTTGGCAGTGGCCTGGAGGGGCAGGACTGTTGTTCCCACAGAATGGATTGGGACAGTGACTATACACTAACCACTTGAGTAGCTTGCCACCTTGGAAACCCACTGAGACATTAAAGAAGGCATGGTAGTCGTAGAACTGTGAGGCATGTTCCTTCAGCTAGCAAATTGGGTCTGTAATAAGAGTGAGTGCCGCATTATGATGAATATCAGATTGCTAACCACATGGTTTTGGTGGGGTTGGTTCAATGACGGTATTGCTGGAGTTAATGTCCAGGGATCTTCTGTTGAAGGATTGGCATTGTTGTTTTGTGAAGACATCACAGCGAGGACCTCTGGGGACCAGGTCTCCCAGGTAATGGCTGAGCTGGAGGCAAGGGTGAAGGGTGCAATTCTCTCAAGCAGAGGGGTAACACTTTGGGGTGGTGCTGTCATGTATGATTTTCTGTGTATGTCACAGAACGAAGTGAAGTCACCTCATTTGATCGGCAACCGTGGCTATCCAAATGTTAACCTGATGAAATGGAGAAAATGATAGAAATGAAATGACTCACTTGGTGGCAACGTCAGAGCATCTGATGGTTATGTGAGGTTGACAGTAGATAGTGATGATACAGGTATCCATAGATAAATCATAGAGTATTGCCCGGAAGCCCTTTTGTGGGCCTCCAATGATGAAACCTCCTTCTTCATGTACTTGTTAAATGCATCAAGGTCAATGTTGCATGTCTTGATGATGAATTGGATGGGAACTGTGACCTGCAAAAAGTTAGAGTTATTTTGTGAGTAAAGTCGTACTTATTAGTTGTTTATTGTCAGTCTCTAAGGTCAATTGAGCACCAATGAAGTCCACGCCGCATACTACCCCCTCTGTGTAAAATATGGGTCCACAAGTGATGCTAACAACATCTCCAGGTCTAACATCGTAACTGCACTCCTTGGTGAATTTGAGGGTAGCTGGAATGCAGGTGTGTTTGACCATTGCAGCTTTGACTTAGATGAAAGGCAGGCAACAGCTCCATCTCATCCTGGAACTAAATAAGGGCATTTGATGCCCATTGCACAACCCCGTACTTCCCTATTCAATCTCCAACTAAGACTTAGACAAAGTCACTGATTTCAATGGACTTTGACTCATGTAGGGGGTCGACATATGTTGGAATTAACATGTGGACTTGCAGACTGTGATCAATCAGACAACACTCCAAATATTATGGGAGACCTCAACCTAAGCAATATGTTAGAAAGAATTGTACTACAAAGGAGATTGGAAAATCCAATAGGAACAATTGGATATTCCCCCTCAGAAGAAACAGAATAGTTCCTTTTAAAGAGGTCTACTTCTTCATTACCAGACACAAGACAAATAAAAGTTCGCCACTGTTGTGTTAAGTCACTTATTTAATGCAAGTATTTTCTAGTTAGGCCATACCAATGTCCAGAATATCAACAGTAAGGTCAGGTATCACATTTTTTGGAACTTCAACCGAAGGTGATCAGAGCATAGCTGGTGATAGAGAGGATCTGTAATTTTCATCTTCTATTCTTCCTGTAGACAGTACTATGCTACCTAAGGAAGACAATCAATATATATGATACCAGTTAGATTAATATAAAATGTTCTTACTTTGTACTGCATTCTTCATATTTCTTAATTCATGATTACATGAAGATTGGTGATGAATTATCTGACTTTTGGATGCTAAATATTAAATTTCAAGATTGATCAGTTGCTCTGGAATGAGAAATGTGCTTTTGTTGAAGTCTCCGATGCTGAATATTAGTGGATGGATGTTTACCTATTTCCCCATTGGTATTCATTCTGTCTTATACATGGTTTAAGGATTAGATTCATTAAGTACTTATCAGATGTATTAAGAAACTTTGCAAATAATCAAGTTCTCTTTGTTTGTCAAATGTATTAGTGTGGAGGATAGAATAACTAGGGCAGGAGAACATCATTATGTAACAAGTAAAGTAAGTAATATTGCTTATTTTGTAATTACCACTATTTCATTAGGCACATAAATGAATAAAGGGTTGTACAAAAACATGAAAGCCTATGGATATTTCAAATATATCTTTGCCAATATTTGCTGCATCATATAGATGAAGAAGTGGGGTACACAGGAATTGTCCACAGGAACCATCAGTCAGTCAAAGTGGATTTTGTATTTAATACTACTAACTTACCTTAGAGTGAAAAAATGCTCTCTGCCACTATATACAACTCAGTCACAGTACAAAACTGGAACTATCAGTTGACCTGAAGAAGGAAGTTAATAAAGTTGAGGAAGTGATAGTAAGTCACTAGGATTATAGGCCAGATAATGCTAACACAACCAAGAATTTCAATATCACTACTATTGAAATCAATTCAACACTTGAATAAGGGACAACAGAGATATAGTATTGACTATAATGAAAGAGAAATTGCAGGACCTCAAAAATATTGATATGTTTGACCTTATGGAATATCTTTCTTATTATTAGGTAGTTAAATCACTCATACATGTAGCCCAAAACACATCATTTTTGAGAAATCTATTACATAGTTCTGGGACATATGGGCCTAAATATCCAAATAATTCAGCAATTCAGAGTGAAAGCAGACTAGGTTACATTTTCTCTACATAATTTTCAGACATGAGGATAATAGTCAGACATTCATATAGTCTAAACAGATACAGTATAGATATATCATATAGATGTAGATTTGTTCTTCCAAAACATCACACTACAGCGGATACAAAGAGTATTATTACACTTAGATGGAATTACATATGCTCTGACTGCTAGCCTACTAGTATTTTCCATTAAATATATTTCCCCCTAATATATCCTTCCACCATTTCCCTCACTCATCTGAACTATTGTCTCATTATTCAAACTATGTACAAGTCATAGTCTCATGCTCAAAACAGTCAGATAATCTTTGACTAATGAGATTGGTATAGCTATACTTGTCTTGACTGTGTCTAGTCCCTGAACAATCCCCATGACTATCTGCTTAGCAGCCTATAACTTATATATGGCTACAGAACACACTCACTTGATGCATAACCCTTATTTACCAGCTATTATCAATCTCACATGTTTATATACTTTGATTCTGTATATGCACATCTTGAACAACCCTTTTCTATCCTTACACTCTTTCCTTGTACATCATTGTGAGCTATCTCAATTGATGAGTAATTATACTAACTCTGTATGACATGATATACTCACATGGTTATATTATTACTAGACCATAATCATATGATATTAGAGGTTCAGGTGTGTGTCTCCTCACACTATTATAATTGGTTCTGATATTACAAGATAGATGTCTTTATGACATAATGTTAAGACCATGCACAAAGGGTAGGACTGATTCTGAGGGGCTTGGCTTCAGCTCATGCGCTGCGCCCCTTACCCAAGTATGTGCCCTTAATTTCAGATTGATGCCCGGAGAAAATCCGAAGACGTCCAAAGGACATCCGAAGGCATGGGAAACTTCGGAAGGACTTTCCAGACGAGTGCAAGTAACTTCCAGATGAGTGCAGGAAAGTTCCAGAGGAACTTCTGGAAATTACAATGAGGTTTCGTCCTGATACGGATATGTGTAATGGCTACTCAGGACTTGTACTCAGTGGAAGCAAACAGAGGTATGGCTGCAAGGACAATGTCCGAAGCAGAATAGGTCCGGAGGACCACGGGAAAGATCCGGATGAACTCCTGGAAACTTGGAGGAAGGTAGGATCGTAGGATCGGATGATCGGATGAGTTTCGGATCAGATGAATAGAGGATCGGCGGAGCGGAGCTCCGGCCTAGGGAATTCCTCCCTAGGCCTAAGTGGATATTCACAAGGAAGTAACTAGTATGAGGATTTAGTGTGAAGACTAGTGCGAGGACTAATATGATATTCAGACTGAGGAACTACAGGACATATACAAGAGTTTATATACTAAGGAAATAATGGAAAGATCAGTAAGCAAGAGTCCGAGGCTATGTATGAAGCATAAGCAAAGTTATCAAGCGCGAGTCGGAAATGAAGCATAGGTTAACGGATCAGTAATCACACCGGTAGTAAGTATAACCGAGATACCGAGGACAAGGAATACCGAATAGAGGAATAGGCTGTGTTAATGTTATATGCACAGGAGATGAACTAAGAAGCTTATCGTATATCGGATCAGATCGGACCGGACCAGATCAGATGTCCAGATGAGAAACGTAGATATACAGGATATGACATTAGGGCAATAGGACAAAGGATGAATGATGCAGGCTAGCTGCGGAGGTATGGAGGTCTGATGTATGGAGGTAAAGGGATCTAGATGTGCAGAGATGCAGGGATCCGGATGGGTACTGGAGACATGGATAGGGCATCCAAAGGTCCGGATGAGGTGTGGGAATATTGTTGAATGTAGGTCCGGAATACGGGATATGACACATAACCACTACATTGCTTCTACCCAAACACAACGTTCTGATCTTCATACACATTCCAACTTCTCTATACCAAACTACATTTACTTCTTGCACCCTCCAGTATTACATACTTGTGAGCCTCATCATATATTATATACTGAGCGATAACTTAAGCTGATGTTCCTATTTGAATTATGTGCTACGACCAAATTTTCAGATTGGCATTCTCAAGTATTTGAATACCATCTCTCATTGCTTGAATGCCCTACTAGTTTGCTATCTGCTCATCAGTCCTGAGTTCTATAAACTGCTTAATCTTCTTTCTTGGACTGTCTGTTTCTGCCTGAAGTCATCCCATATCCTTTGTTGGTTTGTTATTTTCAGCCTACTTCCACAGCAACTTGATACCAATGGAAAACAACATCACCTTTAATTTGGATGCCTGATTAGGTCTGATGCTGAAGCCAAATGGAAGTGATGCCTGACTGGTTTGGGAGAGAGTAGCTGCAGTATTTACCTCACCCTGATATATTGTAGAAGTATGTGACAAACTAGGGACTAGAATATATTCAGTAGCAAATTGTCTACAAGGTCCCTTGACAGTATCCAAGATGAAACAATGGATGCTAGTTGTAGGACCATATATGTTGCATTGCATTATATCTGATTTTTCCTTGTAATGATATGTGAAGCATGGTCTATCCATATATGAGATGAAGGTATCTGTGTGAAGGTAGTAGTGCAAGCCATCACCCACTGTCTCACTTGGCTAGGTTGTTGCTCTTTGAATTTCTCCCATGCTTGACAGTTCACTATAGAAAATAGCATAGTTTATGATAGCATCAAAGTCCATTTGATGAAAAAAATACTAGCATCCTATTAGACTTCTCCATCTTTGATTGAAGTTTCATAGGCTACTTAGGACAAATCCTAAGTAGAAGCAAATAGAGGAAAGGCTGCAGGGACCATGCTTCATCCTCCCTATGGTCTCTCGCTACTTCTCTATTCCTCAGTTCCTGAAAATCTGTGGAGTTTTGCTAAACATTTTTTTTCCTAGTCTGACAAGTGTGTCTTTTTCTATATCCTTCCTATAGATTATTGCCTGGCATAGTATCCAAAAACAGGTTATACAGTTGAGGAGAGGGGGGGAAATTGTACCAGTCATTTGAAACACTCTTCATCACCTATTGCTCAACAGCTCTCATCTTCTGAACATCAGAATTAGGATCTCTAGCCTTCATGGGGAGAGTGACAGTGTAAAGCTACATTTTGCACACTGGTAATGAGGGTCTGAAAAGATGAGAATGACTCATATTTTCAACACATCCTTTGTCCATCCCTTTTGAATTAACTAATAGCCACACTTCTCAAACTTTGCTATCATAGGTTTGTATATGCACTATTATACCAACATGTGAGTGACATTTTGACTGTTCTCCTACATGTATAACTATACCATTTATTAACAGTATGCCAAACATTGAAGGCATGCATCAGGAGTTTTTCTGTGATAGTATTGTGTTTTAGCCTATCTCAGAACTTTCTAAACATCTGTGTGTGTTAGACTTAAATATGACACTTTGCATATAATCACTAACATTTTGGTCTATTGATGTACTATGATAGTATTGGTAGGTTGGGATTATCAGGTAGCATAATCTACAGTTACTTTGAGTCAAATATTATTTTCTCCTTCCATACTAGTATCTTCCTCTTAGAACTTCTGAAGAATGTGTCAGTACAGATTCAGTATCAGTGTGGTTGCATATGCTAAGAGTCTCAGGAAATTTGAGAATAGCAGAAGAAACTTGGTGAGGCTCAACTAGATATATTGACCATGGGTAGGGATGATAATTGGAATCTGAAGTTCTTCTTCAATATGCACAGTTCAGCCTGCATCAGAGTAGATCTTGATAATGAAGTCATCAGAAAACTGAAATGATACAAATTGTTAGGTTGATGCCATTTATTTATAAAGGATCTCAATACACTTACCTGCAGTGTTGATATAGACTCTTTGTGTAAACTTGGCTTCAAAATAGCTTAACCTTTTGAGGAAGATCAGATCACCAGTAAGAAATTTGCAGGCATCCTGTACTATGAGCTGTTCATGACCCTGTCATATATCAAAGTGGTCAACAGGATGTTATGGAGCTCATTGAATGAGATCCCTTCATAACAGTAATCCCTAATTGCCTGTTGTATATCTGCCAAGGAGAAGAGTGATTCTAATGTGTCTTTGAAGCTCAATCATTTATCTGCATTGAGTGTTGCAATGGATTGAGAAATTTGATCTGATCTTAAATTGTGATATATGCCAATCTGATTCTCAGGAGTATTATTGGGAGGCATGTTCAATATAGCTAATTACTGATCTTGCTGTTTCATACCAATATTCAAATTAACATGGCTGTACCAGAAATTGTCTTTCATCTTTAAGACTGTGTTGATGGCCTCTCACTCACTGAACCTCTTGATGAAACACCAAATATCATTACAGCTTAGTATGGTAGAACTCCAAACAATAATCTTGTGCTCTCTAAAGTACTGCAGTTACTGTATCAGGTTTAACCTTCTTCAAGACCCATGGTGAGGTATATAGATATTGCTTACAATAGGATGTGGCTCCCTTAAGGAACCCCTCATATATCTAATAGTGAAGCATATAAATATGGCTTATGAGAGGGGTGGAGTTTCCTGAGGGAGCATCATAGATTTATTATACATCTGGTAATCAAGTATATGAATATTACTTGCAATATTGTGTGACACTCAGACCTGCGCTGGGTAGCAAATAGGGTATTTCATATATGTATCAAGGAGTATAGGGTTCCTTATTATTGTCCAACATTTGTCCTACAAGTAACCTCTGTGCGAGGCCAAACCTGCTTTTCCCACACTATGCACACCCATTTATCCATGTTCCCATGCTTTAGATAGCTTTAGATACCTCAGAAATGCATTAGGAAAGTTCCTAGTTCATCCATAGTTCATCCAAACCTCATTGATATGTGAATTTTTTACCTCAAGGCTTGTAAAATGTGTTGCAGCCTTATTACATGTCCTTACATATTCATTATATGTCCTATTACTTCCTACTCCAAGTGGGATTCTAGACAGTATAAGTTGCCTGTACTTAGGACTATGTACTACACTTCCCATATACTCTATATCTCACCCTTTAGGTTTATCTTTGAAGTAGTCCCTTGTAGTGCACAATTTTAGCCCCTATTAGGGTCCTTATACCTCTATACCTAGGATTCCCTTACCTCTTGCACATACCTGTCCACTATTTTCCCATGCTTAGCACACTTATGGATCCCCCATATCCATCATTATTCTAGCAGCAATTCCCTTTAGGGTTGAATGCATCTGTTTAAACATATACTGCAGGCATTTTCCCATGTTCCTCCACCAAACATTGATTGAGAAGATGGAAATTTCCTTTCATTTGTCCTATCAAAATATTGAAAAAGTAATTCAAGGAACATGATTAATTTTTGCATCATGTCTTACACACAGAACATCATTCAAACATGAATTACTTGTTTTCAATGTTTTGACAGAACAAATGAAAGGAAATTTCTATCTTCTCAATCAATGTTTGGTGGAGGAACATGGGAAAATGCCTGCAGTGAGTCATTACTGAAGCTATTTTTGTCCCCAATGTGACTACTCGCCTTCTCTTTATTCTCATTATTGATTTTTGATTCTTTTATCATTCCCTCCACGCAATTTGCATTTTTGACTAAGTCTGCATGATTCTGTTTACCTATGTCTGGCAATGTATTGATTCACAATAATTGACCTTTGATGTTGGCACTTAACTTAGTCAGCAGACTCAGTGCAATGGGTCTTATTTCTCCATATATTGGTGGTACTCAATATAACTTGTGAAACCTTTTCAAACTTGGTTAAATGCTAGCTAAATACTGCAAACTCCTGGCTAATGTGATGTAGAAATCTTGGCCAATTCAAGGTCAGGCTGTGTCATATCCCACATTCCGGACCTACATCCGACAATGTTCCCACACCTCATTCGGACCTCCAGACCTCCTATCCATGTCTCCAGACCCAATCCTCTATCCATCCAGATCCCTGTATTCCTGCATCTGATATCTGGATGCCAGATCTGATATCCACATCTCCGGATCCGACCTATGCTTCATATCCAAACCCAAACCTTAAATCTGTGCTCATCCCCTTATGGTAATCACCTGTCTCCAGACTTCCGAACATCTGAATCTGACCCACATCTATCTTCTGTGCCTCTTCTCTTTGTACGTTCCTTCTCAAGTTAAACTATACTCATTTTCCGTACCTCATTTCATTTCTGACTTTATTTTCCTATGTTCTTATTTCCGTCTTCATTTACTATTTTCTGATAGACTAGTGTTTTTACTTTTCGCTTTGGACTGCACTGACTGATTCTCTGTTAAGTCCTCAGTAGTATATAAACCCCAGTAGATACTCCTGTATCTCCTTAGTCTGATTATTACACATATTAGTCCTCGCACTAGTCTTTGCACTAAGTCCTTGTACCAAGTTCTAGTCCTCCAACTTAGTCAATATCCATCTCAGGTCTAGGGAGGAATTCCCTAGGCTGGAGCTCCACTCCTCTGAGTTTCCGGAAGTTCCTCCAGAACTTTCCCACAGTCCTCTGGACCTATTCTGCTCCAGACTTTGTCCTTGCAGCCTTTCCTCTGTTTGCTTCTACTCAGGACAAGTCCTGAGTAGCCATTACACATCTCCATATCAGATCACCTGCTTGTGCCATGAGATCCAGATTATGTCTGAAACCACAATCCATGACATCGCAATGCTGTCTCTGGCAAACAACTCTGATCAATCTAAGTGGTGAGGATGTGTCAGTGTTGTGAACTTGATCGTGTGACAAAGACATTCAACACACCCCAAAAATGTCAGCTTGAGTGCACCTTGAGCAAAGTAATGAAAAAACTCACATCAGGTCTCATCTAAACAATATATGTACATGTGAGCATCAGCATTCCCAAGGGAGGAAATCAGGGTGGAGAAACCATTACTTGTTGAGCTGTTGGCTAATGTTGCATCCCTGTCCCACATTGCCACACCATTGTTGCAACAACCATTGTGTTGCCAAAGTTGTTGTTCCCTGTCAATGAGGTGGGTGTTGAAGTGGTAGTCACCCAGGTAGATTACCCCTTTGTTAAGAATATGCTCAAGGGTCAAATCTGAAGGGCTTGGGTTTAGCTCATGTGCTGTGCCCCTTAACTGAGTATGTGCCCCTAACCTCCAAAGGCTGTCAAATGATGTCAAGAGTCCAATGTCTGATGTATGGGAATTCTGGCGGATATTCAGGAACAAGTGATAAGACTAATCAAGACGATGTCTGAACTAGAAAGGAAACAGTGGAGGACTACCAGAGGTAGAGACAGAGATGTCAAGTCTATGGGAGTTGATCCTAAGACTAACGGAGGACGACAAGAGGAGAAACTCAAGTCGGACGGAGGAGGGAATGAGCAGAGTCTAAGATAATATTCAAACTGAGGAAGTACAAAGATTCTACAGGGTTTATATACTATTGAGAACTTAACAGAGAATCAGTCAGCACAGTCCAAAGCTATGTGAGGCTGTGGATGGAGCGTATAGAAAAGTCAAACACTAGTCTATTGGAAAATAATAAATGAAGACGGAAATGAGAACATAGCAAAATAAAGCTGGAAATGAAATGAGGTACGGAAAATGAGTATGGTCTAACTTGAGAAGAAAGGCACAAAGGGAAAAGGCACAGAAAATAGATGCAGTTTGGATCCGGATGTTCAGAAGTCTGGAGACTGGTGATTACCATAAGGGGATGAGCACTGATTTAAGGTTTGGGTTCAGATATGAAGTATAGGTTGGATCTGGAGATCCAGACATATGGATATTGGATGCAGGAGTACAGGGATCTGGATGGATAGAGGATTTGGTCTGGAGACATGGAAAGAAGGTCCGGAGGTTTGGATGAGGTGTGGGAACATTGTCGGATGTAGGTATAGAATGCAGAATATGACAATATCCAGAGATAGGCGAATATAATGCAGAACCAGCCACAGGTGGATACTGTCCAAAATCACTAGCACAGACAATGGCGACCCCACAGAATGGCTCATCTGGCCTCTCTTTTGCATACCAAAGGGCATGGTCAATTTTGCATATCAGTTGCAAGCTTAACATCAAACATTTGTCAATAAAAATGATCTCCACATTCCACCACTCTTCATGCAGCTGTGTCCTGCTCTACACACTAATCAGGACTGTATAGTCTTCCATGCTTTCACCTACATGCTGATTTGACTTCCCATTACGATTCACTTGAATCTTGATTCCCAGTCCTTTATGAATTGTCATTCCATCTATCAGGGAGGCAGCCAAATCTGTTGGAGCCAGAAAATGTATCTGATGGGAACACCCATAGCGTATCATCAGTGCCCGCACTGCATTGACTACATATGTCTTCCCTGTCCTACCTGGTCCACTCATCACCATAGAGAGTGTGGGTTTGAACTCATGACATCAACCAGAGCTGCAAGGGCATCCACAACTTGTCCATCCTCACATAATGCAACTGTACATGGACAACTGGGAGGATTGCATATTGTGTGCCAGATCTGATGAGCAAGAATGTCAGCATCATTCTCTGCATCTACAATGGTCAAAGGGGACAAGGTGAGTGTCTGATCTGTAGGATTGACTGTGTTTTGCCTGTGGTGTGCCACAACTTTGTCTTGTCATTGGATGTGTTTTTCCATTGTTTGAGGAGTGCAGGGTGAAATTTGCAGGAACACAAGGCACTGATGGCGCCTGCATTACATTTCGATCATCATGTGTAATGGCGAGCAATACATCTGATTCCACTTCAATTTGGTCAGGATGTTTGTTGATGAACCAGCCTGCATCTCGCAACTGAGTGACAGTGCACAGCGCCTGGAATTTATGCTGACTGTTCTTTATTGATGGTACAACTTCCATGCAATTGTCAATTACTGTGGACTGATCCCCTCAAATTTTTGAGATATCACATTGACCCTTGGCTGCCACTGCAGCCCTTTTAAGCAGTCTGTCAGCATCCCTCTCATCCTTGCATTCATAGATTGCTTCCCAGTTTTGCATCACCTGGTACACAAATTGGGTGAACTCATGCTTCAAGTATGATTCTAGTATGTCAGCCCCTTTTTCCATTAGTGGATCATTGAAGCCAAACAGTTTGAAGTGCGCCAAAGCAAACAAAGCCCATGTCTCGCTCGCAGTCTTTCTTGGCACATACATCCTGTCATATCCCATATTCCGGACCTACATCCGATAATATTCCCACACCTCATCCGGACCTTCGGATGCCCTATCCATGTCTCCAGTACCCATCCGGATCCCTGCACCTCTGCACATCCACATCTGCATGCCCACGTCCAGATCCCTTATCCTTCGCAGCTAGCCTGCATCATTCATCCTTGTCCCATCGCCCTAATGCCACATCCTATATATCCACGCATCTCATCCGGACCTTATCCGATCCGGTCCGATCCGATGTATAGATCCGTTTACTATCTGATATACGATAAGCTTCTTAATTCATTTCCTGTGCATAACGTTAACACAGCCTATCCAGTATTCCTTGTTCCCGGTACCTCGGTTATACTTACTACCGGTATGCTTACTGATCCGTTAACCTATGCTTCATTTCCGACTCGCGTTTGATAACTTTGCTTATGCTTCATACATAGCCTCGGACCTTTGCTTATTGATCTTTCCGATAGTCACTTAGTATATAAACTCTTGTATATGTCCTGTAGTTCCTCAGTCTGAATATCATATTAGTCCTCGCACTAGTCCTCACATTAAGTCCTCATACTAGTTACTTCCTTGTGAATATCCACTTAGGCCTAGGGAGGAATTCCCTAGGCCGGAGCTCCGCTCCTCCGCTCCTCCGATCCTCTATTCATCCGATCCGAAACTCGTCTGATCATCCGATCCTACGATCCTACCTTCCTCCAAGTTTCCGGAAGTTCGTCCGGATCTTTCCCACGGTCCTCCGGACCTATTCTGCTTCGGACATTGTCCTTGCAGCCATACCTCTGTTTGCTTCTACTCAGGACAAGTCCTGAGTAGCCATTACACATATCCGTATCAGGACGCAACCTCATTGTAATTTCCGGAAGTTCCTCCGGAACTTTCCCGCACTCATCCGGAAGTTACTTGCACTCGTCCGGAAAGTCCTTCCGAAGTTTCCCGCACCTTCGGACGTCTTCGGATCTTCTCCGGACATCAATCTGAAATTAAGGGCACATACTTGGGTAAGGGGCGCAGTGCACGAGCTGAAGCCAAGCCCCTCAGAATCAGTCCTACCCTTTGTGCATGGTCTTAACACATCCCAACAATGCGAGATACTAACTCAGCATGGCCTTCACCGCGCTCCACATTTGTGTGTCCTATGAGAACATATGTGTCATGAAGGTCATGCTCCATGTTCAACACATGCCTATGCAGCCCTCCCAGCCATGTCTCTGCAGTGTTCTGGTTTAGTCAGTCTTTGACTTTAGTTCAAGCCTGACAAATTAACAGAAGTCATAAAAACACATGTGGCACAGCAAGGCACCCTAATAAAGATAATGGTGCACTTGATTCATGGTAATCACTCTCCCTGCCTTGTCTGTGGCGATGTTTAGAGTCATGTTTTCTGTTCCTTCGTTGTCCTACAAATGTGTTCCTGTGACACTACTGTGTGTGAGCCTGATGTGACCGAGAAATAGGCCTGACAGCATAGGAATGGTCTCATAAGATGCAATATCACCTCCATAGCCTCGAAGGTAATGCACTGCCTGTTAAGCATGAATCTGCTGCTGATGTGCAAATTGAGTCAGACACTTATGCAGCAAGTGTTTGGCATTCTCAACCTCAGTGTCCCCAGGCTAACTAGATACTTGCATGACTGCTCTGGACAGCAATGACAATGTTTTGTGTGTCTTCAGGTTACTCTTGGTGATATAGTCTGTAATATAGAACATGTCTCATGAGCACAGGTATTGCCATGGAATACAAACAGTTGCGCGGGGTAGGAAGACTGATATAGATGAGTGATGTGAACAATATTCCTGTACAATGCACATACCATTTCTTCCACCCATGTCATATCACAAAACTGGGCAGGGAGAGAACCATAATAGAGGTTGTTGGCGAGCGCAAATTGAGGAACTTTGTCTTTGGATAACGAGTGATGGCAGTCAGGGCAAACATTAACCGTGGTAGATGTTGGTAATGGGCTGCTAATGCCTTCCTTGTCTAACATGACACCATCTAACACAGCACACTTGTAGTTGCTAAACTCAGCAGACAATGTCTGCACAACACACTTTTGTATAATAAAGCAGTTTGTCACGCGGAGCACATCAAAGTTGAGAGGCTGGTTGTAAGCATGGTTCACGTGAGGGATCATGACATCTTTGATGGTGTTAATAGATTGTGAGCATACTGCGCATACAGGATGAGGGTGCCAACAAGACACCATGTGATAGTCATGTAAGCACTCAAGTACCACACTGGAAGGCACCACAGTTGGCCAAGCACACTCAATATCTGATTGAATGTGACATTCTTGTGAAGCAGCATGCTTCTTGACTGATCTCCAGCACTTCCTCCTGTTTTTGAAATAGGTAGGAAGTCACTCACGGAGGATATCAATAATGATGTTGGAATACTCATGATACAGGATACTTAAGACCAAAGAGGCATAATTGTCAACATGGACGAAGGGCAAAATAGACAGGAGGGCACACACAAATTGATTATCAGTCAGAGAGTAAAGGTAGTTCATGCATGATTGCATGTGTTGCACTAATGAAGAGCAACACTGATGTTGATACCTGGAGTTATAATTCAGATGTAGAGACAAAGAAATAGCCCTGAGGCACCTGATGATTTATACCTTGGGCAGTCTCTCCAACCTGTATATTAGGTCTGTTGCAGGAAGGCAGATCCAGTTCAGAAAGTCACCATGTCTAAAATCAATAGATCAATAGATCACAGATACAGGTTATGGGTATGGGTGTTAAGTACATGGCACAAAGGTTGCCGCAAGGCTATAGCAACAGGAACACTGAAGACCTTTTCAAAATAAGCAGAAATTGTGATAATTCGAGAAATTGGCCATGGGCTCACAAGGTGCAGCTGACAATGTAGGAAAATTGTGTCACTCTTCATCACAGACAGCTCCTGAAGACATGTGTGATAGTCAAATGACCTACAAAAGGCTTATCCAACCTTGCATGGTGTGCTGAGCCTCACTCACCTACAAAAGGTTGGTGAGGACAGTAGGGAATGGGCTGCCACAAACAATCCGCATCACACAATGCCTAGTTAAACTTTAGACAGCCTCATATGGAGGAAGAGCCATGTCATATCCTCCATATTCATTGACTGCATCAGTTAACCAAAATGGAGGCAGAGCCAAGTCATAGCCACCATTGGTTTTGAGTATGCTGTTTTCAGGGAAGATTGAGTAGATTCAAGTTAGGGAATCTAGTACAGAGTGACCAACTACTTATACTAAGTGGAAAGGGTTAAGGGCAAGGCTACTGTATTGTAGGTAAGGATAAAGGGGAGACAGATGTAGTATAGGTATGCTGGCAACAGAGCCAGATTAATGGTGAGTAGTCGAATGCAGAATGAGACCGAGAAACATTGGAACAAACCAATGGTAAAGATACAATGTGCAGCACGCATGAGTCAAAGGAAAGATAAGACAAAGATAAGGAAAGCCACATTGGTAGCATGGGTCAGAGCCTAAAGGCATGTGCGCACATTGGTGCAAGAGGAGGGAGACAAGGGACAGGAATGATCCTGAGGATCCAGTCAACAGATAATCGGTAGAGAAGGGCGAGCCGGAGGCAGGTGCAGGCGAGGATGAAGGGAAAATGATAAGGGGGTCATGTAGCCAATGTTACTTGTAACACCAATAGACAGATAAACATGGATTATGCTCTGTGTGAGGTGTTGAAACTCAATGCTAAGGGCATCCACCATGTATTGACCTTTTATGACATCAACTATCAGTACCATAAGCACCTACAGGAATGCATTGCTAAAGATGCATGAGAAGCTGTAAATCACTCCTGGCATTGGACTACGGCATGTCCACAGCCATCAAGACAGCTGCTATGTCAGATATGCTTCCAATTTCATACAGGGCACAGCTAGGATCAACAGCAAGATCATGGAGACCTTATGGGCGCCATTAAACATAATCTCACTGGCAGCCCATGGCATGGAGACTCCCCATCAAAAGAATGTCTGGATTGCCAAGTGAATGATTGTAACTTTATGAAAATGATCAGAATAAGTGGGTGTTTCATTGATTGTATGCATGTATCTGAGAAGAGATCATACAGCCAAATCCCTTTGCCAAAAATACAAGGAAGCTATGAAAGGAGTTGCTGAGAGCAACATCGCATTTGAGCAGCTTGATGACATGGCTAACACTGATAAAGTTAAAGATTGGGATACCAGTTTTACCTGTGGTATGTGGATCAAGTCTAATACAATTGAATGTTAGAGACCTATGGTTGGACAATAGGACAATGACATAATAAACCACCACTGTGGCCAAATGGAATTTGTATTTATTATGTTGTGTTTCATTTGTCACCATTCCTTATCTCACACTACCATCATGCCTGAAACTAATTGTACAACCACTACTAACCAGTCTTTCTGCAATCTCGCTGACAAGATCGAGCATATAGCCCATCCCAAGCACCTATCACTTGCCACTCACATGGGGCAGGCTATAGTAAGTTTTTCTTCCTTTTCTGGCATGTCTGATGGCTCTTTAGACTGAAGTTGTAATGACACATGGCACTTGGGTGACAGTCTTATTGCCATTGGTCCTGTTGACCACTGCTGGATTGCAGGAGCATGTGGATGGCGACAATACTAGCATCAGCAGCTTACCTGACTAGTCACAAATACAAGGGGACAATTCCCATATTCAAGGTCATCCTCTTTTCCCTGCCACTGTTGATTACCATGGACACTCTTGGTCACCATCTCCACCTTGCGCTGGCCCCTCCCAATCATGCTCTGTGACTTCTGCTGTTCCTGCAGAAGAGTGTAGACAAGGAACTCAATGCGGCAAACATGCCTAGGCTGGAAGTGCCTGTAGTTGAAGCCACCACCAATGTCGAAGAAACAATGTGGCAAATCCAAGGCCATCATCACAACTGATGATGAGCTTGATGAGGAAGAGGTGGTAAGGTAAGTATTGAACTTTGTAAAGATGAGTTTCCATTGATAGTCACTCTAGCCACCAGTTCCAAACCCACCAGCGAGAAGGACTCACCCATATGTAGAAGTCACCAGTGAGGAAGACCCCACTTGTGAATGCAATGATATACTAGCCCAGCTCCTTAGTCATCACTACCATAGGTATTTGGGCCCACCCGCTTATGCAGTCCACACCACCAGAACCCAGTCAACTTGTGACATCACTGGTAGGCCCACCCATAGGCTCATTGGTTGATCAACTTGACTAGCCCTACAAACCATCAATTCACCTAGGCCTGCCTGCCTATGTCCCTGAACAGGTGTAGGCCCATCCAGCTATTAGACCCAACCAATCACCAATGCACTGGGTTATTACCTCTGTTAGGAATATTCATGTGGACCCACTCATATGAATGGATAGCACATCAGCAGCAACCACCAGATAATATTGCTGATACATGGTCACATTTTTATTACTTTGCCACTATTTCTCATCCACCATTGATGATGCATTTATCACACAGGGTATCACTGCAATTCCTTGCTGGTTGTGATGCTTATCATTGTACCACCTTGCTGTGTCATTTGTGCTTTTATATATTATCCTGCCAGTTTCATATATAATTTGCCTTCACTGGTGTATCTTAGGTGCTGTTTGGACAGTGAACCCTAGTTTGAAAATCTGAGCTCAAAACAACATGTGATGAATTATGGCACGTGTTGCCAGCCTATCAACAACTGACTATCGTAGATACGCACCTTTGATCATTGTATTATTATTATTGAAATGTCTGATAGATCCAGCAGCGGATCCTCACACTCCCTACGCTCTTGAGGTACCATTGAAGCAGCAGCAGCATCTGGAACATCCTGTAAGGTGCCTGCAGTGTGGTCAAAGGCAGAGGAGACTGCCTTTCTTGAGTTCCTCTTGAAGGCCCTTCCTTCCTCAGGCGACGGGGGCTTCAAGACAACTACTTTCAATCAGGCAGCTACGCACCTTAAGAACAAATTTACGCAGCAGAGAGGTGCAGAAAAGACTGGTGTAGTTTGTAAGAATAAATGGACAGCGGTACGTCTAGTGAACTTTTCCGCCACCGCCAATGACATCATATATTTTTGTAGTTCAAGAAAGCATATCACAGTGTCATTGAGATCAAGTGCGCTTCCAGATTTGCCTGGAGTGATAAGCATGGAGCAGGTATTGCCGATTGAAAGGATGATGTCTGGGCGCATTTTACCAAGGTAAGTACTGCAATAGATCACATGCTCTCTAATGACATTATCTTCAGCCACATCCTCATGCAAAGACCTTTATGTCAAAGGGCTTTGATCACTTTGAGATCATGGAGCAGTTAATGCCAAACCAGTCGAAGGGCGCACATGTTTTCCAGCCCACTACAACAACTGTCTCAACTTCAGTTCCCCCAGCAACAGAGAGCGCTGCACCAAGTGCAGCGCCTCCACCATCATCAATCAATCCAGATTCCATCAAGCCACCTGTTCCATCCACCTATCTCACACCCTCTACTGAAGGTTTCACCACAGACTCAGCATGGACGAGCATCAGCCGTAGCAAACATAAGTACAGCGCACTTGCTCCTGGCTCAGCCACAAGCTCCCAGAAGCGAAACTGTCCACCATCTGCCACATTAATGGCACAACAGGAGGGTACTGAGACGATGAAAAATCTTGTAGAAGTAGTGCACGAGATGCAGAAGAATTTCACACTAGCTCCTCCACTGCTCCCAATGCCACAGCCAGTGCAGCCTGGTATGCATGTTGGGAGTGCCATCGCCCTGCTCAACAAGTGCACAAACCTTACCAGCAAAGAGCGCCTTGCCATTGCCAACTTCCTAGCCGAACACAAGAACCAAGCCATCATTTTCTGCTCGTTGGATGAGGCAACAAGGCTTGAGTGGTTGGAGGAGAAGCAAGTGCTTTGTGGTGGTGCACCACACCAGGCATGAGCTGACTCACAGGAGCATATAATAGTCTGATAGCATACTATACTATATATCATTTTGTTTCAACAATTGTCTCAAATATCAAGTGTCGTCTTGCGCTCGTTTTGTCCCAATATATTCTATGTCCTGCGCTCGGTTTGTCTTGGATGTCTTCTGCTCGGTTTGTCTTTCAATATATTCTACGTCCTGCACTCGGTTTGTCTCGGACATCTTCTGCTCAGTTTGTCTTTCTATCTATTCTACGTCTTGCACTCGGTTTGTCTCAGACGTTTTGCAAATGTATATATTGTACATAGATTGTATGATCCTACTAGTATAGTACTACTAAGGCAATGGGAGCCCCCTTTACTCACGTTCCTCGATATAGTCAGCCCACATTGCCACTGCAATTGCCTCCTGATGAGCATCCACTGGTCTCCTCTCAGCAGGATCCGCCGGTCCTTCAGAGAGCGCCCCATGTCCTACAGTGTCGTCCTCTGCAAGATCATACTCATGTTTGAGGGCGACGTCAAAGAGGTCAGGGTTGTACCTGCATACAAAGTTGTGAGTGGCGCACAGCGCTGCAGGGATGCAAGCCTGAATGTGCAAGCTATATTCCGGTGGGATCATCAAGATGCGCCACTGGCGCTTCAACACACCGAAGATCCATTCGACAATATTGCGAAGTGCTGTGTGTCAAAGATTGAACAATTCTTTCGGATCTTGTGGCCTAGTAGAAAATAATTTAATAGAAATAAAAAAACTAGAACGAATGAACTCACATGAGATTTGCTTGACGCCATTCCTTCAAATGATAGTGTACACCTCAATAAGGTACAAGAAGCGTATCACAGATACCAAAGCCTGCGTCGGCAAGAAGATATTTGCGCATAGGCATGCGCAAATCGTGAGACTGTGCGTCGTTCCATAGATTGGCATCGGCAGCTGAGCCATCCCAGCCTGTGAGTGAGTATGTGAAGTAGAAGTTGAAGTCACATATAAATAGACAATTTTGGGATAAAAATCCCTTTTGATTGTGCAGGACAGTGTGATGTTTGAGTGGTGCAAAGACCCGAATGTGAGTGCTGTCGATGGCACCAATGCATTGATCGAAGAATCTAAAGTGTGGGTCATTGCGGATTGCCGCAGAAATGGGAGTGTTTTTGGTTGGGAGCCAAACATTTGTAGTGTAGAAGGGAGGGGACGAGAAGAAAGTGACCATGCATTTGAAATATCTGTGAAAATCATCAGTGCACAGTACATCTTGAATTATTGACAGACTTACCTGGTAATTGTGTCTGGAGAACACTGAAATCGCTCACCAACATGGCAAGACGACAGTCCTGTAACACGTATACAGGAAAATACCTAGCTGCTCTTCGATAGTGACACTGTTGCACAACTGAGCATATCCATGTTGCTGCAGAACTTGTAAGAGCTCCTCAAAGGTTTGAAAGTCAATGCCGAGATTGTGCTTGATTCGGTCTGGGTGACCACTGATGAGTTCGTACACCCAGGCTTTTCCTGTGAGAATTGATGTGTGATATGGGACCTTTTCTGTGCGTGATAAAAATAAGAGGTTATAAAGGCATGACATCTGAGCGACTGCGATGGTGATGATGACCATCGTAATTTGGCATCGTCGATGTAGATGGTTTGCTGTTTTGGCTTCGAGGTCCATGTGGGTGCAATGATTATGCGCAGTTCAAACATACATATGTTATATATTCCTATTCTACGTGTCAGATCGCTATTAATATCTCTTATTGATGAAATATATCACGTACCATCATCACGTGTTGTTTTGAGCTGAGATTTTTGAACCAGGGTTCACTGTGCAAACAGCATCTTATGTTCGCCACCTCATGTTGCATCAGTGATCCTGGAGGAAATACCTTGCCACTGTACTATGGGCCCAGCTGTGAATACCATGTATATCAATACACACTCATGGGTCCACTCTGACATTTCAAATAATAGGAGTGGGCCTATCCAATCACAATGACTTACCATGATAAGGTGGGCCCATGTTACTTGGAAGAAATGTCAAGGTGGGCTGATCATGTTGACAGGGTTAGGTCACTGAAGGAGCTTATATATGCACATGTGCTTTGCAACCAAAGACTAGCGGTGCAGCACTGTGGCTTGCATCTAGAGGAGGCTTTGTCCAGCTGGAAATAGATAAAGATCTATGAAAGATGATAAAAGGCAGCAGGTAATATTGTTGGGACCTGACACTTGCAGGCTAATTGAATGGTGGATGTGGAGTCTGGAAGGAGATCCTTAGGGAATACATAACACATAGAATCACTGTCTGGGTCAGTCAATCCAGCAATTTCACCTTCTAGTTTATCCCACCAAACTAGCAAAGTTTGCCAATCTGCTTCTAATTTTTGAATAACTTCACAACAAAGTTCATTTATCTCATATTTATTTGAAAGATTCAAGAGGTGGTAAATTGTGTGAGATGTGCATCAGGTTAGGCATAGGTATAATGGGAAAAGCTAGTGGGAGAAGTCTGATAAATAATGAACCTACAACAGAAAGAGATATTCTCACTGTGGAAGATATATGGCTTTCAATAAGGATTTGATCTCTTCAGCATTGTCAGGCAAGCACACTAGTGGAATATTGTCATATGTCTCAGCCTCCGGAACAGGTGGCAGCACCAATATATCTGCAAAGACAGTGGAATAATGTGAAGGGATTAATTGATGGACTTGAAAGACAGTTTGTTTGCCAAAATTATTTGAGGCCATAAGTGCAATGTTGCCAGCAAAGAAATATAAGGAGGTATGTCTTTGTGCCATTTGGTGGTTGAACACATCTGGAAAACCAAGCCCTTGGCTGTGCAAGGAGTTATGTGATGATCATCAGAGGGATAAGATCAATGTACTTGATGAATCAGTTATACTGTCATAGTTACTTACTGGATGGTTATAGCACAACTATATCACAAACTCTGGACCTGATGACAATGTCAAAAAGGTCTGTTAGCTGTTATTCTTGACCATTATGCTTCAAAATAATGTTATCTAACCATAGAAAAACCTGCACTGAACTTATGCTCAGACACACCTTATCAGACACCTTATGTGCTTGCTTTTACGGGCTCCTTAAATTACTTTCCAGCATCACCCACACCTGTGCCACATGAGTTTGTTAGCCCTCCTTCAAGTTCTGCTAACAAGAAATATTCAAAGAAAAATGCAGATGTTATGGCTGTTTGATATTGGTTCCTCTACTCCACAGGTACATTATGCATGCCATACTGGATTGGTGGGCATAGACTGAGTATTATGCATTAAGAATTCAAAGCTGCCAAGATAACCTTAAGGGAATGCAGTACCTGTTTCTACCAAACCTATCAGCTTGGCACAATGCTGCCCATGTTTGTCCCAGATATGATCACAGTGATTTGCAGTAATGCTATTGGTGCATGGAAGGATGTATGGAAATTTGCAGTGCTAGCATACTTATGTCATGATGAAGGTGAGTTTTAGGCTTAAAAGTTGTCAGTAGAAGAATGTAAGCATCTCAAGCATAATTTAAATGATACATAACTGCCAGGCTTGTCTCCAAAAGATGTGACACTCTTTCCTTCTTTCTTTCTCCCCACAAGTGACCTGCTTGCAGCAAATATCAGTGACTGATGGCTTGTTAAGGTCGTACTCTTGTAGGATCGGATCCGAAGGACTTCGGCCTCAGCTCGTATGCTGTGCCTCTTTCCCAAGTACTGTCCCTTATTTCAAAGTGCTAATGATAACACGTCCGAAGGTCCAGACGGGTCTCGTAGTATATCCGGATGTCTTCCATATATCTTCCGGATATCGGAAACGTGTACAAGGCTAATCCGGACATATCCGAACTAGAAACTACAGAGTAAAGACTACCCGAAGGTAGAGCCGAGGATATAGACTATCGGAATCTATCCGAAGTCTCGGAGGGTGACAAGAGCAAGAAAGACTCAAGTCCAGAGGACAGAAAGAGGACAAACTAAGATGATATTCGAACTGAGGTACTACAGGACATATACACGGGCTTATATACTAAGAGGTTAACGAAACAATAAGTAAGCAGAGGTCTGAAGGCTATGTACGAAGCATGTGCAAAGGTTATCAAACGCGAGTCGGAAATGAAGCATAGTCTAACGGATCAGTAATCATACCAGTAATAAGTATAACCAAAACACCGGGAATAGGAAATACCAAATAGGCTGTGTTTAACACTAAATGAATAGGAAATGAAATAGGAAGCTTATCGGATATCAGATCAGAAGCATCGGACCGGTGTCTTGTTACTTAAGGGTCTTATATAAAAGTTGTGTATAATGACAACACAATTATACACAGTGAAGACTTCTTGCCAGTCCTTAAGTCCATGGTCTCTGACTTTTCTACTTCGTGGGAGGTAACGTGGTGAGTTCTTGGGAGGATTTAGTTTGTTGTCCTCTTCTTGTGTAGTCTTATACGAAGTGCTGTGGAATGTTCTGTGTTCTGGATAATTTGTTAGGTTTGTTTCAGCCTAGTAGGTCGTGTTTCAACCTATGAAAGTCTGTTTCAACTTTGTTGTCCTTAGATATGTGTCTCACTTTCCGTTGAAAGAGAGAGTCTTATGTATACACGTAAAGCTTAGAATGAGAGCTGTTCAATGGTTATATAGTCAACCCCTGTAAGGTAGTATATAACTTTTAGAGTAGATAATGATATCTTAGATGTTACCTCAAGGCACTTATATTGGCCTGCACTTTTAAGTCTTAGTGATCTCACATGGTTTGAGACAAGAGTTCAAGTGGGAGGATTGTATTTCATGGGTGAAAATGGGGTCCTTTTATACCTTTTGGGAACCCCCTTACTAAGCATGATTAATCAGATGGATTGGTAAGAATGTGGCTTACAAACCAGGTGATGAATCAGCTTATTACTAAGTACATTACAAATACAGTGTAATATTACAAAGAAATTACAAACCATGACAAACCATGACTGAGCATGTTGAGTCATGTTAAATGTTGTTACAAAGCATGACCAATCATGACTAGACATGTTGAGTCAGCTTAAATAATGTTACAAACCAGAATATTTCCCAGTCACATGATGTGATGACAAATAAAATCTGGTGGCTGAAAGAAGCCAAATAAAAATAAACAGTCAGAAATAAATAGAGATACAAAACCTGGTGGCTGAAAGAAGCCAAATAAAAATAAACAATGAGAAATAAACAGAAGGTCACATGCTTGATACAAATACAAGGTAAAATAAGCCTGAAAAGTGAGAAATAAAATACAAGACAATGAATCAAAGGAAAAATGGAGAAGTAACTTAGTGACAGAGGGCTAGATAGTCTCTCATATCTCCCTTATCAGTCTCTATATATATCTGACATGGTATAAATCACATACCATGCATGACACCGGACCGGATCTCAGGGTCCGAAGTCTGGAAGAGAAGCGTGAATATATGGGATATGACAGTATCCCCCCCTTAGGGCCGATCCCTAGAGGCACAAGAAGCATCGGCCTGGAATGGACGAAATTAATGCGAGATGATGAAGAAGTCGATGGGGGGAATTTCTGAGTTCGGATTCAGGCAGATATACACAGGACGGACGTCCAGGATTGATTCTTCCTTTCCCACTTTTACTCTCTATAACTCTCTATCGGATATGTCTGGCAACACCTCCAGATCTAAGCAATCTGCTAAGCAGAAACTCTTGGAGCTTCAACAGCAACTAGCGGACGCAGAAGCTGTGGCTCCGATGGAAGAAGAGGAGAATCGGAAGCGTCAGGAGGAGGAACGGAAATGTCAGGAGGAGTTGAGGATGATTGAGGAGGCAGAAATCTGAAGGGAAGTGGAGGAGAAAAGACGTAGGGAGATAGTAGCAGAAATGGTGAGTTTCGGATGTCTGTGATTGACTTTCCTAACGGATCGGAAGACTCGTGCATTGTCTTCGGATAAGGACGGATCCTGCACACGTTGTATTAACAAGGGTTGGTCTTGTCTTTGGACGAATGCAGAGGCCAATGCTCTGGTAAGTTGTCCGACTGTTCCGGATGGTCCGAATGTCTTGGATCTGAGTCCCTGACGTTCGGATAGGTCAAGTCTTGCGATGCCTGCTGGAAGAACAAGGCTACTTGTCCTGGATGACCCGGAACTGTCAAGGTGTCCAAGAGCAAGAAGAGAAAACATACTGCCGGATCTCCATCTCCGAAGGGCAAAGGTAAGAAATGCCAGAAGAGTCCGACTCCGGAATTTCCAGATGAGATGGAGTATGATGATCAGGCTTGGGTGGCCGCTGCCAACAATATAGTGGCTGAACTGGCTCGGACGAACACACTTTTGGAGAGGAGCATTTAAGCAGCGGAAGGCAGCAGGGCTGCAGTGGACCAAATGAGCTCCGGAATTGAGTTGTTCCTTCAGCAGCAGAGGGAATTCCAAGCCATGCTGTTCGGACATATCCGGAGGGGGTTTCGGACATCTCCGGATCTGGAGGAGGAGGATGAGGTGATGGAAAAGGCGTCCGGAAGTGATGAGGGCGGATCCAGAGGGGCGGATGGGTCTATGGAGATGTAGGAATTTCTGGTCCGTTTCTTTTCTTCTCTAAATGTACTTATATCTCGTATACAATTCATGTACTTCAAAGTTGAATAGGACCGGGTTTGTTCGGATATGATGAGTGGAAGTCTGATACTAATTTGGATGTGTTTCTGAGTTCTGTTGCAAGTAACCATGAAGTTTCCTCATCCGTTCCTTCATATCTGGACCATCGGACGAGGTATAGGAGTTGACATTGTCTTCTCTGACGGTCTAACTTGGAGTCTAGGATTTTGGATATCTCATATTCGGGCTCTCCGTCGACTTTGACCGGAGGCAGAGGTGATTGGATGTGATTAGGAATAGTGTTGAGGGATGCTGGTTCTAATTGTGAGACATGGAAAACTGGATGTATGGAACGCATAGAATCTGGAAGTCGGATGGTGAAGGAGTGCGTACCTGGATGAGCTATGATTTCGAACGGACCTAAGTTCTTTTCCGAGAGTTTCTTGGATGGACGGGTGGATTGGAAGTATTTTGCTTTGACGAAGACCAGATCTCCGATTTTCATATCCGGAGCAGGTTTCCATTTGGCATCCGCAGGTCCTTGATATCTTTCTTGTGCGTGGGCCATTTCTTCTCGGAGGAACTGTTGGAGCTCATCAAGGTCTATTGCATAGTCTCGTGTGCGGGCGGAGGAGAGATCTCATTCCGGATGAATGGATAGGTTTGGATGATATCCCTTATTGGCAAAGAAGGGTGATACTCCGGTAGTAGCACTCAGAGCGTTATTATAAGTGAATTCTGCCAAGGGAAGTAGTTCCGACCAGTTATCCTGCTGATAGTTGCAGTATATCCGGAGGTATTGTTCGAGGGTTTGGTTCGCTCGCTCGGTTTGTCCGTCTCCTTCCGAATGATATTCGGACATGAAGTGGAGGACCATATCTAATGCTTTTCCTCAGGACTGGAAGAAATGCAATACAAATTCTGTTCCTTGGTCCGAAGTGACATGGGATGGAACTCCGTGCTTGGAAAATACATGAAGGACGAATAGACGAGCAAGATCCGGAGAGGTAACAGTGTCATAGGTAGGGATGAATATAGCTTGTTTGGATAGACGGTCTATTACGACAAGGATGGCTGTAAAGCCGGATGAGTCCGGAAAATTCTCGATGAAATCCATGGATATAGAATTCCAAGGCTTTTACGGTATGGGAAGCTGCTTAAGCAATCCGTAAGGTTTGTGTCTCGGAACCTTAGCTCAGCCGCAGGAAGTGCAGGACTTGACATAGTCCTTGACATAGGTGTGGATTCCTGGCCAAGTGTACTTGTGTCCGATGAGGTCTAATGTCTGATTCTGTCCGAAGTGTCCAGACAACGGATGATCATGAGTATTCTGGAGGATGCAAAGACGGAGGTTATTAGATTCTGGAACATATATACAGTTATCGCAGTGTAGAAAACCACTATCGTCTACCATCCATCTCGGACCCGAAGGTTGCAGAAGATGTTCGGAAGCGATAGGGTCGGTGGGAAGTGCAGTCAGGATGTCTTTCCGGAGCTGGTCGATATCAATCAGAATGGCTGCCCTAAGAACCAGAGTTACTAGAGTTGAAGCTTAAAGGGACGAAGCTAACTGTTCCGAAGTGAATACCGGATGGAAATTATGAGGATTGACTCGAGTGTAGTTCTTATCCCCCTCTTTGGGATAGATGTCCCAGCGTCTAGTAAGGGAATCCGGTTTAGCTCCGAGCTTTCCAGGACAGAAACAGATGACGAGGTTAAACTGATGGAGGAATTCCGACCAGCGGGCCTGACGGCGAGAGAGGAGTTTTGTGGTAGAGAAATACTCAAGGTTCTTATGGTCTGTGACAACGTCTATCGGCTCAGCAGAGCCTTCAAGGTATTGTCGCCACATCCAAAAAGCTTCATGGATGGCTAGAAGTTCCTTATCGTGAGTGTCGTAGTTGAGTTCTGGAGCGGTGAGCGTCCGAGAATAAAATGCTACCGGACGAAGCTCTGAGTCCGGACATACTTATTCCGGCTATAGCGTAATCAGAGGCATCGGTTTCTACGACTATCGGAACATTTGGAATCCAATGCATAAGCACCAGAGCGGACGTGAAAGCTTTCTTGAGTGTTTCAAAGGACTTCCGATAATCATTGGAAAAATCCCAAGTAACCCCCTTGCGGGTAAGACGGGTGAGCGGAACTACGATGTCCGAGTAATTGAAAATGAATCGACAATAGAAATTTGCGAATCCGAGGAAGGACTGAATATCCTTAACTTTCCAAGGTTCCGGCCAATCAACGATGGCTTGGATCTTCTCGGACGACATGGTCAAGCCATCCGGAGATAGGATGTAACCAAGGTATTCAATGGACGTGGTATGGAACGCGCATTTTTCGGGTTTAGCATAGAGTCGATGTTTTCGGAGATGGAGAAGGACTTCTCGGACATGTTCCTTATGGGATGCAAGGTCTTGGGAATAGATGAGGATGTCGTCCAGATATATGATAACGCACACATCCAGCATATCAGCAAACACGCTATTGACAAAGTGTTGGAATGCAGCTGGAGCATTAGTGAGACCTTCTGGCATCACCAACCATTCATACGAGCCATAACGTGTTTGGACCGCAGTCTTCCATTCGTCTCCATCCGCTATCCGGACGAGATGATAAGCGGATCGGAGGTCAATTTTGGTATAGACTTTAGCGCGGCTCGGAGAGTCTAGGAGGTCGGTAATGAGAAATAACGGATATCAGTCTTTCTTGGTAATCTGGTTAAGTCCACGGAAATCTACACAGAGGCGAAGGGAGCCATCCTTTTTCTTGACAAACAGGACAGGAGCTCCGTGAGGAGAGGATGAGGAACAGAGGAGTCCAGAGGAAATGTTTTCGTCAAGAAACTTCCAGAGGGCTGCAAGCTCAACTGCAGATAGAGAATAAATGGTTCTGAGGGGTGGACTAGTACCTTCCTCTAACTCAATTTTGAGATCGTAGGGACGATGAGGAGGAAGTTGGCTAGCTTTGCCCTTATCGAACACATCCAAGAGTTCATGATATTCCGGAGGTATTCCGGATAGGTCCGGAGGATTGGACGAAAGGGAAGCGGACCGGAGGTCTACACCGGTCGGACGAAGGTAGATGCTGAACTGTTCCGATCCTTCCAATTTGCAGGCCCGGCAAAAGGCTACCGCATTGATCAAGGAAATGTTGGGGATGGTTTTATCAGCGGAGGTTCCGGATGTAGTTGGAGGAGGTAAATCTTCTGTCGGAGGATGCAGATCCAGAGACGGAAGCGACGTCGGAGGTGTCAAAGGCATTCCATGAGAAGTCGTTCAGAAATCGATGCTGCCCGAAACCCAGTCAATCAACAGATTGTGTAGGGTGAGCCAGCTATATCCAAGAACGATAAAACAAGAAGAATCCAACAGAGTAACGTAAAAGGTATCGGAGGTAACTACACCGGACGGAAAACGGATAGGCAAATCTATAGCTTTGGAAATCATATTATTACAAGTACCATCAAACAAACGAAGAGAAAGCGGAGATATCGGATATGTAGGGATTTTATTTTTTCGGATGAAATCAGAGTCTATAAAACAATGAGAGGAACCACAATCTATTAGAGAAGGAAAATCAGAGATATCGGGAAAAGTAGGAATAGAAACATATGGACAAAGAGAGTTCGGATCGGAAAGAGAAACAGCGTTGAGACATAGCTCCGTTGCACAGGTAGAGTCAATGCAACCCTCATCCCATGCGGAGTCAGGAGGGTTGCGGACTATTTTTTTGCTTCATCCGAAGCCTCCGGTTTGTCTTCCGGAGTTACTACTGCAGCACAGCCTTTGGCAGCGCGCAGTAGACTTGGTGCATTCCCTAGCCGAGTGGCCGGGTCCGCCGCAGAATAGACAGAGTTTATTATCCATCCGTCTTTTACGTTCTTCGGACGTGAGCTTTCCATCCTTTCCTAACTTGGAGGTAAGGTCCGGAGGTTTGGAAACGGAGGATGATGCGGAAGTAGCGGGTTTATCGGATTTGTACCTCGGAGGTCCAGACGAGTTGGAGCTTGTCCGATCTGACGTGGTTTGCTTAGGAAGATTGGAGGTGGTGGGTTTGGTTTCGCGGGCAACTTCTCCCTTCCATTCCCAGTATCGGGCATCGATAGTCTGGGCAAGGATCTTGTATTTGGATAGGGTAGAAGGCTTACCCATGCCACTGATTTCGTCTTTGATACGAGCCGGAAGTCCGTTATAGAATTGGCGTCTTAGGGCACCATCACCCCAGCCACGGACATGCGAAGCAAGACGTTGGAATTTGACAACATATTTATTAATGTGTTGTCCGTCACGCATGTGAAGTTGTTCCAGCTGCATTTCCGCGTCTCCAGACGGATCGTGAGGTCCGAAATTGGTTTGTAGTTCTAACATGAACGCGGAATAATCCTCCATCCAATCCGGACGATCATCGTCCTCGTCGGCTAGGAGATCCGGTTCGAACCACTTGAGTGCCATACCCTTAAGGGACCCTGAGATCCGGTCCGGTCCGATGCTTCCGATCTGATATCCGATAAGCTTCCTATTTCATTTCCTATTCATTTAATGTCAAACACAGCCTATTCGGTATTTCCTATTCCCGGTGTTCCGGTTATACTTATTACCGGTATGATTACTGATCCGTTAGACTATGCTTCATTTCCGACTCGCATTTGATAACCTTTGCACATGCTTCGTACATAGCCTTCAGACCTCTGCTTACTTATTGTTTCGTTAACCTCTTAGTATATAAGCCCGTGTATATGTCCTGTAGTACCTCAGTTCGAATATCATCTTAGTTTGTCCTCTTTCTGTCCTCTGGACTTGAGTCTTTCTTGCTCTTGTCACCCTCCGAGACTTCGGATAGATTCCGATAGTCTATATCCTCGGCTCTACCTTCGGGTAGTCTTTACTCTGTAGTTTCTAGTTCGGATACATCCGGATTAGCCTTATACGTGTTTCCGATATCCGGAAGACATCCGGATATACTACGAGACCCGTCCGGACCTTCAGACGCATTATCGTTAGCACTTTGAAATAAGGGACAGTACTTGGGAAAGGGGCACAGCATACGAGCTGAGGCCGAAGTCCTTCGGATCCGATCCTACAAGAGTACAACCTTAACATATATCCCATATTCCAGACCCAGACCTATCACACAAATTATTTCTGGATTTCCGGATCTGGCTGACATCTATCTTAAACCAACTATATATCCCTAGTTAAAGTTGCAGGACTTGCGAGCTAGAAGGATCCGATCTGTTTCAGTATCCATCTCTACCTGACCAGTGTTGACCTTTAGACCATTGATATCCAGTCCATCGCATCCTTTCCAGAACTATCTGGAAAGCATTTCTGAAGTTCCATCTGAAAATCACATCTTTGCAGATGTCATCAATCCACACAATCTCTGGCCCATAGAACAGCTCACTCCATCCTTTATGAGCCTATACACTAGCTATCCCATTGCTCCAGCAGCTGTACTAATGGATATTCAACATTCTGGAAAGACATACTCTCTGCACTCCCATCCTTCCTCTGCATTTCCGACTCTTTGTGTTTCCAATGCTTTGAGTTTCTGATATCCGATATCTGTGTTTCCAATCATTTGTCCATCTGACTCCTATTTGTTTCCACATCATAGCTCTACTCCAGACCATTCAGATCCATCTGTCCCATCATAAGGATTTCCATCCACTACACGTGTTTATCAAAAGCCTTGCACTGGAGTCAAAACCCTGCTATTTGCATTGACTTTCAGTGCACCTAAAAACTCTGTCCATGACCTTTCATAGTGTGCAATCCATGCTCCAGAACATTTCCGGTCATAGGGGCTAATTTCTGGATGTCTGATGATGCACTTATCCTTAGCTATACCTCAGTATAAGCTCCGCTTCATAAATAGATATTTCTCACATGACCTCCTCTGCTCCATGAGCTTCCTGCAATTTTCCCACACATGTTCCGGACTTCCAGTCACCTTCAGAATTATCCTCAATGTGTTCCAGACTTCTGTTCCTGAAACCCACTTGTCCTCACATCCCATTGCTATTCTTCACCACTGTCTATAACATGCTGTTTCCAGATAGAGTACTAGGCATCATAATGACCCATGTGTGTGTCCGGAACATTTCCGAGACCTCCAGAAATTCTCAGCTCATAGGAACCAACCCTCCAGAATCCGTCTATCATTGTCCTTTGCCATATACCAGCAATCTCCATTCCGGACTTCCTGAGTCTTCAGCCTCAAGGGCTCAGCCTTAAAGGGGGGATACTGTCATATCCCATATTCCGGACCTATGTCCGACAATGTTCCCATGCTTTGTCTGGACTTCAGATCCTAGATCCAGTCTGGTTTGATCCAATCTGCTTCTGATCTGATATACGATAAGCTTCTTAATTCAATTCCTGTTCATATAACATTAACACAGCCTATTTGGTATTCTTTGTTCCCAGTATTTTGGTTATACTTACTACTGGTATGCTTACTGATCCATTAACCTATGCTTCATTTCCGACTCATATTTGGTAACTTTGTTTATGCTTTGTACATAGCCTTGGACCTTTGCTTATTGATCTTTCTGATAGTCACTTAGTATATAAACTCATGTATATGTCTTGTAGTTCCTCAGTCTGATTATCATATTAGTCCTCGCACTAGTCTTCACACTAAGTCCTTATACTAGTTCCTTCCTTGTGAAATCTTCCTTAGGCCTAGGGAAGAATTCCCTAGGCTAGAGCTCTGCTCCTCTGCTCATCGAATCCTACATTCCTCCAAGTTTCCAGAAGTTTGTCTGGAGCTTTACCACAGTCCTCCGGACCTATTCTGCTTTCGACATTGTCCTTGCAGCCTTATCTCTATTTGCTTCTACTCAAGACTTGTCCTGAGTAGCCATTACACATATCCATGTCAGGATGAAACCTTATTGTAATTTCAGGAAGTTCCTCTAAAACTTTCCCGCACTCATATTGAAGTTACTTGCACTCATTTGGAAAGTCCTTCCGAAGTTTCCTGCACCTTCAGATGTCCTTCAGACTTCCTAGGATCTTCTCCGGACATCAATCTGAAATTAAGGGCACATACTTAGGTAAGAGGTGCAGTGCACGAGCTGAAGCCAAGCCCCTCAGAATCAGTCCTACCCTTTGTGCATGGTTTTAACATCACCCATAAAATTAATCCAGAAGAAGATCCTTATCCATCAGAAGACTATCTAGATGATGCCAGGAAGAGGTATCAGACCTACCTGTGCAGTGGTGTTCATATGCCCATGATAGTTAATGTGGGCGAACATATCACCTTCACTACTGGAAACTTCTCCCAGAAGTGCAAGGCAGATGAACCACTCTTGGAGGGGATCCAAAGGAGAAATATTAGATAGAGCAGAGGCTCTACTGCTGAAACTCAAACTAAGAACTCTCAGGGAGGCAGCAGGGACAGGAAAGCTAGGGGTGTATTCAGCACTCAAAGCCACAAACTGTGCAGTGGAAAACATATTTCCTCAGCACAATGATCCAACTATATGCCCTACATGTCACAAACACTTAAAGATAACATGGGGAGTATAAGCCCACCTATGATCAGCCAAGAGTTGTACATGGTACAAGATGGGAAAACTGAAGGCCCCATCCATGCCTGGTTAATTTAAGGAAGAGGTGGTGTTCCAAGACTTACCTGATACTAATACTCTACCAGAGAGGTTACCAGAAGAACATTTTTTGCCAGATGATGATGTATCTGATCAGATAGAACCACAAGACGTCATAGAGGGTTTATATGAAGAATTATTTGAACTCATTCCAGCTCACAATGTCAACATGGATGCCCCTGGACCTTCTAACCTATCAAGTATGTCTAGCCACTCATCACCTCTATCTTAACACAATGATGATGATAACTGACTGACTGAGGAGCACCCCACTGCTAGTCAGCATATATACATAGTGTCTATGCTTGATGAGTGCTGGAAAAACTCTTTGGAGGAAGATTAGAAGTCATTGAGGACCAGGACATTGATATGGAGGATGAGGATGGTGCAAGTTATAAATTTACACTCTTTGCATCTGAGCTGGACTGGAGAATTGGGAGATGGGCAATTCAAGAGGGCATCAGACACAAATCATTTGACAGACTCATGTTGATACCTGGGGCAAGTACAGGAATGTCTCTCAATTTAGCAAGCACCATTGATAATGTTCACTGTTACAATCAGATCACCAACAAACTAGGGCTGTCATACCATAACATCTGTGGTCTTCATAAAGTGATTAACAGTGTCCCCTCTCATGTAAAATGGAAAACCAGAGAGCTTTGGTACAAAAGTGATTCTGATGATAAGCACACTATTCACTATAGAGATTCAAAGGAAATCATAAGCACACTCCTGGGCAATTCAGCTCATACAAAGGACATTGTATACTATCTTAGGAAGATCTTCACAGACTCATCAAAGACGACAAGGATCTACAATAAAATGTGGACCAGTGAGTGGTGGAATACAGTTCAGGTGAGGCTTATGATCCAGATAACAATCTGAGAAGCCAACCATGTCATGAGGAATTTCTACCAGAGGGTGCTACTCTTGCCCCAGTTATAATAGCTACAGATAAAATGCAGCTGACACAATACTCTGGAAACAAGACAGCCTACCCAGTCTATATGACTCTAGGAAATCTCCCTTGCTCTCTTTATCAGCACCCCTTCTAGCATGCTTGTGTTCTTGTTGCCTATCCTTCTATCAGCAAGAGTGTTGGTCAAGAACTCCCCAAAAAACACAAGTCTGCTTACATCCAGCAAATATTTCACAATTCAATGCATGTTATACTAGAGCCTTTGAAGGAAGCCAGAAAATATGGAATGGAGGTGGTATTCAGTGATGGTTATGTAAGGCATGTTTACCCTATACTTGTGTGCTATGTAGCTGACTATCCAGAGCAATGTCTGGTTATGTGTGCCAAGTATGGAACATGCCCTAAGTGCATGGCTTCTGATCATCATCTTATAATCTGATCTACTAATTTACCAATAGGAATAAAGATTAGACAACTTTATGTTATTTTCAAGCTATCTAAAGTATTAAAACATTTTGAAGCTGTGTCCAAGACATGGCCCACACATCATTTGGCATATGTCGGTGATACAAGCTCAGTAACAGGCTAGGCACAAACCATAATATGTATTCTGTATTTAAGTCTGCACCTTTAGCTAATAATTTGGTATCAGGAGAGATAGTTCTTCTAACTACCATTAGACAGAGTTGTCAGCTTATACCACTTACAGGTCCTAATATTTCATGGTGATCTACTTGGAAATCTCACAATGTCTTAGATCTGTTAAATTGTTTTTCACTTAATAATTGGCTAAGTAAATTTGCATATCAGACTATATGGTAGCAGTAGTATCTTAGTAATTGATATTACAATACACTTTAAGTTGAAAATTTTCATAACTTCTTGTAATTGCTCTTAGTACCGCTGAACAAATACTTGTCATAGCAAAAACATATTTTACTGATGTTCATACAATGAAGGTCAACTTGTCAAAGAAAGAACTGTCTCTGGCTATATATGTCCTGCTTCAACTCAGAGAAAGGATACTCACCTTCTTTTCCTGCACCTTCAACATGCTGTTGCCATAGACCTGGAACTTGATTAAGATAAAGGTAAGATTTAGTTGCTTAGCTAGCAGGAAGCACTCACCAATTTGAGTAGGTGAATTTTATGATCCTGGTGGAGAATATAAATTTCAAACTCATTACTATCTCACTTGCAGCATCACCCATAGATCATGCCATCACCCTTATGTGGAAGGAGAGAATTTGGATGAAGGTAAGAAGGGTGAAGCTAGAATAGCAGAGCAGAGATCTAAACTCAAGAGGAAATGCAAATGTAATAGTGCAGCCCTACAAGCAGCCATCAACTGGGAAATTAGTAAGAATATAGCCAAGACTTCTAATGCTTTCTGTGGGCCCATCATATATGCCTTAGCAGTTGCTCATCCACAAATCCTGCAGCAAGACATGGATACCTGGATTGCTAGTATCAAGGATGCTTGTCATATCCCGCGTTCTAAACCCATACTTATCACACACATCATTTCCAGATGTCCAGATCCAACCCGCATCTAACTTCCGTGCCTTATCCCTTTGTATGTCCCCACTCCAGTTAGACTATATCATTTTCCGTACCTCATTTCATTTCTGCCTTTATTTTCCTCTGTTCTCATCTCTGGGTTCATTTACTATTTTCCGATAGACTAGCATTTGACTTTTCTATATGCTCCGTCCACAGCCTCGCATAGCTTTGGACTACACTGGCTTATTCTCCGTTAAGTCCTCCGTAGTATACAGCTCTGGAGAAAAAGTTAAGCATGTCGACGAATGCATTATCAGAAACTTACTTCATGTCTGAACATTAGGTGCATTGTCCAATATCAAGAGCAACATTTGGAAGGTTTCCATTGCTTCATCATAGTGCCGTGCATCATGAAGCACCACATGCTTCAAATTGTATCTAAGATAAGACAAAGAGTCAAGTTCAATGACCTATGTATTGCTATAATGAGCATCTGTTATGGATAATAGTTTCCATCACACATTCTGCATATCAAGAAGTGCTTCCATAGCATTTTGCCCAACTTTGCCTTGTTATAATTTGCAAAGACAACAGCAGATGCAGAGTTCAAGTTGATTATTGCCGAGTATAGGTAGATAGCCTTGTCATAATCATTTGCAGCGGGGGCAGAATCTCCGTTAGCAGCACATAGCACACTACATTATTGCTTGAATTCTGAGTTAAATGTAGGTGAGTATGACGGCCTTGGGTGACATCACTAAGACTTGCCATTGGACAAGTCAAGGCAGCTTGCCTTCGCAGATTCATCAATGGTGTTCATCAGGTGTTTATGTGTTTCAAGGGCCTTATCAGTTTACCTGCCAGAAGGAAAGCCTGGCACAGTTTCTAGTGTGCAATGAGCAACAAGGATTTGAGGTCCCAGCCAAAAAGCTGGACAAAGCACTTAGTTATGAAAAGCATTGTGTATGCATTGTCTTGACGCACCACAGTCAAGTCTTAGTATGTGAAATGAATGTATTTCGATAAGAAAGTATACATTGAATGTGGTTTTTTTCTTTGCTCTTTCTGTCCAGTATCACCATGTCTCTCTGGGGCTGGTTGGACTTCCTTGGGTTGGTATCTCTATGAGGCCTGGCCTGGGACCTTGGATGTGGTCTTTTTCTTTGTTCTTCTTGTCCAGTATCACCATGTCTCTATGAGGCCTTGCCTGGGACCTTGAATGTGGTCTTTTTCTTCCCTTTTCTTATCCAGTATAACTATGTCTCTATGAGGCTGGTTGGACTCCTCCTGGGATGGTGCCTCTATAAGGCCTGTCCTAGAGTATTGTTGGCTTGGCTCTGTCTCCTTGTCCACTAAACTGCACCTCTATGAGGTTGGTTAGACTCCTCCTAGAATGGTGCCTCTATGAGACCTGTCCTGGGGTATTGTTGGTTTGGCTTTGTCTTCCTGTCCATTGAACTGCGCCTCCATGAGGCTGGTTGGACTCCTCCTGGGATGGTGCCTCTATGAGGCCTTTCCTGGGGTATGTTGAATGTGATATATCTAATGTTAGGTATTTAAACTATGGCTTTGAATAATTCTCCAGTGGGATGGCTGTCATATCCCGTATTCTGGACCTATATCCGACAATATTCCCACACCTCATCTAGACCTTCAGATGCCCTATCCATGTCTCCAGGACCCATCCGGATCCCTGCACCTCTGCACATCCACATCCAGATCCCTTTACCTCCGCAGCTAGCCTGCATCATTCATCCTTTGTCCTATCACCCTAATGTTATATCCTGTATATCCACGCTTCTCGTCTGGACATCTGATCTGATCTGGTCCGGTCTAGTCCGATCTGATATATGATAAGCTTCTTAGTTCATCTCCTGTGCATATAACGTTAGCACAGCCTATTCCTCTATTTAGTATTCCTTGTCCTCGGTATCTCGGTTATACTTACTACTGGTACGCTTACTGATCCGTTAACCTATGCTTCATTTCCGACTCGCGCTTGATAACTTTGCTTATGCTTCATACATAGCCTCAGACTCTTGCTTACTGATCTTTCCATTATTTCCTTAGTATATAAACTCTTGTATATGTCCTGTAGTTCCTCAGTCTGAATATCATATTAGTCCTCACACTAGTCTTCACACTAAGTCCTCATACTAGTTACTTCCTTGTGAATATCCACTTAGGCCTAGGGAGGAATTCTCTAGGCCAGAGCTCCATTCCTCCGATCCTCTATTCATCCGATCTGATCTGAAACTCATCTGATCCTACGATCCTACCTTCCTCCAAGTTTCCAGAAGCTTGTCCGGATCTTTCTGTGGTCCTCCAGACCTATTCTGCTTCAGACATTGTCCTTGCAGCCATACTTCTGTTTGCTTCTACTCAGGACAAGCCCTGAGTAGCCATTACATATATCCATATCAGGACGAAACCTTATTGTAATTTCTGGAAGTTCCTCTGGAACTTTCCTGCACTCATCTGGAAGTTACTTGCACTCATCTGGAAAGTCCTTCCGAAGTTTCCCACGCCTTTGGACGTCCTTCAGACGTCTTCGGATCTTCTCCGGACATCAATCTGAAATTAAGGGCACATACTTGGGTAAGGGGCGCAGTGCACAAGCTGAAGCCAAGCCCCTCAGAATCAGTCCTACCCTTTGTGCATGGTCTTAACAATGGCCCGAAGTATCTCATGTTGGGCAATATGGGTAGATATTGGGTATATAGATGGGTATTTGAACTATGGCTTTGGAAAAGATACTCCCTTGGGCGATAGCACTGTCAGATATCATGGTTCCCACATTCTCTTACTGTTTCTGTCCCTACTTCTGTCTGAATTTCTGTTTCCACTTCTGTAACCTTTTTCTAGTGCCACCTTGAGTCTCTGATTCCAATTTTTTAAAATTTCCTGGTAAATTGTCAGTGGCTATGCAATGATTTTGAATGTTTAAAAATAGGATATGCACAGCCAGCCCTTGATAGGATGGAGCACAAGGGTGGAGATTGGGAAAGGTTTCAGCAGAAGGGAAACAAGTAAGAAAGGAATGAGTTGTTGAGGGCAACATAGCATTTATGACAATTATAGTATGAAGACATATGTAACTGCTAAATTTTACTTTGTTTGGGTTGAATGAATCAGGCCTAAGGCTTGGGCTACAGAACAAACCAGCATACTCAGAGGGCTCCTTTGGGTTGTTCATGAAATTAGGTGTCCATTGTACAACTTTTATTCTAGGCTGGATACCAAGATTTCATTTGCAATGCAACCAAATGTGACACATTTGGTTATTACAAATTATTTTATAAACACCGAGCTGGCAAAAATTTGATGTGCAACACAAGTACTTATGGAGGTCCACACTGGACAAAAATACAACTACTCAGATGATCTCCTTGATCATCAACGGTCCATCATGCATTGTGAAGGAAGATTCAAACGGCAAGCTAAATGGAGCCACTGATTATGATTTAGTGTGTCCAGTGTATCCTGGACTGTTGTGTCACTATCCCTGAGTGGTGCGAAAGAAATGGGTGGCATGAGATGCTTAGCGACAACAGCCAACTCAGGAGCAACATATTGGAGCTTCTTCCCTCTATCTGCATTTGCTTGACCAATGGCAAATAGTTTTATAAATTAATAATTATCACAAAATGTTGCATTGACACATCTCGAGAAACCTGCTGTCTCGCCTAAATAAGTGCTGCCAAAGTGGGGGTGTATGAGGAGATGTAAATGTCAGACAAATTGTCTCTGTTCCTTCCTTATGGTCCTGCCCCATGTAGAGGGAGTAGCATGAAATCAGCAGTGGGACACCACCATATACCTGAGCCAGGGTGAACTTTGGACACCCTAAGAGCTTGGACCACATGATCAACAATATGATGCCAAAGTTTGCGGAGGATGCCCACAAGCTTGTGTTAATTATCGGAACAACCAAATTGCTCTGCAAGGGACTGAAATTTGGAGGACAACTCGGAGACTTTGTTCTATGTGATATCAATTGGAACATGGATGGAATCTTGGGCACTTAAGACAATCAAAGTGTCACAGCTATACTGACTAGCATTGACAATGATGACCAGTCCTTCTTCTGTGGCTTTCTGCAGGTCATAAAACAGCAGGGATAGAAGAAACCAAGAAAAGACAGACACCATGTTGATACAGGAGACGACATAATCCCATTGCATGTTCAGCTGCTGGATGTCCAGGGACTAGTCTTCGGTGGATTTATCAAATGTGCTGCAAAGGTGAAAACTCACCTGCTGGAACTCTTTTGCCAGGACTGTGGCAACTGCATCATCTCTGATAATGCTCTATGGATGGTATACAACAGCTCAGCAGGGTCCATAGTATGTTGAATTTTTACAATTGTAATATAGTCAGCTTGTGGACAACATACCATATGAACTAGATCCTACAATATCTCTAAGTCTGAATCTACCATCAATGCATATATAAGAGCCAAGTGGGCAGGTAGTACTGTAATTGGCAATTGATTAATTGCTATACCAAGCAAGTACTGGTACAGGCATAATGCAACTGCCATAACCTGACACATAAAGGGTAATCTTTGAACATATTTGAGCATCGACCTTCGGAATCATTACAAATTGACTGGCCTTTGGACTGACTCTTATGAACTTTAGACTGACCTATGGTAGATTAGCGGGGGAACTTGTACTTTGGACCAACCTGCTGAATATAGGTGTCAGACTGACTCAGGTGAATTTTTGACTGACCCATTGAACTGACCTACACTAAATATAGATTGACTTATGTGAACTTTGGAGTGACTTTGGAGTGACCTGCTAATTCTGCATATACATGTCAGACTGATTAATTAGCACTGCATTTGAAATTGTATCTTAAGCTTCAATATACATCTAAATGCTACAAAAAATTTACAGCTATTGACAATGACATGGGTGTGTCCTAGTTCTATCAAGATCATTGAAACTAGCTTATCTTCAAGTTCACCAGTCATTTAGTCACCTTGATTAAGATGTCACATCACATAGCACCTTAAATTTGTAACTCAACTTGAGAGGTATTTACACTGTTGTCAGTCAGACCTATATTGTTACAGAATGTTTTAGTACTTTAAGCTGCTTAGCCCATTGCAAAATCACAGCAATACATGCATCAAATAAACTGAATAAACTGAGGCACTCAATTCTACATCATTTATTATTTCATTCTTGTGTGATCAAGGTTTATATTACTAATAGCCACTGAATAATAAATAAAATGGTAGAATAAAATAAGGATTGGGGGGGATAATATTGAAGTTGAGTTGTCTGTATGTTTATCACATGATGTTACCGAGCACTAGTACTTCATATTACACAAAAGTTCAGAACAATGGCTGGCCTAATACAATGGCAGGCTGCACCTGATACAAATGTTGGCAATGGCCATACAATCAACATGGGTGCATAATTTGTGACTCCTGCTCCCAATAATGATGCTAGTCATGGTGCCAATACCTCCAGTGCCACACATTCCAACTTAGCCCAAGATTAGACCACCACATTCACCATTGCACAAGGTGGGAGAGGTGCAGGAGGTGCAAGAGAATTTGCTAGGGGGAGGGTGCCTATCATATCCCGCATTCCGGACCTGGACATATCACACACATTATTTCTGGATGTCTGGATCTGGCCAACTTCTAGCTATGTCCAGATCCAACCCGTATCTGACTTCCATGCCTTATCCCTTTGTATGTCCCCACTCCAGTTAGACTATATCATTTTCTGTACCTCATTTCATTTCTGCCTTTATTTTCCTCTGTTCTCATCTCTGGGTTCATTTACTATTTTATGATAGACTAGCATTTGACTTTTCTATACCCTCTGTCCACAGCCTCACATAGCTTTGGACTGCGCTGGCTTGTCCTCCATTAAGTCCTCCATAGTATATAAACCCTGTAGAATCTATGTACATCTTTAGTTCGAATATTATCTTAGACTCTGCTCATTCTCTCCTCCATCCGACTTGAGTTATTCTCTTATCGACCTCCGCTAGTCTTAGGGTTGATCCCAATAGACTTATCACCTCCGCCTCTACCTTTGGTAGTCCTCCACTGTTTCCTTTCTAGTTTGGACATTGTCCGGATTAGTCTTATCACCTGTTCCTGAATGTCCGCCGGAATTCCCATGCATTGTCCAACATACTCCGGACATCATCCGTTAGCCTTCAGAAGTTAGGGGCATGTACTCGGGTAAGGGGTACAGTGCACGAGCTGAAGCTAAGCCCTTCAGATTAAACCTTTGAGCACGATCTTAACAGTGCCCCAAAACAGCCACCTATGGCCCAAGGCTAGGCTTTGAAAGGCAGGTCATGCCTAATATTATGTGGTCAGTCAGGCATGTAAATTCAGGGAAAACTTTCCAACTCATTTCTCACAGATGTAGGTGACACAATAGGTAGGCTGTATAGAGTGATGTGACTTGACTGTACCTGTGGCTGACATCTCCTACACCATATATTGACAGTGATGCTATTATACCTCCCAGATATTTATATGTGATTTATGATCAAAGTCAGGCCATTGACACCAGAGGTAGGTCTTAACATCAGTCATATTGTAGTTATCCCCCTATATGCTAATTCATTGGTAAACAAAGGGATTACCTGGTGGGTGTCTAGTTCATTTGGCATAATCTGGCTGGTCACATTCTGACCTCCAGCACATGGTTAGCTGATCCCAGGTCTGAGGCATTGGCCCTAGAGGCATTTTCACTGGTGCAAGATAATGGCGCCATGGCTAAATACAGTTATTCGGATTTTGGCCAGTTGAAGAAATGTAAATGACAAGGCTGTAATTATGTGGTGTGCTTCTGGAAGTCAAATATGCAGCCCTGTGTCCATGATCTAGGTCCAGGTAAATTTTGGTGTTCCTCATGTTGGAGCCATAGGTGCTCTATTTCATTGCCTGTAAGCCAGTCCTAACTGAATCATGGACTTATTGGTGACTCTAATGTGTTAATAGTACTTGGTAGTTGTACAAGGTGCCTATATTGCCAACCAAATTTATGCCTGACACCCACTGGTGTTTTACACCATTGCCTTGAAATTGGACCCATACCCCAAATGGTTGTTATGATGTCAGTTGGAGGAGGAATTTTTGCCCTGGAAAAATATAGTGTGTGCCACTTCAGTCAATGGCTGAAATAACATGGATTAAGCATGAGTATGTGGCAGCTATGTTGCATCAATATCAAACTGGTTACTAGAGCTACTTGCCTATCCAATGTCTATGCTCATGTCCACAATACCCTAGCCTTAGTAAAGGCCAGATCAGAGGCTGACTTTCTGGTTCTCATAGACACACACAGCAATTACAAGAATGGCAAGCTGGTCAACAGTGTTAATAAATATAAAAATGTCTGAACTCAGGATGCCACAGAAGTAAGCACTGGCTGAATCTTGTACCTTTCTTTTCTTGACTAGAATATCAGGTATTCTGTTATCACTTTGGCTTAGCATTGTAGAAGCGGTCCCTGTATATGACTAGCATCAAAGGAATGATCCTGCTGGCCTGTGGTCCAGCAAGCACCTACAGTTTATCATCAGATTTACTGCTCATTTAGTTCAACCTTCCGTGGTCATGCCCTTCATGCTACAGACTATTGTAGAGGTCTATATTCACCAAAAGCCTGTTTAGCTGGCCCTTGAGTAGCAAATTACTAACTAGTCACTGCTATCCCATACTTCTATGGTGTTGGTTTGCTGGAATAAAGAAGGGTATCTGATTAGCCAAAGATATATAGCTCCCACTTCCTTTGGCTGCATGTGGGGCCTTCCCTCTCAATGTGGCAATCAACTGTGCAATCCCAAGCCTGGGGACATCAATACAAAATGATCTTGCTAAGACACTGACTTCTTGAAGTTTCACTGCACCCACTGCAGCTGGAATTCTGGTGGTTACAAACTCCAACCAGAATGGCTTTTACAGTTCTCCTCCCACAAGTTTTTGTTTGTTCACAACTTTCCACTTACCAAGAAGCAAGAGGATTATCTCTGTCTGTGCCCCAGTAATCTACTTTGTCTCAACCATAATGAGTGCCATCTGTATGTTCAATTTTTATATAATCTTGCACACATTATGTCGCCCTCATTATACATTAGATAAAACCATTCCAACTTTCAATAAAGCAAATATATGTGGAATCTCCAGAGAATTTCTCTGCTGTTATCCCCAAAAAGCAAGGCCAGGGCCTGAGTGTTTGTCACTTTTCCCAATACTAAATGAAGACAGCTTCAAAACAACAAGTTATCTGGTCAGCATATAGAGGGAGGTACTACAATACATGGTGCCAACTGCCAGATTTCATGCAAGCCACTGGCTATGTAGACAAAGTGCAGAAGTTCTTAAAATAATTGTGCAGGAAATTTAACTGTAGGCACATCTACAGGAGTAGGATATCTGTGGTATTTGAAAAGGTTGGCAAGAGGTGCTAGTCAGGGATATTGTGTTAGCTGGGAATTTGATACATTCAGCAGCCTGGCCATGAATGGAATAGAATAGAATATTGGGGTTCAAATACATGTGCCTGTAAGTTAGAGTATTATAATACGCTCCAGAGAGGTGTAGAAAGGTAAAATAGAAATAAACTAGATGATGGACACTAGCTATCTGTGCTCATATCAATAATGTGGTTTGAGGACGTAGATCATGTGGACCAATCCAGCATTCCAAGGGATGTGTGAACTTATTAAGACCATGCACAAAGGGTAGGACTAATTCTGAGAGGTTTGGCTTCAGCTCATGCACTATGCCCCTTACCCAAGTATGTGTCCTTAATTTCAGATTGATGTCTGGAGAAGATCCTAGAAGGTCCAAAGGAGGTTTGAAGGCATGGGAAACTTCAGAAGGACATTCCGGATGAGTGCAAGTAACTTCTGGAAATTACAATAAGGTTTTATCCTGATATGTATATGTGTAATGGCTACTCAGGACAAGTCCTGAGTAGAAGCAAACAGAGGAAAGGCTGCAAGGACAAAGTTTAAAGCAGAATAGGTCCAGAGGACTGTGTGAAAGATCTGGATGAACTTCCAGAAACTCAGAGAAATGTAGGATCAGAGAATCAGATGAGCAGATGAGCAGATGAGCAAAGCTCCAGCCTAGGGAATTCCTCCCTAGGCCTAAGTGCATTTTCACAAGGAAGGAACTAGTATGAGGACTTAGTGTAAAGACTAGTGTGAGGACTAATATGATATTCAGACTGAGCAACTACAGTACATATACAAGAGTTTATATACTAAGTGACTATTGGAAAGATTAATAAGCAAAGGTCTGAAGGCTATGTATAAAGCATAAGCAAAGTTTACCAAAAGTGAGTCAGAAATAAAGCATAGGTTAATAGATCAGTAAGCATACCAGTCATAAGTATAACTGAGACACCGGAAACAAGGAATACCGAATAGGCTATGTTAACATTATATGAACAGGAATTGAATTAAGAAGCTTATTATATATCAGATCGAACTGGACTGGACTGGATCTAGTGTCCAAGGTCTGGACAAAGTGTGGGAACATTGTCAGATGTAGGTCTGGAATACGGGATATGATAGAACTCTTGTGCATACCTCCGGATAGTATTGGTGTCGACCAAGCCACATAACATCATACCTAGGCCTTGTAAGACATTAGTTATGAAGTAATGGAGTTTCTTGCTTTCAGGATCAGTGATGACAGAGAGATCTACCTATGCAGAAACTCTCAAGGACGATGGCCACAACCTGTTCTCAAAACCCTGATGACCCAACATCACCTCTTCTCCTTGGATGAAGACTGCTAGTGTCATCACCAAGAACTCCTGGATTTCTGCCTAAGCCTGGGAAATTTCTGCCCTTGTTCTACCCTCACAATTCATGAAATTGCAGTGATCCAGGTTGGATTTTCTGAGCCTAAACTACAGGGTCAATGCAAGAGACAAAGATGAGGGTATGAACTCCCTACATACCCAGTTCCTTCAAACATCATCTATCCTCCTGCAGGCTGTAGTCTAAGACATAGGGATTGTGGTGGATTGGTGTGGAAGATCCAGGGTGAATGAAGATACAGAAAAGGGCCTGATTAACCATGAGACAATGCCACTAGCCTACCTTGTCCCACTCAGGGACATATGGTTGCATGAATAATCAATATTTCTCATATTCCTTCACCTTGTCCAGCATCTTTTGCTTCCCAGGATATTTGATAGACTGTCTTGAGACACTAGCTTCATGTTTTACAACCACAGGTTTGGGAATCTGTGGATTAAGCCTTGTCTCTGAAGTGATTAGCTCTGTTGTGGAGCGATGAGATTGGATGATGTCTCGAGTGATAGAATCTAACAAGGTAATGACATTGTAGTCATGAGAGGCAGCCTGGCACTCCAAGATGCCCTGCCATACCAGAAGCACACCTTCCAACCTGTGCAATGTCTACATGTATTTCTCAAACGTGCAACATAAAGTTGAATCTTCTTGATTGCATGAGAAACTGGAAAGATGGTACAAAACTGGGGCCTCTCTATCTTACACCAAAGTCTGGGATTAGCCTGTCCAACTACATTTTAAGTGCTGGATTTAGCTGTAATTTTTGGTTAAATCCAAACCTCCCCATATGGCTGCAAATTTTTCATGACCAGCTGTAGCTTATCCAGGCACATATGAATAATTTCAGTAAATGTTTTGAAATCCATTAGCATGCCTGCAGGCAGTTGTTGGGTGACACATCAATTGTGTGCCACATCAATAACCTCACATTATAATCAGAGTTAGGATATGATGCCCATGACAGATACTATTTCTGTTTAGTTACTACTTCATTAATATACATCATCTTGTGTCCTTCAGGAAGCTCTTGGCCATGCAACTGCTAGACTGTAGCTGCAAAGATCAGGCTATCAAGGTCCTTGTTATCCAATAGGTAATCAGCCTCCTGTTGAGGTAGACAGGCCAACACCCAATCAATATATGTCTGTTGTTGCAGTTGCAACTAGGTTTTCTTCTGCCCCATGTCCAGCACTACCAGAATCTCTTTATCATTATGTAAGATCTGGTGTTATGCCAATCTGCAATTTTAACCTGACACCTATAAAGAGATTTTGGTACTTACAATCCATCAAGGCACGAGTTACTTGGTAATGGTATGGCAGAGGATATGAGAAGTCTGCAGCCCTATCACCGGAATGCAGTACTAGTCTAGAGACTTGTTATAAGAGGTGCACATCAGGACTTCCATTGAAAAACATCATGTCAACAGTCATGATACGACATGACTTAGGAGTCTAAGCTTGGAGGCCTGGAGCTTTAACCTAGGACTCATATAGACCAGGAACTTGCAGGCAACTTGTGATGCCCTATCTAGAAGTGTCAATCATTGGAGAAATCTCGGAAGTTGACAAGAGTTGATAAGACTCAAGTCCAGAGGACGGAAAGAGGACAAACTAAGATGATATTTGAACTGATGTACTACAGGACATATAGATGGACTTATATACTAAGAGGATAATGAAACAATAAGTAAGCAAAGGTCCGAGGCTATGTATGAAGCATATGCAAAGGTTATCAAACACGAGTCAGAAATGAAGTATAGGTTAATGGATAGTAATCATACCGGTAATAAGTATAACCGAAACACCGGGAAGAGAAAATACTGAATAGGCTGTGTTTAATGTTAAATGAACAGGAAATGAAATAGGAAGCTTATTGGATATCAGATTGGAAGTGGATCTATGCATTGGACCAGATCAGATCTCAGGGTCCAAAGTCCGGAAGAGAAGTGTGAATATATGGAATATGATATTTTCCATATCTCTCCTCCTTCTGATCTGTCTGTGTTTCCTTATGCTCTTCCTGATGGTAAGTTGATCATTTTTAATAAAAAAATTCTAACATTAAAATACTATACTACTAGGCTCTGCAGGTATCATATGTGCTAAAGCAAGCCAGCAGCTTGCTGCCACAGAATCAGGAGCTGTCATGGAATGGTCCACTGTGCAGGGTAAAGGTGGACACCTCCCTTTCTGTCTACACTTAAGGAAGCCATGCTGGACCGCTAATCGACCACTGAAGCTGCTTATCCTAAGAATACAAACATCTCTATGATCTCTCTTCCTAACCAATCGCCATGCAATGAAGGTTTTATAAAACATATCCCTAATATCAATTAAGTGGCCAATAATCTTGCACCTTAAACAACATTAATATTCTATTAGAGATTCATCCAAACACTATGGAGGAAAATTATTTGAGAAGTTCAGCAAAGCCCGACCTGAATATAATTGGGAATTGAGAAAACCCCCATAAGGCTAGAAGCACTGCAGCTAGATGGAGATTTTTGAAATTGGCTACTTTCATTAACCCTAATGGGGTCCTTTTCCATCATGCTGTCTATCTTATATGGAGAATCACCAAATGGTCCGTGCCCTAAAAATTTGTAGTATAAAAAGACCAAATTTTGGGACACTATAATACCTTAACTCATTCTATCCATCCTTCATGTTACTCTTCAGTAGAATTATTGTGTAAACTATCTCTTTCAGTCTAATTTGCCTGGGAAGAGCATCACTTGTCTCTTACCAAGGAATTAGTCAGAAAGAAGATAAAAAGTAGAGGGCAAGGTTACCGTTGTGGTAACAACAGTCCTGCTGAGTAACAAGGACAAAGTTGGGTCAAGCTAATGCCTAGCTGCTATGTCTAAACAGACGTGTTCGACCCTAAAGGGATTTGCTACTAGAGAGATGATGGATATGTGCAATCCGAGAGCACACTAAGTGCGGGAAAATAGTGGACAGGTGAATGCGCGAGGTATAGGGGTGTATCCGAGGTTATCCAAGGTGCAGGAACGCGCGGCCGAAGGTGCGGACAAGGTATAGGGAGGTTAAGGAACGAGGTTTTAAGGAGCGAGGGCAAAGGTATAGAGAGGTATAAGGAACCTAATGGAGGCTAAAAGCGCACACTATAAGGGACTACTTCGAAGGTAAACCTATAGGGTGAGGCATACAGTACGAGGGAAGTGTAGTAAGTAGTGCAAAGTATAGGCAACTTATACTATCTAGAATCCCACTCGGAGTAGGAAGGGATAGGAAATATAGGAAATATGTAAGGACATGTAATAAGGCTGCAACACATTTTACAAGCCTTGAGGTAAGGAAATTCACATACCAATGGGGTTTGGATGGACTATGGATGGACGAGGAACTTTTCTAATGCGTTTCTGAGGTATCCGAAGCGCGGGAATGTGCGTCCAATGCAGCTGATGCATGGGAAAGTGCAGCTAAGCGGATGCGCAAAGTGCGGGAAAGCAGATTCGGCTTTGGTCAAAGGTTACTTGCCAAACAAAAGATGGACAATGATAATAAAACTAATAGTGTCCTATACTCCTTGACACATATATGAAAATACCCTATTTCCTACCCAGTGTGGGTCTGAGCATCACACCGTACTGTAGGTAAGGGTAGAGGGGAGACAGAAGTGGTATAGGTACACTGGCAACCAAGCTGGATTAATAGTGAATGATCGAATGTGGAGTGAGACTGATAAACATTGGAATGAACCAATGGTAAAGGTACAATGTGCAGCATGCATGAGTCAAAGGAAAGATAAGACAAAGATAAGGAAAGCCATGTGGTGGCACAAGTCAGAGACTAGTTATAGCCTGAAGGCATGTGCACTCATTGGTGTGAGAGGGGGAAGATGGAGGACGGGAACGGTTCTGAGGATCCAGTCAACAGATAGTCCGTAGAAAAGGGTGAGCTGGAAGCAGGTGCAGGCGAGGATGAGAGGAAAATGATAGAGGGGCCAGATAGCTGATGTTACTTGTAACAGTGGAAGAAGTTGTGGATCTTGGCAGTTGTCTCTTAGAATTTACCTATGCAACATAGTGGTAGTGGTAGCCAAGCAACACGCCAACCAGAAACTCATTTCATGTTTACTAACACCAGCTGCCCATCATAAATATCTCATAGAAAGGTATGGTGATCAGATAAAATAATCTAGACACAAAGCCTAAGTGCATATGGGAAGAAGGTGAGCACTATTGACACAGACCCATGGGATCCTTTCACACAAGTTCCTATAGATGGGTGCCAAGCTAATCTATTGTGTTGCATAAGGTCTCTAATGCAAGAAGATGGAGATTTAGACCCTGTGGTTATGATCTCTTTCTCCTATTTACATACTTATCTTAAATTAGCATGTAAAACTAATTCTTAGTCAGCAGGCACAGCAGGTATCATTGAGCAGTGTATCATATGTAGCCATAGCACATTCATCTCAGTCTACTTTGTGATTTTCAAGGCTTCCTTCTGATCCTTTAATTCAGTAACACATTTTTCAAACCAGACAACTAATAATTATGCCAGATCTTGATCTGCCACCTTCACCTTCTTCACTATGCCTGAACCAGGGTGGGATCATGCAAGACACAAATAAATGATGTGACATCCCTGCCCCTGCTTCCACAAGTATACAGTGAAACATACATAGCCAGGAGGGTGCTATCCTAATGCAATAGAGGTGTTGAGGTGGTAGATAAGGACCTTGACTATCTTTACAATTCAAAGGAACAGTTTAAAGACATCATCATGAATGTATATACTATTCTAGTATCTGATAGAAATACCAGTTTAACTTAGGCAGGATGTGTTGTTATTAGTTCTCTAGTCCCCTACTTCATATAAAGACACACTTCACTAGGAACAACCCTAGAAAACATTGTTTCTTGGGTAAGTTCATCATATAAGTAGCCATTTATTAACTCAAACTTGCTGACTCCTTTGACTCAGATAACTCAGAGAAAGCTACTAGCCTCCAGGTGCTAGGCTTTTCCTTTGTCTGGAGGAAGACTTCTTCACTAGGTCCTAGGTTGGGTAAACTGGTTAACCCATGAAATATGTTTCTTTGATAGTCTGGGAATCTATTCTGCCTGGGTCAGAAAGGTTAGCAGAATTTTCCATCAATGTACTAACATGTAGGTGACTGATGCCACAATTTTTTCTATTAGGATTTGCAGGATGCTGCTGCTAGCCTGGAACACTGGCTGAAATATGAAACTTATCCAAAGATTAAATTACTTAAAGGCAGATTCAAAGACTAGAAATTCTACTATTATACACCACCAAAGGATCAAAAACCCAAAGATAGCTAGTCTTATAGGCTATTTATCATGATGGCCATACTTAGGCTTTCAAACCTAGATTTCTCATGTATGCACAGATCCTATCTGAGGGTCACAAAGACATCTGCACTAAAAGCTATAGAAAAATTAAGTAATTCTAATAGATCAACTATAATTCTAGATAAACATGCTGACCTTGGAGCTTTAGATTGGCTGTAGTATCAAGTCATTCTAAAAGAAGAAAAAATCATATCTCTTTATCTATGAATCATTCTGAACCATTATTCTCATCATCTAATAATACCCCTGGGAATAATATTGCCCTAAAGTTCTCTAGGAGTGAAGAGGTTCAGAAATTTCAGGAGATCATATTAAATGCCAAGAACCTAATCATTATTTATGGTATGATTAAGTCTACCTTTTGAAAGCTTCATGCTTAAGCAATCCTATTGGGTCTTACTTGCTGACTCCAGGTCCAGGTCTAGGTGTATCTGTTTCTATTGGATCTCTCTGTTTGATTCTTCTGAGTTACTGTGTCCTATAATCTGGCAGATATGTAATATCAGGTTCTATAAATTTAGAAAAGTGTTTCACATATTACTACATCCATAGGATCAGACACAGTCATCATTAGTATTTCAGACTGTGAAGCACCTTCTAAATCATAAGCCCACAAAAAACTAGTTTTATCAGGCTATACATTCTTTGGATAGATGTAGTAATCTTCTGCACATCTACACTTAAAATATTGATGCCATGGAAAAAACCATTGAAGGGTTATCCTTTGGAGTTCCAAAGTCAATATATGAACCAAATTACTCAAGATACATTCCATTATTGGGACATCTAGACCAGATATCTTGCATCCTTAGTCACTATGTGGTACTATCAGCCACTTCTCTAAATCAATCTACTTCAGATGGACTACCTATACACACTGTCTGTGAACCTTACACCAACTGTAGACATCATGGCATTTGCCGTCCAAATATAGTGGTCTCCAAAGAGGAACAGCCAGATATGAATATCATTCTTGCTCATAACAAGAATCTTATAGATGTGGTTCCGGCTGTGGGTGTTTGACCTATCCCTTACTTTAATCTTCCTGTCATAATCAAACAATTTGCCCAAGCTACCTAGTTTAGAACTCAGAAACAGATTTCCTCATCTATTCTAATAGATCTAGATATGCCTACTCTAGAGAAAACTAGAATTCAGGGGCTGGTTCAAATTTCTTTGGCTCTAGACCTACAAGACTTTTTTGGAAGTATTGTTCATGCTGCCTATCAGGATGCCAGTCATAATCCTGCTAGTAATACTATGCTAATATCTAAGAAACACCATCAGATTTCTCAATAAAGCTTGGTAATAATTCAGAAAAAGAAGAAAGAGCAGGAGATTTTAAAGAGAATAAATTATTGCTGATACTGAGGCCTTGTAGCACAGAATAATAAAGTAAGCACCCTTTTTTATTATTTTTATCTAGGCCAGAAGATCATGTTACAGGATCAGACAAAATGCTCTAAAGTAAAGATGCTAATGAGAGGATTTCAACTCAAAATAATTTTGAATATTAAAGAGGTAGCTGTTAGTTTGTTGGAGCTTATACCTATTGTAATATGATATGATGATATACATAATTGATGGAAGTGGTTAAAATGATTGCAACTGGATCAAGTTCTAAGGTGTGAGATAAAAATTCAGTCATCTTCAAATTGAGAACATTATAATGCTGGAATATCCATCTGACTCATCTAACCTATCTGATTCACTTGTATGTATAATACACATCTTATGGTCATAACATACTACCACATGACTCACTGCACCACTGTAACCATGGCTACTACTAGTACCCAGCTGGCATTTGCAAGTAAAACTCTCTCCTAGTACACTGTTGAATCTCAGAAGTCTTTTTAAAATGGATTGAGGCTCAAGAGATGAGGTGGAGGACCCATTGTAGTATTCATTCAATTATGAACACTTAAGAGGTCTAAAAATGTGAAATATTTAATATTAAATGACATTAAGTGGTATAGTGAAAGAATTACAAAAATAATTGAGTGTGCTATGTGCAACAAGAAGTACAAAAGTTTCAGCAATATATACAGTGACTACATGCATATACTTACCTATTTTCATTGTTATTTAACACATCACTGTCATATCAGGTATGTAGGAACTGTACATAATGCTACAGCAAATGATGATTTATAAAAAATATAATATACCTATCTATTAACCATGAGAGTCAGATGATTTTGTTGATTATTGTGGCTTGCATTATTTGATCTATATTAATTTTTTAAACCTGTACTTAAAGTTCAGATATACCATGGTAGTGCAAATTCCTTTGGATTATAAAACATCATCAGAAGCTATTTCAGCAGTCATCTCCTCAATCTTAGAAGCTAGGAATCTAATTAGTATATGTGGTAGGTCTCTCACATGCATATTTATTGAAGAATCTGTCCTGAATCACAAGGAATGTAGGAGCAGAAGTTTCAGTATCAGCAGGAATTTCTAATTTCTATTTTTCACAAGGGCTGTTTACCACTGAAATACTGAGTAAGGACTTGCTAGATGCAAATGTTTGGAAAGTGCCTTTTCTGTAGTTCACTTATCATTGTTATTCAACTATTGATTTCATATTATTTTACTCAGACAACCACAAAGACTTCTTTTTTATGCAAAATATTAGCAAAAATATATTGAGAATGTTCTCAAGCATCTCTAACTCCTTTTCATCTGGCTCTCAAAATATTGAATGAAAGATGTGGTCTGCTTTAGGTCTACACACAAAATATAGACCTTCTGAAATCAAAGGCAGGCCTATCATTTGGAATGCCTAAGATGTACAGTCCTCAAGATATACTCTGATGCATTCCCTTACATAGTACATTGGAGACACTGGCATGTATCAAGTACTGCTACCAGTCACCATTGCACTTACATGTTTCAACTCTAGTCACTGGCTGCTTACCACTATGTCCAGCCTGTGAGTAGATTGAATATGAGAAGAATCATCCACAAGCATCCCTGTGGATCAGGAATATTAATTCCAACAATAGTCCTCTATAGTCAGACACATTCAGCTGCAGATCATCTGGTACAAGTCATCATGAGGGATGTAAATGGTGGCTCTAGAAAAGTAAAACCAGATGTTTTCCAGGTTACTGGCACCAGCCTCAAGATTCCAGGTATCATTGCTGTGGTACACAAGTTTGCTCAAGCAGTCTCTCAGGAGTCCAGAGGTGGATACAGATCCATCTATCTAGATCAGAAACCACTCTCATCAAAATGGAATGATATTTTTGATACTTGGGTGTCAGGTGACCTACAGATTTTTGCTCAACATTTAATAAGACCCTTCAGCCATCAGTTTGACCAATTCATAGATGATGCTATTTGATCTAAAGACTCCATAACTATATCTATCTTGGTGCAAGTTCTTCTTGAAAGGCAAGAATTATATTTTTCTAGATATAGATCATCCATTTTACATACCTGAGATCTAGATCTTGCTTAGTTTTTTTTATGTCCAAGAGCATACTGTCTGAGACAATTTTTCAAAAATTTGAAATACTAGTACATGAATAAATCTGGAGGCATATACACTGTTATGTTGAATAGATGCTAACATCAGAATCATCTGCCTCTTCATCAGCTTCCTCTCCACTTCCATCATAGTCAAATAATGAATCCATTTCAGATTGATTATCATCTGCAGCATCAATGTCCTTCTGGCCAAGCAGTGAATTTGTTTCAGAGGCATTGGTGTCTGAATGATATTCCAGATCTACTTTGAGTTTTTTGTTGGATTTATTCTTGGCACTTGTCACAGAAGCTGTTGTGTGATGTAATGAAGACCAGTTCTGATTGGAATCAGTGTTCTAATAGTGAACAAGATAAGTGACCTGTGAAGTTATGTGATTTAATCATACCTTAGTGTGTCTAGTTGGTGGCTTTCTAGTTCTTTTGGACTTTGTAGAACGGCGGTCTACTTGAATCTTTCTTTGTTTTGGATCATCTCTCTTAGGATTCCACCCTTGCAAGGTCATAATGGTAAGACAGAAATCTTGAGGTCTTCTAATCACAGCTGGCCTTTTGATAGTTCTCTTTCTTTCTCCAATATTTTGTATCCTGTAGAAACCTAGATTAGTCACTATCTTAATGCTCTACTCACCAGATGCCAGGATCCAAGTAGAGCCTAGACTTTTTGCAGTGAGTTTGTTGGCATCTGGAAGATATTGAAGATTGGCAAATAATGTATCCAATCTGTTATGAAGATGCTGCAACTGGGTTTCTGGAAGTCCAGAGCACATCTTATAATAGTGTGCAATATATCCCTCTATCTAATAAATCTTCCACTTTGATGACTGGAGTGGGGTGGAGTTTTTATCTGGGAAAAATGTGGTCCCATCACATAGTTTTGCATCATATATTAGGATGAGTCTAATAGGCCAAACTTACTGATCTGTTGCAACAATTGTTTGTGAATCACTTGCATGAATTGCTTGGATATTCCAAGATTGTTTCAATGTACTGTCCAGGCTGAGGACATCATCTTCAGATGCCTCATGTGCTACATTTGATGGCAGAGAAATGATGAGAACTGAGAGTCATACTTTGTGAGTAATTTACCAAACCTATCTTGTTTTTTAATTGATTAGCATTGGTTGTACAGGATTTTTACAAGGGCGGGCTGCCCATCTTAAACAAGTTCCTCCCAGTCTGTGCTACTCTCAAAGTATCCAAATGAGCTCAGATCTTTTCTTCCCCAGTGCTTTTTCTACATATCAATCTGGTTGATAATAATACTACTGGTGAACTATTCAAACTACCATATTAGTTCATTCGACTATACTTTCCCTGAGGGAGGCTGCATTATAAAAAGGTCTCATTTGATATTCCAATGCCCCACAAGCTAACAGAGTATTTCAAAGTTATATCCAGATTGGTGCAGGATCTCTGGAAACAGTAATTCTGGTCTCACATTGTCATAGCCATGACAAATCACATGGACAATGACAGTGGCAATCTATTTGTAGGATATGTCAATGAAAAGTACATCTTTGCTGCAATAGATGAGGTAAGTACTATGAATGAGTCCCACTCTAACTAACAACTCATGTATTCTTAGTTCCTCATGATCATCTTCAAGCTGTAGAAGCAATTGATTAGTGATGCTGGAAAATCATTCCTGTGTTTTTTCTGTTACAGTGCTTTAAATCAACAATATGGATTCTTTCAACCTGCTGAGGGAATCTGTACTATTGTATATCCTTTCCTTGACTATTAATTGTCAGTATCCAATAACTGACACCAACAAAGTCACTGTATCTCTACGAGCATTGCTTTCACAGTGCATCGATTCCAGCCAAATTTCACTTGCCACCTGCTACTTGCCTTCATGGAACTTGTCCTCATCAAATGTGTCTTCATAATGTACATGTTTTCTCATAGGCTCAGCTAGTCTAATAAACTTGGATGGTACACAGACATCATTTTGATGCTGACTAATATACTCACTAGAGAGATATTCTTCTGATCAACCATGATTGTAGCATGTTGTTTTCCCTTTTTCATGAAGTAAGTCTTTAATTTGAGATGGTAGGACAAACTTTAGTACTCGAGTAACGAGGCAGTGCAATCACTTTATTCAGGTCAGATCTACTGATTAGGACTGTTTTGTCCTTTAAAATCTACCTCCTGCCATACAAAAATTTGTCGACTGTTGGTCTCATGCAAGGTTTCACTAGGGGGAACATTGTCTTTTGTATACTTCATTAAGATGTCACCCCTGTCATGGTGACCGTCATGAATGGTGTGTTGGATGCCAAGATGATGGATGAGGAGCTGAGTAGATACCATCACCTTTTCAAGTGTTTGCCTCTATATCAATAGTTAGTAGATTGTATGTACTCCAATTACAAAAAAAACCTCACTTTGATTCCGTCAAAAGACAATTTTTTTGCCTCTCTAAGCTCTAGCGAGCTGTCAGTTCATCCTTCAGGCGAAGTAAATAACCTCACCTTGATGTTGCCCTGTACTCATCTTAAAAAATTCCCGATGCTCTATCACTCTCCCATGCTTTTATTTCTTCCATGACCTCCTGTGCCCGTATTCTATCCTTGATCATGTTTTTGGGGCAAACCTAAAATTCTTTAAGTAAGACACCCAATGGTTGCTGATGCATGACTCACTTAAATATTCTCATTGGAATCAACTGTTGTTCTTGACTAAATGTTTGTAACTCAGAAGCCTTTGGAATTGATTAGTGAACTCATGGGATCTTCCTAGAAGATATTATGAAATACTTATCATGAACTGCTTCTTGTTGGCATTAGATCTCAGCAAGACAACAGTACATGAAATACATGATAACCCTGGTTAGCTGCCTTTGATTTTACAAGTCCCTGGCTAACAGTGTTACCAGTCATTGTCACAAACAAACCAGGGAAATTTAGGGCATCCATCAGATGAAATATCCTTTGACTAACTGTGCCCTTATTATTTGCCCTTTCCCTTGTCTTCACTCACCCCTAGTGTTGTAAATAGTTCCTGAACCATATCATGAACAGAACTGCTGAAATGTGGAAGGACATCCAAGGGTGCATCATATTCAACACAGGATTTTCAGTAACACAGATTATGAGAAGAATACTAAAGAAGTAATAGTAGCTGGCTAGCAGGAAAGTGAGAGCACTAATGAAATCCTACTGAGTGTGGGTGTGCTATATTAACTCAAGAGGATTGCCATAAAGCACTTTCTTCAAGTATAATGTGAAGGGAGCAAATGCAGAACCGAAAAGAACTATAGTGATCTTGGAATTGCAAAACTGCTGATGAGAGCAAAAGTGAGACTACAGGTTCAATGAAGGCACAATGTCAAATGAACAAAAGTGAGAGATTTCTAGGGAAAGAGTAGCAGGTTCTAGGTAAAGTGTGGTTCCATGAGTAGTAGCTAGGTATAGATTAGGTTTACAGTTAAGGTATAACTAGGTATAAAATGCTAAATTGAAACATAAGAGTGGTTTGGATCCATGTAGAGCCTAGGTAAGGTAAACTTAGATGTGCATTCTCAGAGTGGTCAAGAACATGTAGGTTCAGAGTAAGAATAAACAAAGCTTGTCAATTTATCAAAGTACTAAGAACATCTAAAGTGACTCTGTAAAACAAAGGTAGCATCTGAGGGAAGAGAAGTACTGTACTGTATGTAGCACACAAGATTATATCCTACTGCATAAGTATTCGGAACCATAGGCAAAAACTGTAGTAATAAAAAACAAGGCAGATAAGTAATATATAACGGTAATACATGCAGAATAGACTATGCAGTTACATGTAATAAGCCTTGCTATCTTTTTAGTCAAGCTGAAGAAAAAATGAACATGTACCAGCGGAGATAGATGGACATGGAAAGGATATGGACAGATGGTGTGGAATGGAAATCTGAAGTATGCAGAGTGGGTATGAGTGCGGGCGTGCACCAGATGACATTGGCCTAAATATACTTGCCATTAAAAATGCAAAAGCATGAGATAGCACTAATATCCTTCAATAGCCCTTGACACCAATATGAAAAGACACTCTTTGTAGCCCAGGGAGGTTACAAGTATCAGAACACTAGGGTTGATTACTTTTATAACTTTTTTTCATTTCAACCAATGTGAACAGATGAGAGATTGGAACTACATAAATTGACTTCATGGCTTATCATGATTTAGGTCCAACACAGCATCATTGAAATAGCAGAGCTCCAGATGTTCACTGAGCTCTTGTGGTCTTTACTAGTCCAACTCACACCTGATTTGATTAAGGGCAACTACTATGGGAGAATTGCAGATTTCTTTCCCAAAAAGTCTGAAGCAATGAAGTTCTTGAAATAGAGGTGATAGTAACTCTAATGACTTTGGTAGGTTTTCTTCATGTTTGCCATTATCAATAATAAAAGTTGTACTGTTGTATTAAGTATACCAGACATTTCATCAGTAGCACATATCCCATATTGAGGGCTGACATTATACTATTACATACAGTGTCATGATGTACACTAACTATATTAGTTGTGAATTTACTACACCTGAGATAGTCTGACACATAGGGGTGCAGATAGCCCTTTAAAGTACCTGTGTGTTGGGTACTGGGAGCACCCACAATCATCTGGCTATAGAGGCTAGGCTTTTGCTGAACCAATAATAAATATATTAGATACACATTTGTCTGAAAAAAAACATACTCTCACATCTATCTCTTGTATGCTAATGCTCACCCTCTCAAAGCCTTCTGTATTTTACCCTACCATGTTAAACAGCACAGACTGCAATCAGCTGAGAGTCTGATAGATGCCATATGAACTACAGCACTCACATTCAGAAGGAATCTGAGACATCAACCAATTAGCACCTACATTACAGAGTTCTTTGCTAGTGTCCAGTCAGAATTTATCAATCCAAGCATAATAGATAATGGTGCTTACCTCCAAGCCATCAACAACATGGCATTAGTAACCCATGGACACAGTATCACGAGATGGGCAGGATGATGGTGAATTCTGTGTTTGCAAAGTACAGATCTATGTATATATCATTAGATCATGTTTTACTTGGGCTGGAGTAAGATAAGGAAGCTAATTTTAGTTGTTTATTATCATTTGCTATCTCTAAATCAGTACAATCAATCATTTGTTCTACTTTAGGTCTCAATTATTATACTTTGGGTTATTTTATGTATCTGCCTATTAATCCACACTGATACTTCTATGTCATTGTGTATGAGATATCACACATAATATACTTGGCTATAATGGTGCTATTACCTATGAAAGGTAGAAAAGTCTTGGTAGGTCACAACATTCATATACAGTGGCATGTGTATAATAAGCATTGTTGATCAGACACAAGTGGATATCTGGTTAGATTCAGTAAGGCCATTCCATTGAGTTACTACTGCCAGTGCTTTACCTGAATTATCCAGCACCCTAATCAGTGGGTTACACCTCCCCTGCCAGTCTGTTTTGTATTGATAAAAAAATATTATTCTCCATATCACACATAAAGCCAAGACAATGTTTCAGGTGAGTGCTATGATCTTTTATTCCATTATTCTGAAATCTAGATTAAATGAAGAAGATGGCCTCTGAGTTGGCTATTGCTGGTACATACCTTCTCAATCTGCATTGTCAAGTTGATGACAGAAGGACAGTGAGACTCACAGGACCTGATGGTGTCACAGATGCACCAGGCGTCGCAATCTGTGATATGTATACCTTAGAATAATAAATCATTAATAATAAGTTAATCTTGTTACTCATTAATAGCTAAATTATTGCATATAATCTGTATGATATTCCTCTTCTGTATCAGACAAGATTAAACTGAACAGTCAAAAAGGGCATTATAAATACTTGAATCACTATGGCCAACACAAAGCTCACTTGATGTGAATATAATCACTAGGTGAGCGACACAGTGAAGGTTCAACAATACAGCAAGGTGCAAACAAGGCTCCAGACTGTATCTATAAATGTTGTAAAGTCGTGTGTTACCTAGTCTGCTATACTTGAGACGACAAGTGCGTTCAACCCTAAAGGAAAAGCAAGTGCAACAAAGATCTAGTGGTGGGTACTGAAGACGCTACTGGTCAGCCAATGTGAAGCGCAGGCACGCATGAGGCGTGGGAATGCGCGCACATGTATGCAGAAATGAGTGAGAGTAAGAGTGAGTTTACTTAAGTGATGATAGGACACTAGACAAGAGATGAGAGATGTGAGCTGAGAGATGCTTTATGCAAGGTGCCAAGGAATAGATTTCTACTATATTCTGCTAGGTAGTAATTGGGTGTTGCTGTGGTTCAGAAAGTTAAAGGTAAAGTAAAGTGGGTAATAGTATGTAATGCTGGTGCTTAAGTATGGTGCCTAAGTGCTGTCATGTGGAGCCAAAGCGCTACTGAGTAAGTATGTAAAGATATATGTAAGTAAGGGTCCATGATAATAATAAAAGTGGAACAATATGCCAATAAGGGAAATGGAAATATACACACTAGTGAACTTGGTGAACAGTGGATGGATGCATCTGGATGGCTGGCGCTATAGGGTGCTCAAGCACGGGAAAGCGCACACGCATATACATTGTGAAGTGCGGGAAAGCTGCGCCTCATATAGAAATATCTGTGGATAGCACACAGAGTGATGCTACAAGTTCGTGCTGTGTACTCCCTAGTAAAAACTACCATATCACACAATGGGAGGCATGAGTCTCTAAAACGGAAATCTAGAGAATTCTCACATCATAACTGGTGTTTCAGTTACAATGCTCTGGATTCCAATAATGATACTAAAATGTCTTCAAAGTATCTATGTCAATGGTCTCATAAGTGAGATGGACATCAGGAAACTCACAGACAATTTTAATGTGCATGTTACAATAACATTAAGACCCCTACTCATTTTTCCATACTTACCTAAGTGGGCTGTCCGCACTATGTTTGCTATCTCTTATCTCTTATCAAGCGGGCTGTCCACCTCTTATCTTCTTATCTTGATAAACCATTTACAAGCTCTGCTTGAACATTCACTATATAGATACGTAGTTCATCAATTGTATTCTTCACTTTAATCTACTGGGTTTCACCTGGAACTAGTCCTTTAGCAAGGTCTCTAACCTTGCTATCTAAGAACCACCATTCTAAGGAAGTCACCTACACTTGCCTTAGCCAGAAACCTTGATCTCTCATCTGAGAGAAGAACCACGTCTGTCTGGCTCTTAAGCCGATTGTCCATTCGGACTTAGACAGCTCGACCAATCCCAGTTGTAACAGCGCAGGCTAAAGCCCAGACAACTGTGGTAAGTGCTACATTGTACACTCAAATGAGAATACTCAGTCTCTGTCAGGCAAGCATTATCATAGTAGTCAATGCCAGCATTCTGGCCATCCCAGGTCTGGGTTTATAACTCACTACAAAGGTGTTGTGTTCCATCTCATTCATCCTCAGTGTTTGTTGCATTGTCACATGTATCATAGCACAACAGTTCAACTCAAAAATTAGATCCCTGGACTTTGTGGTTCAATTTATTTATATTTTTGCAACTTGCCCTTATGCTCCCAACTGAATAGGTATACTACTTGCAAGGAAAAATAATCAATTTTGTGGTCCTTGCAAGCATACCAAGCTTTATGTATCTAATAAGGTAAACAACCCTTAAATTGTGATCACTTGCTGCTCACAAGACCACTCCAGTTTAATATTTTTTTATTCTTGGATTCCTTGCAGGTGTTGGAACCATGCACAAAGGGTAGGACTGATTCTGAGGGGCTTGGCTTCAGCTCATGCACTGTGCCCCTTACCCGAGTATGTGCCCTTAATTTCAGATTGATGTCTAAAGAAGATCCGAAGACGTCCAAAGGACGTCTGAAGGCGCGGGAAAACTTCAGAAGGACTTTTTGGACGAGTGCAAGTGACTTCCAGATGAGTGCGGGAAAGCTCTGGAGGAACTTCCAGAAATTACAATGAGGTTTCGTCCTGATACAGATATGTGTGATGGCTACTCAGGACTTGTCCTGAGTAGAAGCAAACAGAGGTATGGCTGCAAGGACAATGTCCAAAGTAGAATAGGTCCGGAGGACCGTGGGAAAGATCCGGAAGAACTTCCGGAAACTTGGAGGAAGGTAGGATCACAGGATCAGATGAGTTTCAGATTGGATGAATAGAGGATCGGAGGAGCAGAGCTCCAGCTTAGGGAATTCCTCCCTAGGCCTAAGTGGATATTCACAAGGAAGTAACTAGTATGAAGACTTAGTGTGAAGACTAGTGCGAGGACTAATATGATATTCAGACTGAGGAACTACAGGACATATACAAGAGTTTATATACTAAGGAAATAACAGAAAGATCAGTCAGCAAGAGTCTGAGGCTATGTATGAAGCATAAGCAAAGTTATCAAGCACGAGTCAGAAATGAAGCATAGGTCAACGGATCAGTAAGCATACCAGTAGTAAGTATAACTGAGATACCGAGGACAAGGAATACCGAATAGAGGAATAGGCTGTGTTAACGTTATATGCACAGGAGATGAACTAAGAAGCTTATCGTATATCAGGTTGGATTGGACCGGACCGGATCGGATGTCTGGACGAGAAGTGTGGATATACAGGATATGACATTAGAGCGATAGGACAAAGGATGAATGATGCAGGCTAGCTGTGGAGGTATGGAGGTCTGATGTACGGAGGTAAAGGGATCTGGATGTGGATGTGCAGATGTGGATTTGCAGAGGTGCAGGGATCCGGATGGGTACTGGAAACATGGAAAGGGCATCTAAAGGTCCGGATGAGGCGTGGGAATATTGTCGGATGTAGGTCCGGAATATGGGATATGACAGCAGGTATCCTCATGATTGAATTTAGGCTAGACATATCTGCAAAGATCAGATGCGTGTTAGCCTCCATTGTTGGGGCAAGCCTCACAATGTCATTAGTGATCACTGTTACGTTAACATCCACCTCCTATCCATGCTCCCTATCCCTGACCCGTCGACATGGTGAAGCAACCACCATAAGCCTAGAAGCAACCTAGATGTCGCCTAGAGCACCCCAGACCAGCTGCATGGCCTTGGAAGGCCTCTAATCTCATTATGATGGCTGTACACCTCATGTAGAACTAGACTAACGCATGTTGCCTCATGCATTGTGACTCATAGGCCAGGAGCACCTCATGTATGTATCTTGACATAGAAGAGGTGCCTCAATGCAAGCAAGGCTTGCCTCATGGGCCTTATCTCTGACTCAGATAGATCCATAGATATGGACTCCTACTGAACCTTATAGCATATAGCTATATAGACTAGACACATATCATTGTATTCCTTACTTTGATATACTTGGTACCCTCTAGAACTCATACAGTCCCAGTACTTGGTTATCCCCAGAACATCCTCTCAGAGAGATCTCTAATCCCTCTGTCTTGACTGCACTTCTAAGGTAAGCCGACACTACCTTAGCCATATAGATCTGTTAGCCCTACAACTTGACGAGCTGCCATGCTTACCAAGCTTGTCAGAGGATACCTCAGGATTCCCCTGAGCTAGAACCCCCGTCCTTCTATCTTCGCAAGACTGCTTAGAGATTAGCCATTCGGCTATAGATGGCTTGACCAATCCAAGTCGTAATAATTACTAGTTTTGGTCCTGGACTAATTTGATGATGAGAAATGGGAATGGCACATTGTAATAAACAATGACCAGTCCTAACATACAGGATCTTCACCTCTTGATAAATTACATGATCATTGCCTGTAACTCTGTCAGCATTACTTTCTCTCCTTTACCATGATTTTAGTATTCCCAATAAATGATTTATACTTCCAGGCACTTTCACAATGTGGAAACAACAATCTTGCTGGATGACAAGAAAATGTTGGGTCAAGCTAATGCCTAGCTGCTATGTCTAAACAGACATGTTTGACCCTAAAGGAAATTGCTACTAGAACAATCATAAATATGTATGACCTGAGAGCATGCTACATGCATGAAAATATCAGACAGGTATGTGTGAGGTATAGGAATGTATCTGAGGTTATCCAAAGCTCAGGAACACATGGCTGAAGATGCAGAAAGTGTGGGAAAGTGCGGACAAGATATAGGGAGGTCAAGAAATGAGGTTTGAAGAAAGTAAGAGCAAAGGTATATTACAAGGTAAGGGAATCCTAGGTATAGAGAGGTATAAGGAACCTAATAGAGGCTAAAAAGTGTGCACTACAAGGGACTACTTTGAAGGTAAACCTATAGGGTGAGGTATACAGTATGAGGGAAGTATAGTAATAGTCCAAAGTATGGCAATTTACACTATCTAGGATCTCACTCGGAGTAGGAAGGAATAGTAAATATAGTAAATATGTAAGGACATATAAAAGGTTGCAACACATTTTACAAGCCTCAAGGTAAGAAAATTCACATATTAATAGGGTTTGGATGGACTATAGATGGACAAAGAACCTTCCTATTGTGTTTCTGAGGAATCCAAAGTACAGGAAAGTGGGTCTGATGTAGCTGATGTGCGGGAAACTGGGTTCGGCCTTGCACAGAGGTTACTTGCAGGACAAATGATGGACAATGATAAGGAAACCTATACTCTTCTATACTCCTTGACACATATATTAAAATACCCTATTTGCTACCCAGTGCAGGTCTGAGTGTCACAATGATCTGTTTCTCTTTGAATTATGTGCACCATTTAGCTTGGAAGTTTTAATTCAGTTCTGGTAACTTCCCAATCCCTCTAGTGAAGCTATCAGCTTGTCACCTATAATTACCACTTGCTCCATTCAAAGCTTACAGAATATTTAAAGAGTACTTTGTAAACCACCTACAGTGGCTCAAAAAGTATCTGAATGTTTATGCATTTTCAGGTAATTGGATAATGGCAAGCCAGGATCAAACTATAACAACATAGTATAGGGATATGTCTGAAAGCCCTATACATATATGGGCAAGATATGGTAATTTTAAATTTATGACTCATTTGAATACTTTTTTGACTTTTTATTAAAATCACAAAATCAGACCATTCATACATTATATTCTTAATTAAAGTGGTGTCATAATATTAATATGGTCTGATTTTAATATTATTTGAATATATAAACCCACTCAAGATCATAAAATTAAACATAATCATCATGAAACCCATCTCCTCTGCTTATAAGGATTATATCCTTGTTCTTTGCACCTCCGGTTTATCTACTAGGCAAATTGCCTCAAAAACTGGTCTTAGCAAGTCTACTATTGCTACAGTCATAAAGCAACACATGCCAGAGAAGGAAAATCATAAAATAGGGTGTCCTCTCAAGCTTACTCTACAGAACAAAAGAGCTATTGTTCACCAAATTCTATCTGGCAAGGCTTCAAATGCTACTCAAGCTACCAAGTTCATCAAGTTCATCATCTCCACTTCTGTCTCAACCCAAACTGTCAGAAACACCCTCAAGGCAGCCAATCTTAAGACTGTAACCAAGAAGAAAAAATCTCTTCTCTCTGCAGCTCATTGTTATGACTTGGATTGATCGAGCCTTCTATAGCTGAATGGCTAATCTCTAAGCAGTCACACGAAGATAGAAGGATGGTAGTTCTAGCTCAGGGGAATCCTGAGGTATCCTCTGACAAGCTTGGTAAGCATGGTGGCTCGTCAAGCTGTAGGGCTAATGGATCTATATGGCTAAGGTAGCATTGGCTTGCCTTAGAAGTGCAGTCAAGACAAAGGAATTGGAGATCTCTTTGAGAGGATGTTCTGGGGATAACCAAGTACTGGGATTGTACTAGTTTTAAGGGATACCAAGTATATCAAAGTAAGGAATACAATGATATGTATCTAGTCTATATAGCTGTATGCTATAAGGTTCAGTAGGAGTCCGTATCTAAGGATCTGTCCTAGTCAGAGATAAGACCCATAAAGCAAGCCTTGCTTATCTGATAAGATGCCTTGAGGCGCCTCTTCTATGTCAAGATATGTACATGAGGCAACATGTGTTAGTCTAGTTCTACATGAGATGTATAGCCATCATGATGGAATCAGAGGCCTTCCAAGGCCATACAGCTGGTCTGGAGTGCTCTAGGCGACATCCAGGTCGCTTCTAGGCTCATGGTGGTTGCTTCACCATGTCGACAAGTCAGGGATAGGGAGCATGGATAGGAGGTGGATGTTAACTGTAATACTCATAGGAAGAAAAAACTGATCTTTGCTTTAAAGCACCAACATTGGACTGTGGAAGACTGGAAGAAGGTTATTTGGTCAGATGAAACAAAAATCAATAGAATGGAATCAGATGGCCAGGAATATGTGTGGAAAAAGGCAGGAGAACCATTAGGAGAAAGAGAAGTCAAGGGAACTCTGAAGTTTGGAGGAGAAAGTATGACGGTATGGGGTTGTATGGGGTGGAATGATGTGGGGATTCTTTGTGAGGTAAAAGGAAGGATAAATGCAGAGCAGTACATCTCCATTCTAGAGGAGTGTCTACTCAAAAGCATGCAGGAGTCAGGAATTGATGAGGAAAACATTATCTTTCAACAAGATAATGACCCCAAGTACATCTCAAAACTGGCCACAAAATAGTTTGAAGACCATGATATTAATGTTCTATTATGACCAACACAGTCTCCAGATTTCAATCTCATTGAACATCTCTGGGAATTACTCAAAAGACTACTTGCTACCTATCAAGATCTTCTAAAAGGGCTATTTGAACTATGAGAGAGAGTTGTAGCAGAGTGGAAAAAGTTTGCTGAAGAGGAGTGTCAGAAATTGATAGAAAGTATGCCTAGAAGAATTGCAGCAGTTATTGAAGCCAAGGGGGGCAACACCAAGTACTAGAATCATAGAATAGTCTTAGTTAAATATAAAGTCAAAAAAGTGTCCAAATGAGTCATGAATATAAAATTACCATATCTTGCCCATATATGGTTGGAAGATTCCATGCTATATATCTCAGATTTGAGCCAAGATATAGGGCTTTCAGACATATCCCTATACTATGTTGTTATAGTTTGATCCTGGTTTGCCATTATTTAATTACTTGAAAATGCATAAACATCTAGACACTTTTTTGAGCCACTATATATCTCTTTCCCAGCACTAAAATAGTAGCCAAACAAGTAGTCTCAATATTGTAGGCTATTGTATCTTCTGCTTCTGGTGATGATATGTCAATATGAGGAGGCTATTCTAACACATTGGGATTTACTAATTAGTTACCATTGCAAATAGCCATTGCAAGGTTAAGGCCAAATAGCAGGTGACAACTATTTTGCAGTGATGCAAGACATTATACAATATTTTATCTACCAGGTAGTACATTTTAGTGCATTGTAACTCTGAGTGCACCAACTAGTTACCATTGCAAATAGCCATTATGAAGTTGAGCTCAGACAGCAGGTGACAACTATTTTGGAGAGGTGCAGGATTTTGTATAATATTTATCTACTAGGTGGCACAGTTGCAAGACATGTATATTCCTATCATAATTGGAGTTTTCTTACAATTTCTTGACTTTAAATGTCATTATGTTTATACTTCTACATTACTTTATTCTTGAATATAATTTGCATACAGTTGATTTGATTTTGCCAAAAATATCTATTAAAAGCATTTGACTATACTAGTACATCATAGCAGATGAGTGAGTGCTGAAAAAGTGGTAAGTGAATGATGGATGGACAAACAAAGCACAGCTGATCCTGTGGATAATCAACTCAAAATGGTAGTTCTTCATCAAATGATAGCAGTACTTATACATCTCAGGCTGTTTCTCCATCTGCAATATTGATAGCTAAGTGCATATGGTGGTGCCATAGATGACTGTTAAGGTCGTACTCTCGTAGGGTTCGGATCTAAAGGACTTCGGCCTCAGCTCGTACGCTGTGCCCCTTTCCCAAGTACTGTCCCTTATTTCAGAAGACTAACGATCACACGTCTGAAGGTCCGGACGGGTCTTGTAGTATATCCGGATGACTTCCAGATATTGGAAACGTGTATAAGACTAATCCGGACGGATCCGGACTAGAAATGAACAGAGTATAGACTATCTGAAGATAGAGGCGGATACGTAGACTATCGGAATTGATCCAAAGTCTCGGAGGTTGACAAGAGTTGAAGACTTGAGTCCGGAGAACGGAAAGAGGACAAACTAAAATGATATTCGAACTGAGGTACTACAGGACATATACATGAGCTTATATACTAAGAGGATAACAAAATGATAAGTAAGCAGAGGTCCGAAGGCTATGTATGAAGCATATGCAAAGGTTATCAAACACGAGTTGGAAATTAAGCATAGGTTAATGGATCAGTAATCATACCGGTAATAAGTATAACCGAAACACCAGGAATAAAAAATACTGAATAGGCTGTGTTTAACATTAAATGAATAGGAAATGAAATAGGAAGCTTATCGGATATCACATTGGAAGCATTGGACCGGACTGGATCTAAGGGTCCGAAGTCCGGAAGAGAAGCGTGAATATATGGGATATGACAATGACATTATACTGGCAACTAGTGAGGTCAGCGATATGGTATGGGAGTCCTCTTGGGAGCTGCTAGGCCTTTCTAGTTTGGTACAGTTGCTAATGAGGATCTTAGCATCAGATAGTGGGGCTGTTGGATAATCCTGTGATAGTACTCAATTTAAATAACATGCTTAGCATCCAGTACATACTACTATAACAACAAAAAGGTGAGCTTTTTATATTATAAATGATATAGTTACTTAATGAACATTTAAAATACTTACACTTTGATGAATATCAGTCATTGCTAGAATCTACAGAGACTTGAGGCCTTCATTAATTCATCACAGTCCACTGTGAAAGAAGATAGATGAGTACTGATAGTGTATCTGACCATTTCCATAGGAGAGGAGGGGTTTCAATATTACTCAGACCACCAGACCATCACCTGGTTAGAGGACATCAATGGTCATATCCTTTTTGGAGAATATGTCAACCCAAGCAAATAGTGTCATGAGAGTATATTGCATTCACATTATCTTTCTATTCACTTATTATGTAGGACTTCAGCTGGAGGCCCAATATTGGTGAGTTCTTGACTTACAATGTCATTTTGATCAGAATGAAATAACTAGATTATCACTCACCACTTCAAAGGAGACATTTTTAATTCTTTCCACACAATTTCAAATGAATACTTCACAAGTGAGATGCATAAGGAGAGAAATCAGCTGCTATTTTGGAGGTAAGCTTTGTGGTGCTACAGCCACAATCTGTATAACTAATTTAAGAACAAAAGCATTGACATTAAATCAATCAACCACCACTTCAATGTTCTGGATGCTAGACCAGATAAATCAAGTTGTTACTCAACTGGCCAATATTGGTGTGTGTGTTTGCATTGTTCTCTTACTTATGTTGTTGATTTCTAGCCATAGTCCAGGTCTGACTTGAATGCAGCTGCAATGAATTTTCCTGTCCTAAAATAGACGTAATCCAGTAGTTGTATAGATTTGGGTCACTTAAGTGCTGTTACAACTTGAATAGGTCAAGCCTTCTCTAGCCAAATGACTAATTGTCTAGTGGTCTTGTATAGACAGAAGGATGAGTTCTAAGCTCAGAGGAATCATGAGGTCTCCTCTGATAAGCTTGGTAAGCACAAAGGCTTGTCAAGCTGTAGGGCTAACAGATGTATGGCTAAGGTAGTGTCAGCTTGCCTTAGAAGTGTGGTGTAGTAACAACAGTCCAGCTGAGTGACAAGGACAAAGTTGGGTCAAGCTAATGCCTAGCTGCTATGTCTAAATAGGCATGTTTGACCCTAAAGGAAATTGCCACTAGAAGGATGATAGATATGTGTGACCTGAGAGCATGCTAAGCATGGGAAAATAGCAGACAAGATATATGAATGTATCCAAGATTATCCAAGGCATGGGAATACGCGGCTGAAGGTGCATAAAGCATGGAAAAGAGTGGACAAGGCATAGAGAAGTCAAGGAATGAGGTTTAGAGAGCGAGGTCAAAGATATATTGCAAGGTAAGGGATTTTAGGTATAGAGAGATATAAGGAACCTAATAGATGCTAAAAGTGCACACTACAAGAGACTACTTTGAAGGTAAACCTATAGAGTCAGGTATACAGTACAAGGAAAGTGTAGTAAGTAGTCCAAAGTATAGGCAACTTATACTGTCTAAAATCCCACTCAGAGTAAGAAGGGATAGGAAATATGTAAGGACATGTAATAAGGCTGCAACATATTTTACAAGCCTCGAAGTAAGGAATTTCACATACCAATACCTATACTCCTCTATACTCTTTGACATATATATATAAACACCCTATTTGCTGCTAGGGATGAATAGGAGTATGAATGACCCTTGGAGGGTAAGGAGTAAGAGTACTTGAGGATAGAGGTGTGGGTTTGGATTTCGAGACCCTTGTACCCCTGAATAATTGATGATACCCTTGGGCCTAGCATAATATATCCCTAAATTGATTATCATAGGCCACTGGAAGTAATGGATAAGTATAAAATTTTGAAGTTGTCAATAGTACAATGGTTATTGGGTTTATTGTGATCTTATATTGTGAGTTTTTATTATTTGAGTAAGATATAAGTAAAATCTATGTCTCTTTTAGCCCAGATAGTGACAATACTCCTGTACCCTTATAATATCCTTGTACCCTTATAATACCCTAGGGTATACCCCTACCCTTGGTACAGGGGTAAGACCCTCTAGGGGTAGGGGTGTGGGTTGGGCCCATGGTACCCCGGAGTTTACCTCTGTTCATCCTGATTTGCTGCCCAGCCCAGGTCCAAGCATCACAGCAGTTAATACAGAAAGACTAGGAGTCATTCTGAAAGGAAGTTCAAGAGAAAACCAAGTATATCAAAGTAAGGAATACAATGATATATGTCTACATTATATAAGGTCCATCCTACATAGTTTGGGAGGAGTCTATATCTGTGGATCTATCTAAGTCAGAGATAAGATCCATGAGGCACCTCTTCTATGTCAAGATAAGTACATGAGGCGCTCCAGCCTCTGAGTCCATCAACACATGAGGCAGACAGCTATCATGATGGGATCAGGAGGCCTTCTAGCTATGACAGCAGTCTGGGCTGTTCTAGGTATCTAGTGGCTTCCAGGCTGCTCTAGGCTTCCGGTAGTGCTCCACTGTGTTGGTAAGTCAATGAAGAGGGAACATAGAGTGAAAGTGGCATATTATTGTAACAGGTGCCATGATCCTGATAGATAAAGGACATAAAGCGGAATAAAAGAGAGAGTGTAACAGTACTTAGTTCTTCGAAATAGAGATTGCATGAATGCACAACACTATAGATATTGGCAATCATATGTGGGGAACTGATGTGAAGATCACCCAAGTATGGAAAGTGCTTGTCCAGGAGAAAAACAGGAGGTCCAATGATCACCATCAATTCTTGGTGCGAGAATGAATGAGTCAGCCTACCAGTGTTTAATCAGCCCATATAATGGACTCTGAGAGAGAAGGCTAAACTTCTCTATTGGCCATATTCATCACTTCCATATCCACTATAGTATCAACCTAGTTTCCATTTTCTTGTTATCACATTTACTCACTTGGCAAGTACCAAGCCTTTATGGAAAAATGCCCCAAGTGCAGATCTACTGTGTTGTGACAACATAGATCATCTTGTCAAAATGGTACTTCTTATTAGTTTAATCTCTAGCTAATGTCATTCCATTTTGAATCCAGTGTACTTGCACTAGCTTATCATTGACATCTTGCTGAACCCAGTTCTTGGGGTATGAATTAGTTCTCATATTGCTGCTGAAGCAGGACAGGACTATATCATTTGTCAAGAGAGTGAATAACCAGTCCTGATACTAGCACTGGAGCCAGACACCATATACCTATTTGTGAAGCTTAACATTAATGTTGCTGATTGGATAGCAAGGCTCATTGACACAAACATGTTTGGTCAGTCACATGTATGCATATATTGATGAGTCTTTTGTAGATATTCTTATGTTCTAAACTTCTTTTGTAGATCTGTCATGCTCCTTCCTTCTGATAACATCATAGTGATTTTCTTGGATACAACAGATAAGATCTACCTCCAATTCTCCAAATTCCCTGAAGCTCTCAGTATGGTGATCTGTCTTGATGATGTTGCGCTCATCTAAGAAGACTTTAATGTCTCTTACCACCTATGAATCATGTCACATGTACATTGATACTCAGAAATGCTGACTTGGTTACCATATCTCATGACCATGAAGTAAGTAATGGGAATTTATTTTTCGTAACAACTGTTGCCTTGCTGTTTCCTCATCCTTCCTTAGCTGTCTATCATCCTTATTGTCCAAACCAGATGTCTGGCAAACACTAGCTATCTAATTGAGTTTTTTATTTACAATATACATTTTTGTAGAATCTGTCCTCCACACAACACAATCACTATATAATATACCTTATATGTTTACCTTTGTTATTCATTTAAGCATTCCCCAGGAATGTAAACTCTGCTTATTTTTCTTCCATCTTTGTGAAACTCATTCTCTACATCTGACATTATGTATTTCTTCATTCAAGCATTTCTTAAAAATATGGACTTTCTATAAGTCTTACCCTTTGTCTTGCCTATTATTCTATGTGGTGTTCACTTGGACTAAACAAATTTCCTCCATTATACTCTTGTTATAACCTTCAATCAGTCACCTCTTGTTAGTTACTCTAATCAAAGAATGTCACTATCTTGTAGACTCTTTCCCAGATCCTGCATTGGCATGTTAGAATTTTGGTGTATGAAAGCACATATTTATCTATAGTCAAAAACTGACTTATGTAGCATAATCATTACTCTTTTGACTCAAGATATCATTCTTCACCTCTCTGATTACTAAGCACTCCATAACCCACACAAGCAATCAAAATCTTCACTATTTGGACAATTGGTTCCATTAGCTCTATACTATTAATGGAATATATCTGCTCCACATACCCAAAACACATATCCAAATCTCTATTAGCTGACATCCCTTTTAACTGGCATTTTCTATATGAACCTGTCATTTTCCTATATAAATAGGTGTATGTGGCCACAATCCTCTTAATATGTTCAACAATAACTTTGTCAAAAGATGAAATATATTAATTTAGCACATAAATATCCCACTAAAATTTGACCTACTTTGTGTCTGGTTCTCCACATTGTAGTTTATGGTTCCCATATTATCCTGAACTGAACCAGAAAGCAAGAGTGCTTCAATCTCATCTATTAAATCCATGGACTTAGGGTTAGAATGCTCACTGCCTCCATTATTAGCAGTTACATGTAAAGTCTCACCATGCACATCAGTTATAAGTCATATTTTTTAACATCAAACATGTTTTCACAATACTGCAGGTGAATCTGTCACAAGTCACCAAAAGTCGAAAACACAGTTTTTTTAAGCTCAGTGTGGAATTAGATATTATTAATATTGCTCACTGCAAGGTGGCTTGGCTGGTACTTGATCAAGATGAAATCCCATGTGGAATATTTTTCAAACTGACATGAGGTGTCACTTGTAACATGTGGATATTGCAAAACATTACAGTGCACCATCTATAAAAACCCAAAGGTACAAAGACCTAATCTGCCTGGAAAGTTACTACTGTCATGACAGACAAAGAGTCATCTAGTATGAGTTCTTGGCACATCCTTCAAGTCTGCATATCATATGGCTGGTATGTAGTTGGACTAGCTACTCAGTGTCATGTACTATATCAATGTTTGATTTGCACTTTACTAACTGTCAGTAACATGAGTCCTACTATATATATCTTTCATTACAACCCTCCCCTATTAGTGCCATCTGGATTTGATCACACCAATCACATCAATGAATGAGTTTATCAAACAGTTGGCTAAAGCAGTCACTACTATAATACTGTCAAATCAGACAGGATGCATCCATCATTGAGGTCATATCCTGTACCTCGTGCTCCCTCATGTCTTGTGGATGTGTTGAGTTAGCAGGTCTAGTTATGTGGGGTATAGCTTATCATGCTCTTTGTACTGTGAAAATGATTGATGGATGAGCCCTTGTGAGAAGAATTGTTTGGGTAATAAGTATATCAATCTCATTCCTGGAGTCAGCCTACTTATTTGTTCTGTATAAAAGGGCATCTTAGGACATGATAGCCCAATAATTAGCTTATTGTATATACTAGCACTGTATGTAGCTCATATAGTGCTACACTTGAACACTGATACCACACTATCTACAAGCCAGTAAGTCAATACTCACAAAATCAAAGTCAGTCACAACTCTAGTAAGGTAGTGGATAAACATACATTCAGTTAATCATAACCACAACTCCATTGTTCACTAGCCTAAAGATATGTGACTGAGAATTATTGGCCTGGCCATGAGGCTGATATTCACATTATCACTGGGCATAGAACTTATGCAACATTGGCTGTGTTCTCCAGATCCCTCACTTCAACAGTAAACAGGAAAATGAGTTTGAGGGCAGTAACTGGAAGCAATTGGGTATAGTGCAGTGTATCATCATTAAAGAAGATAAGAAGCTCACAGCCCATCATATGATTCAATAATGAGCCTTCCTTCAAGACTTTGGTCTGGGAGCTGATGTCTGTTTGGATCAGAGAAATTAAATATAGGTTTAGCGACAGGATGATGCAATGCACAGTAGACTTTCTTCAGTTCAATAGTATGAGGATTAACAACAGTCTGCCCCCATACATAATGGTGATCTTTCCAGTCCATCTTCCAGACAAGGAATGCCAGATTGCCTAGAGTAGCATGCAGAACCTGGCTGGAAGGTGAGTTTGAGGCTTCCTACAGGGACTGGATTATTGCTCACAAGCTCACTAATCTTGATAATACTGCTGCATTTAATCAGGTGGGCATATTGTCATGATCCCCTGAAGGAGCTGAATCTAATGATCATTTCACAGACCTTTTGTTCAGATCATACTCTCGTAGGATCAGATCCGAAGGACTTCGGCCTCAGCTCGTACACTGTGCCCCTTTCCCAAGTACTGTCCCTTATTTCAAAGTACTAACAATAACACATTCAAAGGTCTGGACGAGTCTCGTAGTTATATCCGGATAACTTCCAGATATCGGAAGCATGTATAAGACTAATCTGGATGGAGCTGGACTAGAAACAAACCGAGTATAGACTATCCAAAGATAGAGTCAGAAATGTAGACTATCAGAATCGATCTGAAGTCTCGGAGATTGACAAGAGTTGATAAGACTCAAGTCCAGAGAACAGAAAGAGGACAAACTAAGATGATATTCGAACTGAGGTACTACAGGACATATACACAGACTTATATACTAAGAGGATAATGAAACAATAAGTAAGCAAAGGTCCGAGGCTATGTACAAAGCATATGCAAAGGTTATCAAATGCAAGTTGGAAATGAAGCATAGGTTAATGGATCAGTAATCATACTGGTAATAAGTATAACTGAAACACCGCTGTAGAGACTCTCGCGTCTCAATGTCATATAAGCGGTCCTTACCCTAATAATTCCCAATATGTTCCAGCTCTTATCCATAGGACCAGTCAAGCACGCATCTTGCGCGCGCATTCATGCGCCTCGTTCTAGGTCTCCATGCCCATGTCCGTCCGTCCATCCTATGTCCTCGCTAGTTTACTGGTGCGTGGCGCGCCACATAGCGTAATCTTCAGGCGCATTTCCCCTTCTTATAAGAAGAGAAGATTCTTTAGGAGGAGTTTTTTTTACTTACTTTTCCCCTTATCTCAGTATACTGCAAAAGTGTATAGTCCTCCTTTATACTTGAAATCTGATCATATTCCTCCATTGATTAACACTTGAGCACTCAAAGTTTCTCTGAAGGACTTCTTCCTTATCGCTCAAAGCACGCTTCTGCTTACGCGCGCGCACTCCTTGCACTTCCCGCTCATGCACGCATCTTGCACACCTTCGCATCGCCTATGTGTGCGCCTTCTCACGCCTGCTAGCGCCCGTCTAGCTAGCAGAGTCTCCCTCCATTTCATCACCGAGGAACTTCTCTCAGTAGCTGTCCTTTGGGTCAAGTCGAGTTGTCATATCCAGGTCTTGCTGTAGAGCCCCCATTAGTTTTAGTGTTTCCACCTATAGCAAAGATTCCTCTTCTACACTGCGAAGAGGAAATACCAAATAGGCTATGTTTAATGTTAAATGAATAGGAAATGAAATAGGAAGCTTATCAGATATTATATCGGAAGTAGATCTATGCATTAGACCAGATCAGATCTAAGGGTCTGAAGTCCAGAAGAGAAGCGTGAATATATGGGATATGGCATCCTTTATATGAAGAGCTGAATGAAGGTCACTATGTCATGATTCTCCTAATTATCCACCTATGGCAGATCTTGATGCATACAATGAATTTTGCTCACTATCTGATGACTGTCCTATAGTGGCATTTGGTTTCCAAGGCAAGAAGAATTAGAAGAAGACCAGTGATATAATTGAGGTAGTAGACACTTTGGAGTAAGGAAAATGTCTCTCAGAGCAGGATATATAGGAGAGAGATATGACAGTAGAGAATAATATGAAGGCAGAGATAGAGGAGCTGTCTATGCAGAGGTTGACCTGACTTCAGCAGGGCAAGAGAAACAGTCAATCTGTTGAATCTAACTTGGAAGTCAAGATTACCAGTAAGAATTGGCAAATGAGGCTCTCCAGTAACTACTTCAATGACAATCTGAAATGTGGTTAGATCTATGTATTGGCCCAATCAATCACACACCAACCCATTCACTCAAATTCATCAGCACCAACAATATTGTCCAATTTTAGGTGAGCCTGGTATATTTGCCCCAGCTATCTACAACAGATTATATCATTCTCCAACAGGATAGGTGATTACTATCGTTACCTTACAGAGTTTGCCACTGGTAACAAGTGCAAGGACAGCACAGATAAGTACCAGGGCACCTACAAGGATGCATCAGAAGTTGCTGTCATGGACCTACCACCCCTGCATTCCATTCACCTTGATCTTTTCCTCAACTTCTCTGTCTTCTACTGCTACATAGATCTTTGATAATGCGATTGCTGAACTCAACATGCTCTCGGAAGAGAACTACAAGGACTCGGCCCTCATCATGCAACTACTATTATGGGACAACCTCACCTTCTGGACTTCACACATGTAGAATTCAGGGGCATCATCTTTTGTCAATCTAATTTGCCTTTTTAATTGGCTTACAGAGAAGCTGGATAAGAAAGACGAGGTTAAGGCTGCAGGTAACTAGATGTTGATATACCCAGAATACCACTATGAAACCCTTTTTCTTTTATCTAAAGTTGGACTGAGGCTAAGGGAATATTTTTTGCCTTTCTTTTTTATTTTTCAAGTTTGTATATGAGCAGCCTGAATATTTTAGTACATTTAATTCTGCAATGAGTTTTGCTTAGTCTGCCATGGTGATGACCCAGACACAATCCCACACATGTTAGGTGACTGTGAAAAATATTTACCACATACGTTGTCCTAGAAAAACATTAGTAAAACCCTCAATACTAGGCTTGCATCATTTTCATCCATCAAATACAACAAAAAAAAGACAGACACACAAAGGATTTACATCATGTGATATTTCTTACTCTGTTTCTGGACTTGTCATCAGGAGCTGGATAGGTCACATGATTAGTAACAAGCCAGGATGACTTACCAAAATACCCAATGACTCATTATGACTCTTGAATATACTAGTAGCACAGCCACATTTATTCTGTATATAATGACCCCAGTTTTTGAAATAGTATGTAGCACTTTAGTTTGTTTTCCTGTCAAATCCATAGATTGGATTGACTATTGTATTTACTAATCTTGCAGAAGTATCTTTAGCTGAACATACCTTAGGTATTATACAACTAGCCACCCACGAACGACCATGTTATCAGTCATTGGTGTTTGTCTGAATCGCTGACCATGGAGATATTTGTTTTTATAGGTGTTTATCTATAGAACATCTATCTAAGAAGACAATGTTTACAACTTTTGTCCTTTCCTTCTGATCTTTATATCCAGTCACCTGCTGCTATCTCGTGTTGTTGCGACATCTAGTTTGGGTCCATTTGCATTTCCTCACCTTCCGCATTGTCTCATTTTCATATGTTCCTTTTCTTCCACAGTCATACTTATAGCTTTGTCATGTAACCCTCTAGGGGCAAACAAAGATATTAAGTTATGAAGCTCCCTCTGAGTCTTAGTATCATGTGATAATGATCTTACTTGGCTCCATGCCTTGAATGATGATGAGGTATTGTGATACCATTCTACTATCAGCCTGATTCAATTTTGGTTTCTTGCAAGGACAGCAGGAGTGCCACTCCAAATATATGAATAATCTGCAATTGTGTTGCCTCATGTCCTGGGCCTAAGCTAGTCTAAATATGGTACCAAGTGTAACACTATGTTATGCAAGCATTAATCACATACTGATCAATGAGTGTTTCTGAAAGCATTGGCTTGATTGCTTATTATGACTTGTGCATCATCTTTTCATACCCTTCTGCAACTATATCCTTGTAGGCACTGGTACCTACCTATTCAAAGAGATGGACATGTAGAGGAAGTTGCTGACTCATCCAGCCCTTCCAAGTTATCTGTGTATATACAGGTGCCACTGCCATCATCAGCCTGAGGGTCCACAGCCAATTCATCTGTCTCATTATTACCAGTCCACACTCCTTTGACATCAACTACTGCTAGCAGCTGCAGTCCTATTGGTGTTCAGGCCATTCACGCCCTCCCAGGTGATGCAGTATGATAAAACCCCTCAAATGTAAGCTTCTCACATTCTGAGTGAATTCATGTACTGAATAGGGTCACAGTTGACTAGAAGCCAGACTTGCGAATGATTTTGCTAGAAAGAGAGACTATTCAGAGTAAGTCCAGTCATTCCATTGGAACAAACATTTAATGACAAAGGGTAGTAAGGAGGACAGTAGCACCTGATATGCCCATACACATCCTGAAGGAGCACTATACTTTCATGTTACTGTTCACATATATCATTTATCATGACTCACCCTCTGTCCCTTATTGCAGGCAATAGGGTATTTACACTGATTTGGACATGCAGGATGAAGAATACTAATCTAGCTTCCTGCTACCATTTGACTAGAGCTATTGCAAACAAGCTATCAGTAGATGGGCATTCACAACATTTGGATAGACCTTTCATGATCATTAAACATACTGTACTACACTGATGTTGATTGCAGCTCTCATCTGAACCATAACTGACTTATAGGAAGGATATAGAATATTTTACATAAGTTACAGGATCAGCAATCCAAAGATTTAGGTTTGAGTTGTTGGGAAGGCCATTACTAGTTTCTCAACTACTATGGTTTTCCAGAAGCTTATCTAATGTGGACCCATTCAATTGAGGGAAATAAACAAAACTGAAATATTCATTTTTTTATCTTTGCTATTAACAGCTGCTATGTTTGGTGCTCCAGTGATGGTATTAGAGCATGTTGAAAAACTTCACATCTATGGTATTGTCTATCTGCTTCATATCAAGAAATTTCTCAACCATTTAAATGACAATAACATAAAGGACAGCACTTTGGTATACAAGCTACCATTAACATGCACTTTTATGATCTTTGTGTACTTGTCCTTTCACAGGCAGGTGTTATCATGGCAGTATATGCTAGCATACTTGCTATTCTGAATATTGGTTTCCAAACATGTGGCACGACACTTTAGGCAAAAGATGAAGTCTCTTCAATTTGCTGTGTGCTCAAGTTTAATAGATAGCATGAGTGGACTAACCACATAACTCTGTATAATATGCAGTACAACCTAATTTATCTATTGCACCCTAATTAATAATTTAGCATCTTCTGAGCAAATTGTAAATTCCACCACAACTATCTATATCTATTGTGTTTCTTCAGAGTTGGTCCATTGGGGTCATAGACCCTATGTTGGACATGGTCTCATCATAAGCTCCCTTCTGTTTTATATGTAATATATTGTAGCTTTTATTTAATTTTGCTTACTCATACTCTATCTGTTTCTATCAGTGAGGTGAGCATATCTCACTAGATAGACATCCATTACAAATGGGCCATAGCTAATAGTAACAAAGCACTTCTTAAAGTTTATATATGAAATTAAAATACACATGATGGTTATATGGTAGTCAGTATTGGTACATTAATTATTATACAGCTACTTTTATGGTTATTGGGCACTTGGTGTGAGTATTATATGATGAAAAGTATCAAGACTTTTGGGGAGTGGGTAGGGAATCACATTACATCTTCCTCTTTTCCCATATCTCTATGAAATATAAGACCACAAAATTTCTGGGACAGACACAAACATACCATCTTCTCACAGAGGTCATATGGTTGGTAAGACATACACAAGCACCTCTGAACTTGCATAAACACACTTGGGTTCCAATGTACAAGAGCTTGAGTCCACATTTTTCTCCTGCAAAAGTGTTGTTCACATAATGCTTCATCAATGAAGTGTTGATACCATTTGCAGATATTAGGATCATGATCCTGTGAACATGATTGCACTTGCACTTCTTCCTATAAGAAAATAATACATGTCAATGAGCTAATAAATACTTACTATGATGTGATCTACATCCCATGTGAGAGTACCGATACTTGATGAGAAAAGTGTCTGTACCAATTGGGCTTACTTTCTAAAAAGTCTTTTGCTTGGGAATGATTATGAGGGTGATAAATAGAGTAGCAATAGTCCAGGACTATAGCTTTTGATGAATGTCACAAAATGAAGTGAAGAACATTCTCACAAGCTCATAGTAATATGAACTAAGATAATCTGATGATACAAGCACAAATATGCTCCCAAGTGCTGAGGTTGTCTCCTTTACTGAATGACAAAGGTCCCACCTAAGTATAGTAAGCCCAAGGCTCATCATATAATAGGGTCAAAGGTCACAGATAGTGGAGCTAGGTGAGTTCTACTAAAGGTGCATTCAAAGACTACTAAGTTGGAGACTTAGCAAAAGACCATCAGGTACAACCTAGTAAGATTGATGTGAAGAATCTATAGTGCTTTTCTGTATACTCTATATTAGCTTCATTATAGCTGAGATTGTCTGGGTTCTAATCTACTTATTAGTATAAGTCATAGATAACATCCCTAAGGTAATCTTCATCAATGCATGAGGTGTAATAAGGCAGCATAAGACATGTCTGCTATCAGGGCAGTGCTCCTAGGTTATCAGAGTCCTGTCAGTTGAAGACCACTTACATAAGGAAGCCAGCATCTCTTTGCTGCTTCTCCTCTTCTATCTCCTTCTATCATGGATCTAGGTTGGCGGATAGATCCTGTATCTCCTGGCATTATGCCAATCAGTTAATCAGGGGTTGGGGGTTTCTTTATAGTAGAGTGAGGGCTCATGTATGCATGATACTATAACACATAGCTCACAAAGAGGATAAACCTTTACAGACTTCCTGTTAAGACAGTGCACAAAGGATAGAACTGATTCAAAAGGGACTTGGCTTCAGCTCATGCGCTGTGCCCCTTACCCAATTATGTGCCCTGAATTTCAGAATGATGTCTGAGGAAAGTCCAAGAAAGTCTGAAGGACTTCCAGACGAGCGCAGGAAAGTTTGGAAGGACTTTCTGGACGAGTGCAAGTAACTTCCAGAGGAGTGCGGGAAAGTTCCAGAGGAACTTCCAGAAATTACTATGGGGTTATGTCCTGATATAGAGATGTGTAATGGCTACTTAAGACAAGTCCTGAGTAGAAGCAAACAAAGGAAAGGCTGCAAGGACAAAGTCTGAAGCAGAATAGGTCTGGAGGACTGCAGGAAAATCCTGGAGGAACTTCCGGAAACTCAAAGGAATAGAAGATCAGGTGAGCAGAGGATCGGAGGAGTGGAGGAGCGAAGCTCTGGCCTGAGATGGATATTGACTAAGTCGGAGGACTAGAACTTGGTATGAGGACTAATATGTGTAATATTCAGACTAAGGAAATACAGGAGTATCTACTAGGGTTTATATACTACTGAGGACTTAATGGAGAATCAGTCAGTGCAGTCCGAAGCTATGTGAGGCTGTGGATGGAGCATATAGAAAAGTCAAACACTAGTCTATTAGAAAATAGTAAATGAAGATGGAAATGAGAACATAGGAAAATAAAGCCAGAAATGAAATGAGGTATGTAAAATAAGTATAGTCTAACTTGGGAAGGAACATACAAAGGGAAAAGGCATGGAAGATAGACGCGGGTTGGATCTAGATGTTTGGAAGTCCAGACACAGGTGATTACCATAAGGGAATGAGCGCTGATTTAAGGTTTGGGTTCAGATATGAAGCATAGGTTAGATCTGGAGATCTGAAGATGTGGATATCAGATGCAGGAGTACAGGGATCCGGACAGATAGAGAATTGGGTCTGGAGATATGGACAGGAGGTCCGGAGGTTTAGATGAGGCGTGGGAACATCATTGGATGTAGGTTTGGAATGTGGGATATGACACTTCCCCATGATTTGTCTTTATAGAGCTTGCTCATATTTGCCAAATCCCACACTTGCTATATGATGGCCAGCCAAAAAGATGATCTACACATGAACACCATCAAAACCAAATTACCTGACTCTGAGTCATAAATTGCATATATAAGTGTACTCACTGATGGTTCCTGTGGACAATTATTGTGTATCCTGCTCCTTGTTCCGCATGGTACAGAAATATTGGCAAAGAGATTTATATAGGTTTCTGCATTCTTATATGACCCTTTGTATATTTAGGTGCCTAATAAAATGGTGGTAATTATGAAAAACAACATTACTCACTTTACTCATTAAATCAGAATATTATAGGGCCTCTGTAATTTTATCGTCCACATTAATGAGTTTTTTCAGTAATTTCATGGGTGAAGAAGTATTTTTGCAAGATGGATGTTGGTGATGGATGTATGATGGATCAGGACAAGTTATGGACACATCACACATAATTGATAAATATGTGACATGTTGTGGACCCCACTGTTAAGACCATGCACAAAGGGTAGAACTGATTCTGAGGAGCTTGGCTTCAGCATCGAATCTAGGGTCCGAGGTCCAGATGAAAAATGTGGATATATGAAATATGACATTTAGGGTAATGGGACAAAGGATGAATGATGCAGGCTCACTGTGGAGGTATGGAGGTCTAATGTACAGAGATACAGGGGTCCAGAGGTCTAGATGAGGCATGGGAATATTGTCGGATGTAGGTCCAAAATACAAAATATGACACCCACCAAACAAAACAGAACATTTAAACATGTAGGTATCAAATACAGAAAGACTATTTATCTCTTAAAATATTATATGAAATATCATTCAATTGCATGATAAATTTATATATTCAATGAACAAAGAGAACTCCATTATCTGCAAATTTTCTCTATACATCTCACAAGTACTCAATGAATATAATGCTTAGACCATGCATAAGACAGAATCAATATAAAACATGGAAATAACAACACAGAGACTTACTAAGTTACCACAGACCAAACAACTATGGATTGAATGATGATTAATATCACAACCATCTATTACAAAGAGAATTTACACGACAAAAAAAGAAAAATACCTGTAATGGATCCTATAATATCATGTCAGCATTATATGTCAAGGCTTATATTGTTCAACAGTAATGATCATGACAATGATGAATTTGCCTTCCCTCCTGATACTGAGTCCTGCTATATTGGATCAATGCATATTCCAATGGACTGCATATATACTTATAATAAAGATTTAACTATAGGTGTTATTGGACAGAAGGTGCCTGTATAGTCAGGTACAGTGTGATGGTAGGATGGAAGGATAACTATCCAGCCTACTATCATGAAGAAAGATGTCAATATTTGTGAATATGGGGACATTCAAGTAGTGAAGTTCTTTGCATCATTCTCACAGTTCACTCCATCATTAAAGTATGTCATGCAACAACAGGATGACTAGATCTCAAATTTGGAATGAGTACAGATATGCCTATATTGATTCATTGTGAGTCTTTTTAAAAAAATGCAGTGAACATCATTCAATGCAGCCTACTAGATGTCAAAGCATGTGTCACAGATTCTGTCTATCCTCATAAGGCTAAGATAATATCATCTCTGTTTGCTGATATGAATAATCCAACAAATATTCAATGTGTTCTAGACTTGCCATATGTACATAAAGGCCTTCCAGAGCCTTTAAGGTGAGGAGGCCAGAAATTCAGTTCAACTTCACATAATGCAGACCTTTGTGAGAAATCTTGATCATGGAAGATGTTTTGGCTGGAGTGAGACAACACAGCAGTGCCTCATTCATAAGGCAGTACACCCAGACAACTTCACCACCCACTTTTGGGTGCTGCTGCATCATCATCTGAACTCACAAAAAGTGGTCATATAGCCTATGTCAATGTGATGATGAAGCTGGTGGGATATTCAAGTAACAAAGAGGAGGTACACAAGTTGTGAGATGCTGAAGTGGCTTATCTGGGTCTCAGAGATTTAGTGTAGATATACTTTATATCATTTATTATGATTCTAGGTTTTAATATGCATGTAGGAGAGTCTCATAGTATTATTTAGAAGGCTTCCAGATATTGGAAACATGTATAAGGCTAATCTGGATAAGTCCAAACTAGAAAAAAACAGAGGATAGACTATCCAAAGATAGAGTCAGAGATGTAGACTATAATCTGGGTCAGCACTCGAACTCTATCAAGTGCCGTTGAATTTTCGACAGAACCATTCACACATCTTCTGAAGATTAATACCAGCAGTATCAAGGTAAGCCTGCACTCGTCTAATATGTTGACAGAGGGTTGAACTTCTGTGGTCAGCTTGTGCTTGTACTTAATGCTTCCTGTTACCCACATATTGGATCACCGGTGCTGTTGATGTTCTGACAAATCTTCCAAGATGATTACACAAAGAAGTGGTTTGTGCTTTGTTTCATTTGCCACCAATGACTATTCTCAGCTTGGTTCTAGCCTTGATCTTATTCCTTCGTGTATTCTCTTCTTTATGTATAGATGCTACGACCTTCATGTTATCATTGTATTAGTACTTGCTCTCCTTGGTGGCCACAGCTGAATTATTAATGAAAATCATATTTCTGGCATTGTGTACTTGCAGACAATTATGATGTCATCTGGGATATCAGATAATGCCGGCGGAGTTTGAATGTAAGTTAGTCAGTATATCAGGCACTCTTTCTCTAATTGATATTGCTTTCGCTCTTCCATCATGGCCCTCATTTCATTTTAACATAATGTAGTGCCTACGTTTTCACAACAATAGTAACATGTAGTAGTCAACAGATATTGTGGTTAATGTTGGCCATTAAGTTTGCAAATTTGATGCCATGCATGTCATGTAATATAATATAACTTCCAATTGTGCTGCAATCATGAAATATGACAAATTATTGGTGAGATATTTTTGGCCTACTGTGATCAAAGATATCTAATGAAGCCTGGCGCTGTTGCAATCATCTTTTTACTATAGGTTAAGTATGCTCTCCATAGTTCTGCTCTTCCCATTCCAAAAATTCTGGAGAGAAACCAAGGGAAGGGATACCTTCTGTGATTTGAGGGAGGTCGGGTATGTAAACCTCACAGAGCATATGGTGCTCGAGGTTTTCAGCTTGGTAATATTCCTTGAGCCATCTATGCCTATACATTCCCACCTTGTCAGAAAGGTATGCAATGGTATCTTCTGTGGTTCTTGATTTTTGTTTGACCTGATCCAGCTCAGATTCTACCTTGCCAGTGGATCAGTTGTCCATCACTAGGTGAAAATCTCCAAGTCTTGTTGAAGAGGTTCCAGTAATTTCAACTGTAGTCTGGGTTCCTCTGTCGACCAATCAATTGTTTGAATGAATTTTCCTGTAGGGTAATTTTTCTGAGTTGCTCCGCAATACATTATTGCTCACCTGCAATCAGTGCCTATTTGGGGGTTGTCCACATCACAGGTCGGTGTACACACCAAAGAAAGTTGCATCTTCTGACTCAAGCTTGGTTGGAGACACCTGACAGGTCTTGGCCATTGATCAAGTTGTATGACTCACTGATCTCTGTGAGTGAACCCGGGAGGTCGAGGGTGCAGCCGGTTTTGCTTGTTTGCAGCCATGGGGCTCCTTCTTCTTGGCAGTTGCTTTAGAAGCAGCAGCAGCCTTCTTCTTTGCAACTATATGGCACAAGGCATCTTCAGCCTCAGGAATCAGCCTTACGCACTTGACCTTCTGTTACGACACTAGGTCGTATGCGGACTTGGATGGGTCGAACAGCGACAGCCAAGACAATGGTGATCAAAGGTGTTGCGGTTCTGTCGGCTTCCACAAACAAGCAGAAGTTGCGTATGCCTTGTGGGGTGATGGTAGTGATTACAGACAGAAGGTTTGGTGCCAAGGCAAGCTTCTGAAGGTACGATTCAGATGTTGAGCAAGGTAGCCTTATGCAAGACAAGAGGTTTCAAGGGAATACCAAGTAAGATTAAAGTAAGGAGCATCTACTTTAATCGTCGACTTTATATAAGGCTACTCTATTGTATCTAAGCTCAGCCTAAAGCTGGGTTCTAATCTGCTTATCTATCGAGTGAGAGATAGCATCCATGAGGCAGGCTTCTATCTATGATAAGGAGCACGAGGCGTCCTTCTGTCAGTACATGAGGCAATACGAGGCTTGCCTTCTATCTTGATATCATTAATAGGTCTTCTAGACCTATGTCGTCATATGTAGTCCAGACCACTTATCTAATCTGGTATCTTCCAGACTTCTCTTCTAGAATCGGTCCTATGTTCTTATCCTGTGTTCTTCTATCAAGGGCAGGTGAGGCCCGGGTATTGTCTATAGCCGTGCAGGTGGCAGAGGGCATGGGTGGCAAGGGGACTCATGCAACGTGTTGTAACACCTTCTTGTCCTCGCAGGCAGGACAGCTCTTGCAAACCTCTCCGATCTTCCAACCGAGCTGGACAACACAAGGCCAATCTTCTTTTATCCATCGGACACAAGTTGTTGAATGCAGTCGCTGGGATGGCCATTTGGTGGTGGCGACAGCATTGTTGTCTGACCAATCGTCGGGCTGAAAATAATAATGGTTAGTTGTGTCACCGAAGACAAGACAAGGCAAGAGCTTACCCTTATGATGGGAGAGTCTGCATGACTCGGCCGAGGTTCCTCGAGCTCTTCGACATCAGTCAAGTTGCTCAACATGCTGCCCTTGCTGGCAGGTGGCACTGGCACTCCATGTTTGGCCAGTGCACCCATTCCTGGCTGAAGAATTTCAGTTAAAATTATTGAAATGAAATGAGACAACTTACTTTCTTGACAATGATCACTGCACCATCAGCACTTTCATCCTTGTCATCACTGTCAAACCTCTTTTATCTCACTATCCTCCTTCTCTTAGAGGATGTTGCAGTCTTCTGCTGCAGTGCTGGATTTGTCTTCAAGACCTTGCACTTTGGCTCAGTCATCAGAGGATCAGGTGGGCATTGATTCAATCTTATTAATTCCAGGAGGTATCTATGCATGCGACAACTCCCCTCTTGGTAGTTCTCAGGTAAACAATATATCATTTGGTGATCCCGAATGGACTAGTCACATACTTTGTGGTGTTTATGCGGTAATCACATCCGGTTCATGCGACAAGAACAATGTTGGACTTTCATTCTCCACATGTCAATGCGACACAATAGCCACGTTTAAACAATAAGGTTTGCTGTGGCCTTTTCCAGCTCCGTCTATTTATACGCTGCACTCCCTCCCTACTGGTATACAAAAACACTATCCCCACAATATCATTCAGTCTTCAACATGTCCAACAACCTTTACACATTAGAGGACTCTACATTGTCACTCTGGGATGCCGCCAACATCTTGGAGTATGCCACCTCCCAATTTATCACCATTCGGCTCTCTCTCCAGCAAAGTCATGTGACCCAGACTGATGCTTACCATGAGCAGTTTGTGCGTCATCTGGTATGGGAAGCCGAGGTGTGTTTGTATATCTTAGTCCTGAGATTTCAGCTCCCAAGATGTGTCACAGCAGTTTGTGTTCCTGTCCATCAACATATGCATGGCCAGTCATGTCAGTCCCTCCATGCCAATGTATCTTTGTGATGTCATCCGGATCTTGGCAGGTTGGTAGATCAGAGCCCTGGATGACAACAAAGTCTACAATGCATTCGAAAACTTTAACTGTATGGCGGATGGAGACATCACGGCCCGCTGCTGAATTGTCAACAAATATGCTTATTGCTGGTGGAAGAATCATTTTGACCTTGGTCCTTTTGAAATGCCCAACCGCATCTCCCTCCTTGAGGTCAAGGAGTTGGTTGAGGAGCATTTTGAATGGCTGGTGAGTACTTTTCTTTGGATTCAGCAGGATTGTTCTGATCTTCATGTATGCCCAGCCTGTGGGTCATCTCCTGATCCCAAAGCTGCCCCAGATGCCCACTGGCCATGATCCCTTGCTGCACCAAGTCCACTGCATTAGGGAAAACATACAACAGTTGGGAGAAGGTTTGCAGAGCATGCTGCTCACAAAGGTAGAGGAAGGAGATCTTGCCATGGATGCTTTGACCCAGCTGGAAGGACCAGTTGATGAGGTAATGGATGCCATGCGAGCATTGCATGATTTGATAGACACACTCAGCATCAAATGGGAGTAGAGCCCGGGTGCATAGCTTTCAGTCCATATATGTACATAGATTTATTTCTCCAGCTTATATATGTTGGTACCGATTATGATTAACATGTGCTAATGAAATACCTCGGTAGGAATTAAAAGGAATGATAACATGTATGAATGATGAAATTTAAAATCAATGTGCCTGTATTTACAGGCTTAATTGCACTTCCCTCCAGTTTGCTTACATCCACCGCAGGTAATAGTCCATGCACCTCAATTACGTCCTGAATATGCTTGCTACACAAGGCTCGGCAAATAGTGCAATAGATGTGGGCTGATTAATGGATGTCCTTTGATCTCATTCCCGTCATGTCTGACATCCCCCCAGAGTGGTCCTCCTACTGGGATCATGTATTCCACCGGTTGAATAAATTCCATCCTCTTTCCAAGATTCTGGCAGACTGGGCCTTGCACACCATTAATTTGGTGAGAGAGTGGGTGGAGCAGCAGTATATGGCCCATCTTGCTGGTAGACCTCTCATTCCTCCACCTCCTGAGCTTGATGTTCCCACCGTCCTTGCATGCAGCCAGCTCGCGTTTCTCCTGGCCAAGGCCTACCGGAATCCAAGTCAGTCCCTTCACTATTATGTTGATCCTTCCTGACCTTTGGGATCAAGTCCAACTGGATATCGACATGGTTCATTACAATGAAGCTCTCACCAGATGGGAAACAAGTATGAATGACACGCACAAAGAGTCGCTCTTGGCTAGATTCCCTCCTGCTGAGGAAATGCTCTTGACCTGTCCTTCGGTTATACTGGATTCTGGCTACAGGATCATTATCTGGTACATCCCAGAGGCACTGAATGGCTACATCCAGGTCAGTACTTTATTGAATTCCATACTGCCGATTTATTATGCCAATGTCAACATAGTGATATGTACATTGCCACTCTTGGAATGAGTCATCACCTGAGAAAGAGTGTCACCCATGGAGCCATTCAGTGGAGAACCAATGGTGCCAACTTCCATGCCGCTGATGGCACTGATGTTACCTCCGGGTGCATCAATATAGCTCCATGCTGGTTCCAACAAGGCTGAGAGGTAAGAGGCTGTTTTTCTATTGGCTACCAACTTATCTGACATCCAATAGTGCCAGGGTACACCTCCCAAGAATACTCGGGATGGGTTCATGCCAGAGGTCTCAGCTACCCTGAAAGGAGAAAGGGGCATATCAATGATTTTGCAAATGCAGAGACCCAGACTGTTGGATTTCACTGCCATGTGTGTCATGCACCCGCAGCAATACTAGGCATCTGTCTGAACTCACATGGAACTCGGTCATTAAGCCACTTCTCATGGGTTGGAAGACATGTACCAAAACCTCAAGCATTGGGCATTCATCTACACTGGAGTCACAGTTATGTGCAACAAATTTTCTCCATACCACCAAGACCCGAAATGTCCACCTGAAGGATTCAATATCCTGACGAGCATTAGGAGTTATAGGAAAGACATGATGCATTTGATCAACCTTGGAATAAACATAGCATATGATCCCGGCATCATGGTTGGCTACTCGGAATGACTCATTTGACACAGGGTTCGGGTGGATAAGGGCGATAGGATCATTTGGGCCTGGTTTGTCCGCAACAGCATCCACAACTATGCCTGAACACCACACCCAGAATATTTCAAGTACAACCCCCTTGACCTCACCATGTATGAGCATGTTGAGTATAATCAGGCTGACTTTGTTAGGTATGGCACCCTCAGATTGACATGTCCAGGCTGATTGATCATAACAGACACCTCTTCCCCCTTTCTTATATTACACCCCTAGTATTTTATTGATACACTATCCCTACCTTGATCATTTGCTTGCCACTTACTCTTAAAGACATTTCACACCCCTCTCTCCTTTTTACATCACAATACACCATATTCATTTCCTTGTCATTTTCATGTCATTCATTGCCACATGCTCATTTATACCACTTCATGTGTGGTTCTGCTACCAGTGTTTCTAGTTCGGGTGCAGGACCTGTTGAAGAACTTCTTCAGTTTTCTTAACTGTGGAAGCCCTTCAGGTCCACATATGTTTAGATGACATGGGTCAGATTGTGCATATGTTCTGGAGGAAAGAAATTCTGAGCTCTTGGATCACTGTAGTACTATTGTGTGGACCCAGCAGTCTACCTCAGCAGCACTGGTAGTTGGCCCATCCCTATATCTCAGCTTGTCATATCGGCCCTACTATTAATTAATATAGGTTGTATGGTTGTATGGGCCCAGTTGTTTACCTCGGCAGCACATTTGTCTGGGTCCATCCCTATATATTGCTTACTCATATTGGCCCTACCATCATATAGGTGGTACTATTGTATGGGCCCATCCATCCATCTCAGAAGCATAGGCACCTGGGCCCATCCCTATATCTTGCCTACTCATATCTGCCCTATTATTATATAGGTAGTACTATTGTATGGGCCTATCTATCCATCTTGGAAGCACAGGCACCTGGGCCCATTCCTATATCTTGCCTGCTCATATTGGCCCTGCCATCAGTATGAGTATACTATTGTATGGGTCCCAACCATCCATATTGGTAGCACAATACTTATATCACATACTGGGCCCACTCCTAAATTATGGACCAGTAGACCATATCTTGGGCCTACCCCTCTCCATCAGTACACCTTTATTTGGGCCCACCTCGGGTGACCCATCTCATTAGATAGATTATCAACTTCGGATGGCCCTATATATTGGAGAAAAGTTACTGAAGGGGTTTGATACAACTACTGGCACTGCTGTGTATGAGTGTCTTCCTGCTGATGACCTATAGAGATAGTTTTTTGGTAAGTGAGCCATTTAGTCAGCAGTAATCTAACTAACACACCTCCAGGACAGTGCAGTGAACAATGTGCATGAGTTAGCCGACAACTTTTTACAGCATGTTAAAGCAGCCATGATATTTAACGAGTATGTAGAAATTGAGAAGAACAATAAGGAAGGGCTGACCAAAGGATACACCAAAGTGACATCAGGATGCTCTGGGAATTGGTAGGAAAGCTCATGGAGCTAGCTCAAGAAGTGGGCAAAGATATGGACAAAGATGGTCATCAGGAAGATAAGAGCAAGTGCAATGTTGATCACCCATAAGTAGCGAACAGAGGTGAACAGACAAAGGACCTATCTCTCGTCCAGTAACAAATAAGACACTAGTTAAACATAGGAATAGTTTTGCATTATACCCACAACCAGATTTGGCAGAGGGATGTATGATGAGACAGTCCCCCTCCACTGTATGTATGTGAAGGGGATGATGTGGATTAATGGCTGGCTGGATTGCTTAACAATTAGTCAATGGTTGGATCTGCTAACCATCTGAGCTTATCTATGGATGGGCTAGCATGATTTGAAGGATCACAGTCAGTGAAAGTGGATTAGCTATTGCCCACTCTACTGTATGTATGGTAGAGGGGTTGACCACTGAATTTGTTAATGAAGGATTGACAGTCAGATTTGTGAACAGTTGGATTTGCTTACCTGCTCACATGATCTGAAGGATTGCAGTCAGTAAAAGCAAAAGAGTTGACAAGGTTGATATTGACATACCATCGTGCTCTGGGAATGGGTGAAGATAGGCTCGATGAGCTCAACAGTACATGCCATTGAGCTCTGAGGATTTGGGGACAGTGAACTCGACAGTATAAACCATTGAGCTCATAGTTGATGACGAACTTGTAACACTGAAGCTTGAAGCAGTCAACATTATGTAACAATTTCCAAAAAATGGAATATTGTTCTTTGTGACTGCTCAGTGGGCACTTTCGTCATGAAAGTTCAAAGTCCAACTTTATGGAACTCTACTAGCAAAGTTCTTTATTCCTAACCTTCTCCTAGGCTTGATGGTTTGTACTGTTAAGCCTATCATTTTCCTTGTCAACAACCACCTTCCGGGACCTTCTTACAGGGCACAACTGTATGTATGGTTGTGCCTGGCATTCTCTCTTTTTTATCACCAGGCTCCTCTTTGACAACAACCTTCTAGGATCTTTTCTCAGGGCATGGCTGTATATATGGCCATGTCTGGTGTTCTGTCTCCCTGTCATTAGGCTCCTCCTCGACAACGACCTCTCAGGACCTTCTCTCAGGGCATGACCATACATACAGTCATGCCCAGCATTCATTTTCCAGGATCCTCATCGACATTAACCTTCCAGGACCTTCTCTCAGAACATGACTATATGTACGGTCATGCCCAGGGTTTGTTCTTGATCACAGGTTCAATGTCTTTGACCTGATCTCTCATATGACCACCTATCACAGAAATAACTTGGGCAGAAATTACATTGATCAATCAGTGAGTCGTTCTAATGTTTTTTTTCCTCCCTTCTTTCTATGTTGATTAGTCCTTCAGAACTACTCACTCCTTTCTGTCCTTGCCTGCTCAGCTCTCCCTAATGACCAAGTTATATTTCCTTGTTTGGCAGCCTTGTAATAAACATTGTATTTTGTACAAGGTTACTGCTGTCTTGTCATTTCATTACTCGAATGGTTTCTTCTGTTGTTGTTGTTGTTGTTGTTGTTGTTGTTGTTTGTCTAACTCAAAAGTCTGCCTATATAATTGGTTATGGCTCTCCCATTCTACAACTCCCACTCTCTATCAAAATGACAGTATATACTGTTGTTGTCATTGAATTCCATGGCAGAAACAAGGCTGTCTTATTGTTGCCCTGCTCTTCATGCCTGTGTCCCGCTCAGCATATAAGCAGTGTTTCTGTGAGAAATGTGTTGAAACCAGCAATTGTGCTAATGATGGCACAAGTAAAGGGGTGCTCATCACAGAGCATCTTATGGCAGCTCATCTGCAATGTACTAAATATGTACAAGCAGAACTTGCTATGCTCACACATGCGGCTAGCTCTGACCGCACGAATGACAGCGCAGATTTGATAGTCTCACAGCTCCGCACACTCACTCTTGCTCACAATAAATTGGTTTCTCCACATGTGCCTAGCTGTTTGGAGCAACCCAACTCTACTCCATTAGTATCTATTTCAGCCCTCGCAGATGACCTCAAATGACTCACTTTACTGGATCCTTTGTTGCACAAGAACCCAGAGCTGCAATTGCTGGTCATTGTGATGTCTCCAAAAAGAATAGACACCGGCAAACCATGAAGGCCCTAACAATCCTCAATCACATGGAATTCTACATTCAATGGTGCTTTCAGTTGTTACTTGCTGGTAATTCTGACCCCTGAGACTAACATTTTGTTATTAGTATATATAGATGAGAGGAGAATGAAGTACATACTATGTGAAGCAATTGGCAACAGCTTGCCCAAACTTTGGCTTATTCTCTTCTACAGCATACTAGGGCACATATACTGGGTCATTTAAAAATGTATTTATAAATTACAAGATTGATATGGGCTTTGATTCTGCCAGAAGGACAATTGGTACTGATTATCATGTTTTGTTGCCTTTTGTTATCTGAGAAGAATACACGACAGTCATCTGTATGCACAGCAAGCCAGGATACTAGAGGGGTCATACAATCATGATTGACTATTTTCTTTCTAATCTTCATAGGGACAAAGTTGGCATCATTCCCAGGAGCTGTAGTGGTGTCTTTGTCATTCAGATCTGTTGCATATTAATATTGGAGGGAGGGGAAGGGTTTAGATGATGAGTACCTTCTCCTTCTCCCCTACCATAAGTTACAGTAGTGGTACCCCTCCCTCTACCTCTAGCCCTCCTCCTGCCATGTGGTGGTGGTGGTGGTGGTGGTGGATGTATCTGGCTCATATTTAGACCAGCAGATGTTTGAGAAAGTTGTTGGAGGCATGTTGAACATCTTATAGTGGATGGGCATATTGAGGGCATCAATTGGGTATAGTATGAAGTTTGGATTTCAGACTCTAATGCCTGCTGCCATGGTTCTGAAAAGTTTGCATGTTTGTTGATAGTTTCAGAAATGTTTTAAGGTCAGCTTTGAATCTCACTATTGATGGTATCCTCATCTGAAATTGATCCTTACTTTAATTGTGTCATTAGCTATTTAGCAGCATGAGATAATTTCTGCAGCTAAGCTTGATATGTTCTGCTACAATATATAATATATGAATTCTCAACCTATCGCTATATTGGACTTCAAATGTCAGTAAGCCTCTAATTTCATCTGCTTCTGATGTAAGACATTGCTCTAGCACAGAGCAAGTGATTGGACCATAGTTTCCTTCATTTTTCATCCACTCTCTGGGTATCACAGATATTTTATTGATATTGCCTATCCTCCAGCCATGAAAAGACACAATTCTTCTTTAATATTCTGGTCCTTGCCAATCCTTCCAGTTGTATGGATCAACTCTGTCAACTTTATTGCAGAGTTGGAAATATAGCAATCAAGGACATGTGCTGTGTATCACTGATAGTCAAAAATTATAGTGAAGAAATGATTAGAATAATGGACTAAAATTTAATAGGGACAATTGGATATTCCCTCTAGTTCCTTCTAAAGAGGACTACTTCTTTATTTGTGATTTCATTTATCCTCACTGTATATAGGTCCACATATCTCATTCTTGATTTTCCCAGAGCATCATACCAGACATAAGACAAATAAAAGTTTGCTGCTATTGTGTTAAGTTACTTATTTGATACAAGTGTTTTCTAGTTGTGCCATACTAATATTTAGAATAGTGGTTAAGCCATTATATAAGCTATAATGGAGAAGAATGAGTATTTTCCATTGTATTAATATCATTCTGAACTCACAAGAAATTTCCTTAACAGTAAGGTCAGGTATCACATTTTTGGAACTTCAACAGAAGGTGATCAGGAGTGGGATTCAAAGCTGGCCTTGAAACTTGCTTGGAACTTCCCTGAAATATCAATAAACATGCAAACTTTTCAGAACTCCAGCAGCAGGTATCAGAGTCTGAAATCAAAACTTTATGCTGCATGCACACAATGCCCTCAATACATTCACGCACTGTAAGACATTCAGCACACCTCAAGCAACCTTCTCAATATGTACTAGTCTAAATATAAGCAAACTACTACTACTACTACTATCACCACCACCACTACTACAAACTTTGAAATCTTTGTATGATAGAGGGAGGGCTAGAGCTAGGGGGAGAGTGAGAGGTACTACTGTAACTCATGGGAGGGGACGAGGATGAGAACCGACCATCCAGATCCCCCCCCCCGACATCAATCTACAACCAATCTGGACAACAGAAACACTATAGGCCCTTAAGATTGGCCTATAACTTCTGGGGATGACACTAGCTTTGTCTCCACCAAGATTAGGTGGGACACCACCAATTTTGATGATACTACAATTCTTGTATCCTAGCTTGCTGCATATCCAACTGACTGTCACATACTCTTCTCCAATAACAAAAAAAAATTGCAGTATAGTAATTAGCACTGATTGTTCTTTGGGCAAAATTAAAGCTAATATCTATCTTGTGATTGCCAGACAGGTATTTAAAAATGACCCAACATATGGGACCCGGTATGCTGCAGAAGTAAACCAGCCAAAGTTTGGACAAGCCATTGCTAATTATCTCATATAGTATGTGCATCTTTCTCCTTACATGTGTATTCACTTAATGAAATCTTAGTCTCAGGGGGAAGTATAAGGCTGCAACTAATCATTGATACTTGAGCTTTGTCTTCTCAAAGCCCAGGCCAAAGTTCAGTCAGAGAAGGCAGCAGCTCTTTGCCTCTAAATTGAGTTAATCACTCTCAAGGAAGGGTTGTTATTGAAAGAGACTTAATTTGCTGTTTGCTCACTTGCAGCTGTTGTTGTACTTGTTTGTGTATATTCATTTCAAAGTCATGTGCATTCACTAGTTTTGTTTTCATATGCCCAGTATATCTTACATATTCTATTTCACTAATATCATGTATTGTATCTTATTCTTGCCTACCCCTACCTCCTCTCAAGGGTTTCAAGCAAGTAGTCTATCAACTGACTGTGAAATGCCTGTCCAGGTGTTCTATCATATAACATATCACTGTGTCATATCCCGTATTCCAGACCTACATCTGACAATATTCCCATGCCTCATCTGGACCTTCGGACACCCTATCCACACGTCCGAAGGTCTGGACAGGTCTCGTAGTATATCCGGATGTCTTCCGGATATCAGAAACGCATATAAGGCTAATCCGGACGTATCCGAACTAGAAACTAACAGAGTAAAGACTACCTGAAGGTAGAGCCGAGGATATAGACTATCGGAATCTATCCGAAGTCTCAGAGGGTGACAAGAGTAAGAAGGACTCAAGTCCGGAGGACAGAAAGAGGACAAACTAAGATGATATTTGAACTGAGGTACTACAGGACATATACACGGGCTTATATACTAGAGGTTAATAAAACCATAAGTAAGCAGAGGTCCGAAGGCTATGTACGAAGCATATGCAAAGGTTAACGGATCAGTAATCATACCAGTAATAAGTATAACCGAAACACCAGGAATAGGAAATACCGAATAGGCTGTGTTTAACATTAAATGAATAGGAAATGAAATAGGAAGCTTATCGGATATCAGATTGGAAGCATTGGACCGGGCTGGATCTAAGGGTCCGAGAGTCCGGAAGAGAAGCGTGAATATATGGGATATGACATCTCCATTCCTCCATTCCTCCATTCCTCCATTCCCCACATTCCTCCATTCCTCCATTCCTCCATCCCCACTCCATCCCTCCATTCCTCCTTCCTCCATTCCTCCATTCTCCATTCCTCCATTCCTCCATTCCTCCATTCCTCCATTCCTTCACTCCTCCACTCCTCCAATCCTTTGCTCATCCGATCCTCCATTCCTCCAAGTCTCCAGAAGTTCCTCCGGAACTTTCCCGCAGTCCTCCGGACCTATTCTGCTTCGGACTTTGTCCTTGCAGCTGTTCCTCTGTTTGCTTCTACTCAGGACAAGTCCTGAGTAGCCATTACACATCTCCATATCAGGACAAAACCCCATAGTAATTTCCAAAAGTTCCTCTGGAACTTTCCCGTACTCCTCCGGAATTTACTCGCACTCGTCCGGAAAGTCCTTCTGAACTTTCCCGCACTCATCCAGAAGTCCTTCGGACTTCCTTGGACTTTTCTGGACATCATTCTGAAATTAAGGGCACACTGGGTAAGGGGCGCAGCACATGAGCTGAAGCCAAGTCCCTTTGAATCAGTCCTACCCTTTGTGCA
>JABBWF010000165.1:0-101256 GCA_016647645.1 Suillus variegatus
GCGGGCGAACTCGAGGATTCATCATTTCCTTCAAAGAGTACTGAGAGTGTGATCGTTTTCATTTCTGCAGTATGACATACCTGCTGAATAAGATCAGCCAATGAGTTAACATAGTACCTATGCCCAAGAGCGCCATCATAAGGAATCGAGCGTATACCACACAATCTTTGAATTGTGTCTTCGATGCGTTTGACAGACTTTACAGAAGGCACGTCATCTACATTATTGACCCGAAGTAGCCACAGCAAGATATCAATTTGTCGCTCTGAAAAAACTGAACGTGGGAGGTGCATGAGAATATCAAGTGTACATGTCTAAAAACCTGCCGGATCAAAAAAAAGTAGCAGGCAGATCAATACAGACGACTTACAATTTTATCTGGCCACGGGAACCATTCCTCATTCACAACATGTTGTCGAGAACGCTTTCGATCCCTGCCAGTTCCAGCTCGGATGTCAGGATCATCAGGATCATCTTCTGCTCAAAATTCAAACAGTGAGTGGCACAGTACAATGTGTATTTAGAGTAGCATACCATCATGCTGCATCCGTCCCATAGAAATCCCTTCATCATCTGACATCTCGACTGCGTGATCATCCGACAGGTCATTTTCATCTAAAAAGTCACTCAACCCTTGAGCAATCATTGCCTTTGTAATCGCAGGCGCAGATTGTCCGAAACGGTCACTATGATCTCCACCATCAATCTCACCAGCCATTGTGGCAAAATAGTCGTAGACATTGTTTGTTGAGTCGCCCAGCTCGAAATCAGGAGTAGCCATGTCATCGAGAAGAAGATGAAGTCCTGCGACAGACTTATCCTTCATAGATTGAGCCTCGGCTTGTGCTGAACTGTCCCCTGCACGATTCTGCCGTTTCGTTGAGTGATATTTAATTGAATCTTGATGTGTTCTCGTCGTCTGATGTACCTTAGCGGCCCGCTGAGTATGAGGCTTATTGTCCTGGCAAAGGTTGCAGACCCATTTGTCTCCAACGACAGGCGTCCAAACTAAAATTCATTACGATCTTGGGTGTCAATAATCAGAAACTCGTCGAGATCACTCCATACCATTAGGGTCGGGAAATTCTCCATCCAAGTCAGGCATAGTGAGTTGAGAACGGACCTGTGGATCAAATGATTATTACACTGACAGACAATAGAGCAACGACACGAGGATAATTGTAGGAAGCCATTGATAGATAGTACCTACAGGACAGCACTGCGGAGTAACACCGTTTGCAGGATAGATGAGTTTCGGCCGTAGTGAATTGACTGAATGGGCTTGTTGAACGAGTAGTTATCGTGCTGACAACAAACAGACGAAAGCCTAGTGATGACTAGAAGAAGTCCTACGCGCACTGCGCCTATAGGGCGGAGTCGCAGAATGGCGTTGTTCCTAAGATAGATTGCTCTTAGCGGATGGTCAAATTCGTTACGCATCCCAGGTTGGACTTCGAATGAACCTGAGGCCATCCGCTCGGCAACTCCCGGACAATTGAGCATCAAGACTTCGTCTTTTTTTATATTCCACCGAAGGAGCGTATTCCTTCTCAGTGCTCGATCCTTATTCAAAACGGTACGAGAAACGTAGTTTATTTACATTGAGTGCAAAAACGATCAGGTTGACCTCAGGCTTAACTAACTTCTTGGGGTGTAATGCAACAATATAGGACTGACGCGCAAGATGCATACTAGTAGTATGAACGCAGAGGACAAGCACTGTAAATTTGGTGAGAGGTGAATACAGCACTATAGAGGCTGTACGCAGGCAGACACTCATATGTTGATCATTAACGATGATTCAAAGTGTTTGGAATGCAATATGAAGTTGTGTAAACATGATCTGTACGTAGGAATTTGTTACAGTGCCGCGTCAATTTCACCTGGCCCGCGGGTAGGTGATGAGTCAGCCATGCTCGTAGGAGTGCCGGCGTCTTCAAACTCCGTCAGAGCATCGCCACCTGTACCAAGACTTGTACCCAGACATAGACTTACACCAAGACCGGCCATTTCAGGAACGTCCTCGCTCCCCGAGGCCACGCTAACCTCTTCTTTGAACATTGCATCCAGGTCCGATCGTCCATTTTCCATCTTGACCCCGCGCAACGATAATAACATTGGCGACGTCAAAGAACCCTTCTTCATCACAATCTGTTCGGGAGTACCGTTCTCTGTTGGATTCGAAAGGCCGGAAACCTCTTCCATAGACTGTGTCGCTGATGAAGAACCAGTGTTAAAGATACGGGTGGATAGCGTCAAAGAAGGCGGGGCAAGCTGAACGGCCTTGATGAGTGCTGCTTCGAAGACACTCGTGGCTTGGCCCGCTGTTGAGTATCTGAGTGGGGAGTAACGGACCGAGATCTATGAAATTGTGGGTTTTCCGACACGATATACCAATAATCTATTTAGTTATTTGACGGCGTCAAGCAACGAAGATATCAATACAACAAAAATTACTTCATTCTGTAGCAACACTCCTTGTATCAAGATTGAGACACCGGGGGAAGCTAATGACGGTAATGTGACCACGAAAGTGCACTTCATAAACCCTGTCATCGGGAAAAATAAAATATAGGTGATTAGCTGAGGGAAACAGCTGTGATTCGCGTTTCAGAGGGACCAGCCTGTCCCCACTGACCCGCTCAAGTACTTCTAGGTCCTTTATATTGCCGATACGAGTTCCGTTAGAAAGGAGGAACTCCAGCAGATGTACATGGTGGTCTCTCAACTCCATTATTCTTCCAGTGATACCAGAGGAAACACTAAACTTTTTGGTGGTATCATTGTCTGGTAAGGGATACTGTGGATCTTTAGCATTTAGTAATATGTAGAATTCAAAAATACTTACCGACAAGTCTGTATGTGGTTGGGTGGCCCAACTGTCGTCTACGCCCCAATGCTTGGGATAAATGCTAAATGTTTGACTGACTAATATTAGTCATAATATTCCCTAGCTCTCCGAGGAGACCTACCGAGTGCGAGTCATGTACTGAAAAATCCTTGAATTTAGAGGTAAAGGAGTGGCTGATAATTTTTGTTTGAGGAAGGAATGAAATCAGTGACCTTAAGCTTGGACGTGGAGCGAGCCAAATATTTGGTGTTTGAGAAAAGTTGGGTGAATGGCGCACCAGTTTTGGAACGCCGCGGCTCTCTGTTTGACGAACCGTGTTGAGAACGTTCGGGAAATGGCGACTATAGGCCCTTACGTAGACTCTGGGCCCCTTCGGCAGGGCTTCAGGCGGAGTTTAAACGTTGTGCTCAATCGTTCCAGTCTCATTAAAACTTTCTCGCAGCCAAGGCAGCTTATGAAACGTCTATTCGGGGTCAAAGTATGCTCTTATACTTCTCATCGTGTCTCTTCTGAAATCTCTTGCAGGACGTGGAAGAAATTGTTGAGGATGGAGCTCCGTCTGGAAAGAAAGACTACTTAGTTTCGGACACTTTCAGTGTTAAAGATATGGATCCTAGGGTTGCAAAACTTGGACCATCCGGCCCAACGTGTGAGGCCATCAACCTCATGATATTTCTGATGATGCGCGGTGTTCGAGTCATTTTATTCTGCAAGGTCCGTGCCACAATCCAGACTTAATTGGGCTTCAGTGACCTAACTTAAAAGAATTCAGATTCGAAGAGCTTGCGAACTGGTGAGCCAGAGTGACATTTAACTTTGAGTTGACCCGGGATTGATGTCCGAAGGCGATGAAAGCTCTGCGCCAACGACTTAGCGCCGAGGGGCGCCTAGACATTCTTGCAAAGATCATGCCTTACAGAGGAGGTCAGTGTTTGTTGGGGGCATCTTATTAACCTGCAACTCATCACATGTAAATATATATTTGAATGTCAAGATCCTCAGCCTTCTTGATATACCGCTCCATCAGTTTCAAGATCTCCTTCTTAACGGTGCGCAACCGCCGTATCTTTGGCGTCTTAGTGGCAATGGTCCCTAATGATTGGGGGTTAGCTACGTACAGGAAGGAGTTGGGAAGGCTGAATCACGAACCTTCCCGAGCTACCGTCTCGCTGATGATGCCGCTGACTGCCTTGTACAGACCCAACATGACCCGCCCCACCTGAGGCAGGTAGAAGCTGCCAATAGATGCACAGGCAGACACGTTTGTCTTGAGGACATTAGATAAAATTTTGATATTATCAAGGTTGCTTAGGACATCCATATTCTGCGCCGCTTGAGCCGTCAATGAATCCCACTTGATAAAATTGTGAGCAAGGGACTTCTTTTGCTGATGAAAAAGGTACACACAGCGTTATTCGGTAGTCCATCAGATAATCTAGCCACGAGACCAGCCTCGATGGCAGTAAGCCAAACCAAGGCAGCTGAGCCCTGGATAAGCGAGGACCCGGATGTAGTTGACTGGAAGGGAAGAGTTAAGAGACGAAGAACATCCGTGGGCCTGTGATATAACAAGATTAGTTGACAGGAACGCGAAGGATGTGACGCATAGTTGAAGACGAAAAAAGTCGGTTTGGCAGAAGTAAGAAGACTGACCCGCTGCTGCTTTGCGCCTCCCAGTGAAGTGAATCAAAGCGCTGACAACGAAGAGATTGAGACCGCACGCGACGATATTGGCTATGTTGCCTAGAGAGCCGTTAGTATTTACTTTTGGTGTCCTCACTCTGAATTGATACCCACCCAGGCGGAGGCGGCGAATTGAGATAGACCGGTCAAGACCCTTGCATCATTTGTTTGTAACTAATGAGCGAATGAGGTTAGAAAATGGGCAAGGAATATGGATTTACGCAGACCTGGCGACAAAAGAGATTGGACCAGGTGTATGACGGGACCTGGGAGCAAAGTGTTTGGAAATCACCAAACTGAATCGTGTAGGACGTCCAAAGCTCTAGAGTCGTCAAGCAACCAAGCAAGCAATTGAACGCTGCATGTAAGAAGATATGAAGACACCGCAAATAAACTCAGAGACAGGAGCCGTTAGACTCCTCAGACAACGTTACTGTTTGTCTATGTTGTCAAATTGCGAACTGGTGTTCTCAAGTTTCCTTTTATGTAAACACCCCTTGCTCCGTTCTAAGTATACTTGGTATAGTCGCACCAGAACCGGGGAAAACGAAAACGAGACTGCGTTGCGGTGTCGGGAGACTGAAAAAAATGAGTTAGTAAAGTTACATAAATGGAGTAGCAATTGAGCTGACATTAATGGGATTCCAAGTGGCAAGACAACCATTGTACTTAGTGCTGCCACGGTTCGGTCCAGAACCATGGTTCGAACCGGACTTTTGGTCCGGTTCTCCGCGGTTCGGTCCACGGTTCTCACATCAGCCAGAACCGGACCGGAAAACGGTTCTCGGTTCTAGGTCTTCCCAAACGGTCCCGTTCTGGTTCGGCCTTGCCGAACCATTCCGAACCGTTATCGACTTCGACTTCGCTTTGACTTCGCTCAGCGCATGCTTCCAAACAAGCACCTTCAGTCTCTTTTCAATCTCCCGCCTTCGATGCAGTTCCCAATATCCTTCGGCTCAGGCGACACTGCAAATGGGCTGCTTTCAGCCAGTTTTTCACATTCAATGCTCTCTTCACCATGAATGATGTGACCTTGATCGTGAGTACTAATTCTATCCTCGTTCGAGCTCGAGCCATGCTGATCCAAGTTGTTTCCCACCATTCGCAGTCTGTGAGTGTGTCGATCCTTGTTTGAGCTCGAGCCATGCTGATCTAAGTCGTTGCCCACCGTTTGCAGTCTGTGAGTGTGTCGGTCCTCATTCAAGCTCGAGCCATGCTGATCCAAGTCGTCGCCCACCGTTCGCAGTCTGTGAGTGTGTCGGTCCTCGTTCAAGCTTGAGCCATGGTTCACCTCTCGTGCCAGCCCAACTTCCAGTACCCTCTCACTTCCTTTGGCACCCTCTCGCTACCTCTGGAGCCCTCCCACCATCAAGTTGACAAGTTCAGCGCCCTCTCGCTACCTTCAGCATCCTCCCGCTTAGCGCATCCAATGCCACCAGCACCATGCGCAAACACCCAACACACACCAGCAAGTGCTGGTGTGGCGCGAACGCTCGCGGACGACACCAAGATGCTGAAGATGAATAAAGGACGAGAGGAGGAGGGAAAGAGGAGAGGAGAGAGAAAAGGAGAGCACACGCAGCGCATGTAGACTCGACTCTAGATGGGGGGTTCTCTCAGCTGCAAAGGTGTGTCATGGTGTTTTATTGTTTCGGTGTCTCATAAATTCATTGTTTGTATATGGTACCCACGCTCGCCACCATCTTCGACCCATGCTCATGATCGCCATCCTTCACTGCCGCTATCCTATTTCTGGTTGTGTCAACCCCTCGTTATCGCAATTGCTCTCCTGATACCTCTCGTGCATGGTAATTGGGGGAGCAACCATGTTATTAGATTAGTTACTCAACATGTAGACTACTTAGTACTATGTCAATGTTTTTTGCGTGCTCTTACAGTTTTTTGTTTTTTTGGTTCGGTTCGGGTTCGAACCCCAAAAAAACCGAACCGGACCATAGAGAACGGTTCTCTATGGTCCGGTTCTGGGTTCGGACATTTTGCAGAACCGAACCGATGGTCCGGTTCTTGGTTCTCATCTAAGACCCTCTGAACCGGACCGAACCGGACCACGGCAGCACTAAACCATTGCGGTCGATGTCTGGGACGGTGAGGAGAAAATTAGGATGACGCTCGCTGTTAGAATCTGGACTACTGGGTGGAGAAAGGTCATTACTAGAAATACAAAGTTGCTGCATTGAAATTGCAGAGAGCATCACAGGCTTCGACGACGAGGAGGGCGATGATGGTGATTTGGAGCTGAGTGTGTAAGCAATTGAAAGGTTGGATGACTAAAACTATAGCGGCTCGCCGCTCGCATCAAACTAACTGACAAGACATCGCCGAGGATAGGCCAGACAGGCATCTCCAACAATCAACCTACGGCGAACGCCGGCTTGAACACTCCGAACCAGTTTCATACGCAAAATGAACCAGGTGGATCAGGAGGTCACTATCAGGCGTATTCGAACGATTCGACATATACCGTCACGCTCGGTCCTCCACTGAGAATACTGGGAGGTCCAGAGACAGGGAAGCAAAGTGTATAATGGACAGCACGTGCCATACTCTGAGGTCCGCAAACTAATGTAATACCCTATTTTGGGTGTTGAACCGGGGAATGCATGTTATGACTTTATGCATCGGGGAGAGAGGAAGACAGGCAGTTTATAACCTTCACTTGGGTTAGAAGGCAAGGTACTCGTCAAAATGTTGGATGAAATCATACACGATTTAGGAAACACGAAGGCGAAGATGTAGACTGTAAGTCGATCTTGTTCATGGCTGCTCTGTAAAAATATAACGTTGAAACGAAACATGAGCACGCGTTGAGAGATTTGAGCATTGTGATTCTCATGTCATTGAATTTCGTGCCAACATCCAATATTTGACATTCCAAATTCTGTAAATACATAGGCAGTGTGAAAGAAAAACATCGATGCGAGATAACAAGGGGAACCCGATCGATATCAAAGTATTCAATCCTAGATCAATATTCAATATTTTAACACTGAAAATACACGAGCGACATGAGCAATGCAAGATAACAAGACAGCAAGGCATTGGGTACATAAAATCGACAGTTTCAGGCCCGGGACTAAGATGACCCTGTAGCTTCGATGAGGCATTCCTTTGTGCGTAGGTCAGGTGCCGAATACATACACCATGGTCAACACCGAGCAATTATATGCGGTGAGACTCGCTGAATAAACGAGGTCGTTGCGCTAACATTCTCAAAGGTGCCTAAAGCGACTCAACAAGCGATACAAGGCAAGCGCGCGAGAATCGTCAAAAAACGATTACCAGCAGCAATGAAGGTGGAGAGAGCAAGTCAACGGACTCAACTGCAGATGGAGGTAACAAAGAATGCGCGCAGGAGGCAGCCATAACGACCAACACGTTCTATGAGCCTACCGTACTCCCAGATTACGGAGGAGAGCTGTTTCAGCATGCCAATGCCAAACTCTGTCAGCTGGATATCAGGAATGTGGAGAACATATTGATCCCACCTCAAGAATGGTACTCCAGCCTCAGGCGCGGCACTCTCGTCACGATCAGGGCGACTCTACATGCTTTCAATTGGAAAGAACACCGGGTAAGCACGATCCATTCGAAAACCGTTCGAATTGTAAGCGTCACAATGATATAGATTTACCAATTAAACGCACATACTATTCGTGCTATCGTGTTGGGCAGAAGCCCAGGGCGGATGTTTTAAAACAAAGGCAAGTTTTTCAAAAAGAATGGAAGTTTGACATCTAAGGAACCACAAGTCGCAAAGGCCATCATCTGCAGGCGGGACGTTCAAGTAGCACACAAAGACATCAAGAAATGAGGAAAAAGACAAGGAGGGAAGAACCGAAGGAAAAGTGAGAGTCGTATCACCACAAACCGATTCCCACGAATAGCAACTTATGTAAGATTTAAAAAAAAACTGGTTCCGCAAGGTATCCAGATGCCAGTGGGCAACGTCGACCACTAGTGTGAGAAAAAAAAGGAAAGGTAGCGGGCTTTGCCACTTTAGCTGGCACTACCTGCTAATATATAGTAGACTTTATAGTGAAACCTAAGAGCTAGTACGGTAACCAAAGTTTGACTGAAGTTGACAAATTTGGAATACTACGTCGGTACAAGCCGATGTCGGGGTTTTAACATGCATAACCGTGACACTACTGATTAAGATTGTTAGTAACCATGTCTCGCAACATGGAACCACTACCCTTTGATCCTCTGTTCAATAGACCATTACTTTCCGAGCTGTTACTTGATCGACTCATTCCACCGCCGGACCAGGCAAGATCTGCAGGATCGGTGACCCAAGAACGACTCATTCGATATGTGCTACTCATGATCAGTATCATCGTTGCTGCAACTGAATCATTCCTGGAAACCGCATTGCCAAAAGAGCCTGAACCATATCACACGTCGGCACTCAAGGGTGAAGAATGGCTGATGGAATTGATCGTTGGTCACCCTCAGCGCATCCGCTGTGAACTTGGCGTGCATGCACACGTCTTTGAAAAGCTGATCATGGAACTTCGTGGTCTTGGTCATGGCAGATCTCGCTATGTCTCGCTGGAAGAACAATTAGCTATCTTTCTGTACACTTGTGTCACTGGTTTGACAATCAGACATGTTGGAGAGCGGTTCCAGAGGTCTAGTGATACAATTTCGAAGTGAGTCTTCAATCTACTATCAGTAACATTAGCTTGATCATTTGTATCAGGTATTTTCGCAAGATGTTGTTCATATTTGCATCCCCCCCATTCTATTCTGCGCATGTACACTTTCCCGATGGCAGCACCGTCCCCGACAAGATTCGCCATGACCCGAAATTCTGGCCCTACTTCAAAGGCGCTATTGGTGCCATAGATGGCAGTCATATTCACGCATCTCCTCCATCATGTGATCGCACGTTCTACCGCAACCGCAAGGGGTTCGTGTCTCAAAATTGTCTGTTCGCCTGCAACTGGGACCTGAAGTTTATCTATACTGAGACTGGCTGGGAGGGTTCAGTGACGGATGCACGCCTATGGGAGGAAGCTCATTCAAATGGCTTAGACATCCCCCATGAAAAATATCTCCTTGGTGATGCTGGTTTTCCGTCCTGCAAGGAGCTCCTTGTCCCTTACTGTGGTGTTCGATATCATCTTGCAGAATGGGGCCGTGCGAGCATTAGGTACGTTTTTTTTTCTTTGCAATGTTTTCAATTCTAATTTCTCAATAGACCTGCCAATAAACAGGAATTATATAACCTGCGTCATGCCTCCGCACGAAACATTATCGAAAGGATCTTCGGTGTCTTGAAACGGCGCTTTCGCATCCTTCTCTTATTGCCCGAGTACAAGATAGATGTTCAGGCGCGCATTCCTGCTGCACTATGTGCAATCCACAACTTCATCCGCACTCATGATGGCCAAGAAGGCCTTCTCCCAGAGAGACGCGACATTTTCGACAACGACAACCCAGAATATCAAGGGCAGCCCGCTGACGTGGCAGCGCAGCCCGAGGTCATCAACAATGCGAATATACTACGAGACCGTATCGCACAAAAAATGTGGGATGATTACCAGTTGATTTTGGCTGAACGAGGTGCCTTAGATGACTTTTCCATAGTAGACATTGATGATGATTACATTAACGACAACGACGACAATGAATTGTAGTGTACATGGTAGATGTATCAAATGAGAATGCATTGTATGTGATATAATGGACTTGAACTAAGTGGCGGCATACTGCTGGATGATGGAGACAACAAAAGCGCGTCGCAACGTTGGGTCTGTGGCATCGATGTAAGAGCTAGTCACTGCAGCGTTCCTCAGAAAGACATTCATAAGTGAGACTCTATCTTCCAGCGACAGGTCATCATCCTGTTCCATCAACATACGGATGGCCTGCCCTCGTTGCTCAGTTGAACGGCTCTCGTCAGTAACAGCCACCTGTTTTACCAATGAATCAGTGAGGCGGTTGAGGGCGCCTTGCATGCCTATCATTGCGACGGCATTGGTGGGCTTGATGCCTCTCCCTCCGCTCTCATTAACCTCTGAATGATAATTGATGTGTGCGACACTGTGGCTGGAGATCTTCGGTTTCTTGGAGCTTGACTCTCGCTGCGATATTGAGGTGAATGTCGAGGAAGGAGCTATGATAGACTGTGAATGCATGCCGGTAATATCTGAGTGTGCGCGTTTGCCGATGCTTGATGTCCGAGTGGAAGGAGGAATGGGAGCGAGGTCTGAACTTCCAGAAGTAGGCCTGCGGCCATCATGTAGCACATGCCTCCAATCAAGCTCTTGTTCAATGTGGGCATCGGCCATGTGGGTATCCTCCAACGATCCAGTGCCGATATTGGGTACCATGGGTGCTGCAGAATCGCGGTCAGATGAGCCATCCGTGGTGGCAGGTGCTGTGGCCCTAGATGGGCGATAGGCAGCACGGCCTCGAGCGCCACTGCCACTTGGCAGGATGTCTTGCATTAGTACGTGCGAATGCCATCCAATGTTTCGAAAAGGCCGCATGACCTGGTTTGCCTACACACGAGCATCAGCAACAATTATAGACGACGATGTGGACTGACCTTTTTCTCCATATATGCATCCCACACATCACTCGCAGCCTTCCCCTCAATGCCAGCTCCAATCTGATGGTCCCAATGAGTGCCTGATGTCTTGAGGCGATAGTTCTCGATAACATGGTAAAGATTTTTTAACTAGAGATCTTGATATCAGTAGCCGTTAAATAAATATATCAATAACATACCGATTGCCATTTGTTCTTACAGTGGCTCGCAATCTTTGTTGGACCAAGAGTCCTGTGTGGCGCAATGGCAGTCGCAGCCTCAGTGTAAACCTGCAATCTAAAATTCCCGCCATCTCCTATTTTTGATCGTTGCGAATGCAAGTATGTGATGAGGGCATCTGTCTCTGCTTCGTTCCAGACTGCCTTCGCAGCCTTCTTGGGCCTTGGCTCTTGTTCTTGAGACATGAGAAGTAATTGGTGGTGGGCACAGACAATGATTCCGATTATGATCGGTATGATTTGTCTGCGCTGCTCCTGGAGGTTGAAGGTATGAGGTACGTGCTGGTGAAACGAGGTCATGATTGCTCGAGGTCAAGAAGGTTTGAACTCCGCTTCGGCTTGCATCAAGCCGATACATCTCAAGTTGGCTATTGGCAACCAAAGTTTGCTGAACTTTGGTTACCGTACTAGCTCTTAGGTTCACGAGCAAGCGCCTGATATGGGGAACACCATACATATTCAAAGTCCGCCGGAATATTCCGCCTACACAGTTCTTACCGCTAGCTTCCGGCGGAGTTTTAATTGTTATTTGTCATCCCTATATGAAGTTCGTTGATGTCATATGTTGCGCCTCTCCCACTTCCATTAACCACTTCGTCATTAAGGTATTTTTAGTGTTAGATTTTTGTATGATGTAGTAGTTGAATGTAGTAATTTGAATTTCTAATAGTAAAACGCGTCGGGCAACGCGCATCAATAAAGTTCGCATATGTCCACAACATTCCACGCGCGTCGCGTCGCTCATTATGTTCATTCTAAAAGTTTGCGCTCTCCACATGTCGCGTCGCCCGCCCATGGTTCCGATTTCCAGATATGGATGGCTATTCCGTGTCTTGGCCACAATGTTCATCGAGTCCACTACGCCCTATTGCCCAACGTGCGTGATTTGGTAAGCAGCCCAAATCGGTGTTCCCTATAAATTGCTGACCTTTGCAATTGCTGGTCTCTTTTCTAGCTCACAATCTACAAACGCTAGTATTTCATCATTAAGATTAGACCTTGCGTTTTCCAAGTATGCAGCTCGTTCAATCGAAGTTTGAGTAGTATTGTTAAACTAAAGTATACTAGTAATGCCTAAACGCGCCGTCAGTACCTCTGATGAAGAACCTTGTGCGAAACGCGTCAGAAGTCAAAGTAAGCACCGTCAAACGATGCATTCGTGTTGTTACTTACGTCGAGGCAGGCGATTCGGAACTGGGCTCACCGTTAGCGGATCCCCATGCATGGGATATATTAGAGAGTTTCCTCACCTCCGAAACCGCCAGTTACGGCGAGACTCTCAATGCGATGGACGATTACCTCGGCAAGCGATTTATCGCGGGCGAGTGGGCGGAGGCGACGACCGCTTTGTTTTCAGGCGATAACAACAATAGCCTCTCCCTACAAAACTTTAGATCAGTTAGGCGGAAATATGTGCCGAATCCTCCAACCAGGTCAAAAGATCATCCTCCGTGTCAGGTAAGCTCTCACATTTATCGTCAACCACGACTGACTTTTTTCAGTATCAGAGCATCTTTCTCGATCTCGAAGCAGGCGATGATGATGATGATGATGAGGAGGAGGAGGAGGAGTTGGTGTTCGAAGAGGGGGAGGATGCAGGCGGTGTTTCACCGCGATCGCATACTGTCATGCAGTTGCCCGCTGCCAAACACAAGTTTTCTGCAGCGGTTGACAGGCTGCAGGACAAATACACAGGCGACGCGCCCAGCTCCTCAAGAGTTCATGTACAAGCAAAGACGTATCTACTTCACGTTCACAGTGAGTTTTTTTTATTCACTAGGGTTGGATTTGACATCGTGCAGGAACCGTCACGCAGTTTATGGCTGATCACCTTCAGAGGAACGGTTTTTTAATCAAAGTGTCACCCTGGTCTCCCGGACAGTTATACGTCGTGTCCGACAGCCCCAAAACCATATTCCTTTCCCTCTCGGATGCCTATTCTTCAGCCGTCAAGAAATGGGACCGCATCTCCGAAGAGGAAGCCGAGTCACTCGAACGCGCCACTCTCAAACTTCCTGACCGCTCCTGGGTCCGAGTTAAAGCCGGCCAGTACAAAGGTGACGTTGCATACGTCTTCGATCCCGACCAAACGAACGACTTCGTCACGGTGTTGATTCCGCCCAGGGTTTTTCCGTATCCCATGGCCAAAGGATCGGTCGCGTTGTTTGATAAATCTCGCATTCCAGCCGACCGGTCCACGACGGACATTATCCATAGAGGTATAGTTGTAGGGTGGTCATTCAAAGGGGAGAAGTATTACGGTGGACTTCTCCAAAAGAATTTCCATCGCTATAACATCGAACGGGTCTGCATTCCGCACCCTGACGACATTCGTCTCCATCGCGAATCCGGTTTCGATCTCCCCTTCGTCAAGAAGGCGGAAATCACGTTTTCCTTGCAGATGTTGCGATCTGGCGACTGTGCGCGTTTGACTCGAGGAGAATTCCCTTCAGAGGTTGGTACGGTCTTATCAGTGGATCACACATCCGGCGGTTCGCTTAGTTTAGAAATTAAACATGATGGTGTTCGCGATGAAATTCAAGCTCGCCTGCAAGATCTAGAGCGAGTTTTAAGGGTGGGCGATGAAGTCAAAGTGGTCGCCGGCGCATACTTGGGTGTCCAAGGCCATATTGTCGCAAAGGCGGGAGATGTAATTGACGTATGTCAACACACCACTAACGAAATAGTACGTATTATTCAAATTAAAATCATGCTGTCTTAAACGATTCTGTAGGTCCAAGTCTCTCAATATTACCTGGATCGCCGTCCTTTGAGGCATTCGCTTCAAGGACAACTTATCTCTCAATACATCGAACCTCCTCCCAAAAATCAGACAATTGAAATTGGCGATTTCATAGAAGTTGTAGCAGGAGAGGACGTTGGAAAATCTGGCGTGGTAGAATGGGTTACCCCAGGGGGGGTGATGTTGTGGTTCAGAGATGTCAACCATCCTCTGACTGAAAACGAGTTCAGGTCACCGCACATCGCAGTTCCGGCGACTATATCTCAGCGCATACGCCTTCCCCCCACCCTCAAGTTCACTAAGGACAGAGGTTACGACATCAGGCCTGGAGACTCTATCAGTGTCGCCCGTGGGCCCGAGTATTTGGCTACAGGCATAGTCCAGACAGTGGACTTTATTCAGGCCCGTTTGCAATTCCTATCTGACGGCGATCAGTCACTGGTACGTCGAACTGTTGCATTCATATCGAATATCTCTAACTTTTTTTTAGCTTGACGTTCCTATTGGTTTTGTGATGAAGATGCGGAACGCTAGTACGGACACGTTCAGGTCACAGATCGGCAAAGAGGTTTACATTATTGGGGGAGACAAGAAAGGTTACAGAGCTACCTTGCACGATGTCAATCTCGGCAAATGCACAGTCGCGGTGCACGGTCAACATCGTATCATGCTCCCATCCTGCGACGTCGTCACTCAGTGAGTCATTCTCTACTCTAGGTCATCGAATTACTAACACCCTTTAGATACGGCATGAGCCTTAACGGTGCAATTCTCGACTATCACGACATGATGTCATTCTGCCAGATGCGCAGACGCTCTTTCCTAACGCCCAAACCCCGAAGCGTCACGCCACCGCCCGAAAGACTTGCACCGTCCAGGGCTGATCCAGGTGCATCAACCTCCTCGTCCGGTGTCGCCTGGACTTCCAGGTCCGATGCCGAGGATGGCGATCGCCCAACATCCGACAACAACCCAATAACTGATGTTGCGTCCGCAACGCCTGATCCTTGGGCTGTCGACAACAACGATGTTGAGGATATTATCGAGGCCGCCGCTCGAAAACTTTCAGAAAAACCTGGTAGGTCTTGGTATCAGACAGTGCACTGCTTGGTTTAATTTTCTTGCAGGTCCGACATCATGGTTGCAGGAGTTCTCCCCGACCTTTTTTGCTTATCGCGCCCTGTTTAAAGTCGCTCCCAATTTTCACGGAGGTCGGCTAAACAAACGGCTGGTGCAGACCGAGTGCCCTGATCCCTTTGTTGGCCCAGATGGCCCAGCGCACAAGGGCACCGTCGCCGTTAGGTGTACAGCTAAAACTGCAGGAGGCGCAATGCAGCATTATTTTATTCCTGGAAACGATCTCACCCCCGCTGATCCCCGCAAGAAAGAACAGGAATGTTTTATTTTGGATGGGTCGTATCGGGGCAATATCTTAATTGTGTCTAAATGTAACACTAAGGCCAGTAATGTAGACTTGAAGTTGATGCGTGACTCTAGCGTCAGCGTCAATCTTCGTTTCGATCAAGTTTGCGTTGTAGAGCCTACACAGGTGTAATACATTACGTACTGTACTATACAATTTGGTTACGTTTGATCTACTTCATACTGTTGTACAAGAGTTCCGAATCCTTCGGACGGTAAACTGAATCATCCATTTCACAATAACAGACGTCTGTATACTACGTTGGCCGTCGTCTCTTCCTCCTCTTCTCGAAACAGCGCAGTGTACAGTTGACCGTGTGTGAACGAATCGGTGCACAAGTCGAGAACCGCCTTCTGTAAGGTTAGCCCTTGGCTTCCATTGAACGTCGTAGCGTAAGCGGCGCGCAATGGAAACTGCTTTCGATTGACCGTCCAGCTCGAATCCGGGGGATTGAACGTGAAAGTAATCCGAGTGAGTGTAACATGGTCAGACCGCCGCCACGCATAACCGTTACACCAAAAGGTGAAATACTGAAAGCTTAGCTTTTAGTATCAGCGACGGTATATGTACTGATTATGAGAACTCAGGTAAGCCAGCGTGCTTACAGTGAGACAGTGGTGTCTTTCCTGCGTCTCGGGAATCTGCACTTCTATGAACCGGCGATGGCATCGATGAAGACCGGTGATGCAGACACGCGCATTCCATACCAATCCTTTCTCGACTGATAGATTCCGGTGCGAAAGGAGGATGCGGAGATCCAAAGGAAAAGGAGATGTTGGAGCGCCTGTGGAGCTCAAGTGGTGCGCGCACATGGGAGTCACAGGATATTGGAAATCGCTCCGTCCTTACAATATGTAGAATATAATGCAAGTCCTTAACGTGAGTCAGACATGAGCTGACTCTCAATTCTAAGCTTAATATGCTGTACGCTTGCATTCATGGATCACATTCGGTGCATCTATTAGTGCTGTGGTGAGATATGGCATCAGCGACGTGATTCGTGTCTCAATTTCGTAGATGTTTGAACTTATCTGAAATGACTAGTCTTGTTTGTCGGCTACTCAGCTTGCTTGATCACATCTTCCTCATCCTTGAACTTGATGAGAACACAAACGGGACCGAAAATCTCCTCGTGGACGATCTTCATCGATGGATCGACATTGGTGAAGATGGTGGGTTTGATGGAGTAGCCCTCGCTTCCATGACGTTCACCACCGATTTCAACCTTGGCGCCAGCCGCCTTTCCGGAGACATCAGGCATTTGACTTCTGTATGACAAAGATTTAACTAACTTTACCTAATACCTAATATAGAAAATATATATCATAATTGCAGACCAAATAATAAAGGAATAGATAGGTAGACTACATTGGCAGAATCTGCCAAAGCTACAATATTGTTAGACCTATTAGAATCTATCAACACACTGTTAAGCTGTTATCAAATCCACCTAACACACCTAGCTTTATATAGGTAGACTACAGTGGTGGGATCCACAATCATTGACAGTGTGACAGGGGATAATAATGGGTCGCCTGATGTTAGCAAGCTGCTGGCATCCCAACTAATACATCTGACTTTATATAGGTAGACTACAGTGGCAGAATCTACAATCATTGACAGTGTGACAGGGCACAACAATGGGTTGCCTGGTGTTAACGAGCTGCTGGCATCCCAACTAATACATCTGACTTTATATAGGTAGACTACAGTGGTGGGATGTACAATCATTGATGGTGTGACAGGGCACAACAATGGGCTGCCTGGTGTTAACAAGCTGCTGGCATCCCAACTAATACATCTGACTTTATATAGGTAGACTACAGTGGTGAGATCTACAATCATTGACAGTGTGACAGGGCACAACAATGAGTCACAACCCTCTCTGGGTAGGAGGGTTCCCATGCTATTATTACTAGCTCATGGTGCTGCATTATACATTATGGAGAATTCTTTGATTGCATTACTAGGATTCACAGGCATTACAGCGCAGTACAGCTACGAAATACAATGGACTAATGAACATCAGCAATAGTCCGTTCTCGAAGGGCAGCACGTCTTTCCCGGATTTTTGACAGCGCGCTGTTTTTGCTGACGCTGCGTTGTGAAGAGGAAGAATTAGGGAACACCCGACTGTAAAATATATTAACTTAGAGCTCGAGATATAATGCATGATTACGAACCGAGTTTACCACATCATCAGGTCACATACTTCTTCACTTTCGTCAGGATCTTCCAACAGGTCGAGAATACTATGGTAGAAATTTTCGGAATCTGTGACTGTGTCTGTCCGTGAGAATACAGACGAGGAACTTAACGAAACCGAATCTGAAGGAATAATCAGCCACGAGACGAACGAAGGATCAGATTTCATACGCGCCTGCGTTGCAATATATGCAAGGGAACCTTTTGTCACGCTCTTCATGCCATGGAGGTACGCATTGCCGGAGCGCGTAGCTTTGGGTTCCTTATCCACTGAGCTGGGAGATGTAAATACATGTTTGAAACCCTGTCAAATGTAATTGTTAAAGGTAAGAACTTTATCGTAGAATTAACTTACAAAGACGAGTATCTCACTTCTTAATAATCCCTTCCATGGATCTTCGGAATCGTAAACATAGCCAGAATATAAGAAAATAGGCCACTGATCACCACGAACTGCGGTTTCACCGCTCTTAAGACTCTGCTTAGTTCTGGGTAGCGTCATGATATTTAGATTAAGGGAAGATATGATTTGAGACTTACTCTGCATTCAACCAGTCGAGGCCTGCGGGACAGAGTAACGCACCAGTAACCTCATGATTAAACCCCTGGTCGGACTTGATGTTTCGTGAGAGAGGTGGTATGACTGCCTGTCCTCTGGGCACAAGCCATTCGAGGACAGCAGCTTTGAGGGTTTTAGTATCGTCTCCTCGTGCACCAGAAGCCCCTTTACCCAGCTGCAAAAGGTGAGTATGATGAACTTCCAACATACAAAACTTACCATTTCTCCCACATAAATAATATCCTCCTCCTCGCCGTTTGTTAGACGATCCATCAGACCAGGATACGAATCTAGTAACTCTATGAATACCCTGTGTTCCCGTTGAACACTGATGTCAGCGGTAGGGTGAGAATACTTGCGGCGGCTACTAATAGACGCAACTGAACTCACTCAGCTGGAAAATCCTCCAGGGGAGAGTCCTGCAATTCTTCGAGCTGGAGTATACCTGCAGTCAAGAGAGCAGGATAGTTACATAATGCAAAAACAGTACGACCAAAATGTCAACCGTGCAGAACAAGGGGATTTGATGAAGTCCTGCTCAGGAAAATTCAGGAACGCACTAGCAAGAGTGCAACTTGAACCACTCACGCCTTTTTACGCGGACCCATATGAAGCGCCGAACCACTGCGCTTGCGTGATGCTTCGTCAAGAGAGGGAGTATTCTCATCGTTACCCATAGTCATACTAAGCTGTACGATGTGGTAGTAGTCTAAATGCCATAGGAAATGAGACACTTTATATATCAATTCAAAGTGTCACAAAAACAACTTGTCATCCGAGTGCCATCGATAGCGTAATAATAAAAAATCTTGCCAATCAAGCGCCATCGATAAAAAAATCTCGCCATCCTAGCGCCATCGATGCTGTGAGGGAAATCAAATCCCCATGCTACAATACTGGTGCGCATGATGTAAGCTCATGCGCAGGTACCAGTAGTAGTACACTCATCGGCATTATAGCGATTAACCCCACTTAGTTCCATTTTATTTCGCGCCTTTCTATTTTTTTTCACAAATAATATACGAGTCCCAGGCAGTTAGAAATGAGATATGTTCTAATTGAGGTTGTTTATTTTATTTTATTTCTGAGTCACAGCAACATGCTGAGATCAGAGTATGCCGAGGTGGCACACATAGCGACGCAGCTCGAAGTCTCAAAGTCCAATGCCAACAGTCATGGATGAATTCCCGTGGACATTCCCTACTGAAAACACATCCTCATGAGTACTGGCTGGGTCAGGCAGATGAACATGTTTGAGAGGCATTGGCAGCCTCTTCCAAAAAGAGATTATGATATGCTGCACACCCCTTCCTTCAATCAGTATGAGAGACTACTCGTCTACGACACTCACTGGATGCCCTATCCCTAGCACACTGACTCGCCAACCTCATTTCTGTACTGATCCAGCCTCAGGTCTTCATCAGTCCCTTTGAAAAACACGACCGCCGAATGGTTATACCTGTTCTGTTGCAAATTTCATGCTAGGCAGAGCCTTGTTAGAACAAGGTCGAGAAAAAGCTGAGTTTGGCTCACCATCAATTTTTTCTCTTGTACTGACACCAGCGAAAACTCTCGCAACAAAGCAGACAGACACAAGCTACGCCCAAGTCAGTGCTAGCAGGCAATCTGAAAATGAAGTTCGTCAATAAAACAAGGACACAGAGAAACAGAAAAGACATACACAATTTTTGCCGAAAGGATGACAGACTTTGAGTAACAATGATACCATCATCAATCAATTGTGAAGGTATGCCTGAGGATGATGGTTTTTGGGTGGATCCGCGATAACAATGCAAGTCGGGGACGTGGTAGCTGGAAAGGGGTTCACTTAGAGAAAAGACGTCCTGATATAGTGAATGATTAAATTCAAACTCAGATTCACGCGGCATTTGCCGGCTGGGTCTGAACATAGAATCATTCACTATATCAACCACTATGTCATCAATAGTGTTGGTTTTTCCTGCCTCCTCATACATATGTAGTTTAGCTACTAATTTCAATATCGATATCGATTCGTGCGATTTGGCCTTTAGCAAAGGCAGCGGTGCATTATGGTGTCGGTCACACTTACACGACCTGTGCCAAAGTTTGTCATAGTCGTGAGTGCATACTATTAATGGGACTTCTGAGTCAATTCCGAAAATTCAAGTTCAAGTTAGTTCCCAGTCACAGCATAAGCTTGAGAATTTCAGCAACCGCGGCATCACGCACCACGGTGGCACTTCAAGAATTGACTATGGTCACCACGGTAGTAGTACAAAAGAAAGGTGTTTGCGCACAGAAGTCACCCACCACACTCGCCACTGGCAGGCTGGTGTCCGAGGAGTCTCAGGCTGGCACAATCATCATCGAATTTCTCATTGTCTAGTATTAGTAACTCCAACGAGTCTTCAAATTAGTCTGAGCACAGTAGTGGTTCCAAATTAGTCATTCACTATAAATACCAATCACTGTACATTTGCAGTCTTCTTTCTGCTCACTGATCACTGCCTCAATACGATATATCAAAGTCGTGCTAACTACACTGGGATCGACTTCCAGTAAGTAAACTTGGCATACCAACTTGAATAAACACTACTATTAGTACGTTACAATGAGGCTTTTACCTATGCAAACCGAAATTAATGTTCACTTCGACTCAGGCTACTAGTACGTGCCAACCGTGACTACTATACTAGTTACAGGCAAAGCCCGGCAATACTCAGGCTAGTAATGACTCCGAGTCAGACTGGCAAACACGCGGCACTACCGATTGACGAACCACCCTCGAAGCGCATAAGGAATGACTCGAATGGTGAGTGATGATGATACTCGTCGCAGTTATTCCTCATGCGCATAATCGTGACAGGGACGTGCCATGCGCCATCCCCACTTGAGGATGCAGGGACGTGGTCTTTCCTAGAGCGATACCTCAAGTCCAAATTATCCTACGGACAGGCGGAAGAGGGATTAATATCATACCTCGGCGATCGATACCGCGAGGATGACTGGAGAGAAGCCAAACTTGCGGTATTCTCTGGTGACGGCGACGACTATGAAGCTATGAATAATTTGATGGCCTTAAAAAGAAGGTACATACCCGAGCCCTCTGTATTGAGTTCGATGCTTGTAGCTACATTTGCATCGAAGCGCAAACAAGTAAGTGAAACATTCACTTCGATGAGCTTACACTAAGGAAATGTAGGTGAAACATTGTATTTTCATCGACAGGGAAGCAGGAGAGGGTGACGATGATGAGGAGGAAGAAGAAGAAGAAGAAGAAGAAGAAGAAGAAGAAGAAGAAGAAGAAGAAGAAGAAGAGGGGGATGAGTATGACCTCCCTCCGCGTCCACGAAAAGTCACAACCTTGCCGGGACAGTCAGCTAAACATACATTGTCTAAGAAGATCGATGAGATCTTCAACGCATACGACGCTCAAGCTCGCGCTTCCAAGCCACCAGGAAGGCTCAGACGCATTCCTTACAGAGCTGCCTGGTCCTCCGACACGATCGACAACAGGATGTATTTGCTTAACGTTCACAGTACGTTTAATCTAAATCACGTAGCATCTAACTCATTATTTGGTAGGAACTGTCACGGACTACGTCGCAGAACACCTTCGAAGTAAAAAATTCTCCGTTATCGTGTCCCCCTGGGTACCGGGACAACTTTACATAGTCTCAGAGAGTCCCCGGGCCATCGCATCATCACTCCCGATATCACACAAACTTTCCGTGAAAGATTATTTTCGGATCTTGGACAAAGAATGTGCGATAGTCGAACATCCACAATCCCAACTGTCCAGTCCAGGGTGGGTAAGGATCATACGTGGCAAGTACAAGGACGCCATGGCCTATGTCACAGATTTGAAGTCGGCAAACGAGTCGCCGTCTGGTCACCCTCTTGTCTGGGTCTTAGTTGCTTTACGGGACTTTCCCTATCCTATGCCTAAGGGGTCTGTGGCATTGCTGGACCGATCTCGCCTTCCGGCTGGCAATGCAGTATCTGATATCATTCATGATGGGGAAGTTGTGGGATGTTCGTATAAAGGAGAAGAGTACTACAAGGGGCTGTTACTAAAGAGTTTTCACCATGATCTCTTAAATGTTGTCAACACCCCTCATCCCGAAGAAATTCAACTGCATATTGACTCTGGATGGGACAGGCCCTCCATGAAGATCGCTGAGCGGGCATTTTCACTGGAGTTCCTGCGCGTGGGCGATTCAGCCAGGGTCATCATCAGGGAATTTGGCGCAGAGATTGGTGAAGTAGTCTCGACAGACCATACATTTGGTTCTGTCCGTTTGGAATACAGCATCGAGGGAGACAAAATACAATCAGAAGTTCGACTCCAGGACGTCGAGCACGTGTTTTGGGTTGGCGATACTGTCAGAGTCGTAGCGGGTATATACTTAGGTTTAGAAGGTCACATTGTTTCAATGACAGACGACATATTTCACATTTGTCAAACCTCTATGAAGGAAGAGGTGGGTCCATGGTGTCAGTACAAATCTTGTAAAACTAACTTAATGCATAGGTCAAAGTTTCAAAGTACCATTTGGATCGTCGCTCTTTGAAGCACACATTACAAGCACAGCTGCCAACTCAGCAATTTTTTGAGCCTCCCCCCGACCCCGATGATATTCAAATCAGGGATGTTATACAAGTCCTTTTCAGAGAGCATATAGGGAAATGCGGCGTCGTAGACTGGTTTCCTTCGGGAGGGACCATGCTGTGGTTCCGGGATGTGAATCCTATGCTGACCACTGGTGACGATACAAACTTAGGACCCCCAAGTATTCAAGTTCCTGCAGTCATGGTTCAACGGATGCGCCTCCCCCCAACAATCAAATTTACGAAAGACAGGGGTTATGATGTCAGACCTGGGGATGTGGTGAGTGTCGCTCGTGGGCCGGAGTATGAGGCGACGGGGGTCGTACAAAGTGTCAACATTCCAGAGGCTTGCTTGACAATACTGTCCACCCGTGACCACACAATCGTAAGTTCAATGCAGCTCAACTCGAACACCTGTTAAATTGTTACAGACCAACGTACCCATCAGATTTGTGATGAAATTGCGCAATGCGAATGTGGACTCATTCAGTCACGTTATCGGTAAAGAGGTATTCATTGTTGGAAGTAATTTAAAGGGCTACCGAGCTACACTGTACAATATTGGGAGCAAGGATTGTACCGTTGCAATACATGGACAGAAGCGTACAATACTCAAACGCCCCGATGTCATTACCAGGTGAGTGGAATGCTTAGTATATTCGTGGTAATGCAATTGCTTACGATGGTTCAGTTATGGCATGGGGTTAAATGGTGCGATACTCGAAGGGAATGACCTGGTTTCTTTCTGTGATATGTGGCAAAAATCATATTTGATAGTGCAACCTCTGAGAAGTATAACCCCCCCCACCCGAAAAAATAGTCCCCTCCAGTTCTATCACAAATGCCAGCTTGTCGTCCTCTAATGTCTTGTCCCACTGGACCACCAACCCCGAGGATATCGACTTAGTGCTCAACCCCTCCGGGCCAGCAACAGACAATCGGACCGCTAATCTCAACTCATCAGCATCTGACCCTTGGACTGTTAACGAGGGTGACATCCAGGACAACATTGAGGCTAGAGCCAAGAAACATGGAGACAACGGTGAGACCTTCAAAATGAAGGCATCGGCTCACTGTTCACTTACTTTATTATTATGATCATAGGCCCACTATCCTGGTTAATGAAGAAGAAGTTTTCTTTAGCATTGCTTACGCATCATGCATTGTTGAAAGTCTCGCTGAGGTTTGAGCAGGGCAGGTTATGCAAACGATTCGTATCAACTGCATGTCCTGACCCCTTCTGTGGCGCTAATGGACCAGCACCTGAGGGTTGTGTTGCAGTATTCTGCACATCCAATGGCGCAGGGGCTCAGATACAGTACTATCATGTTCCCGCCAGTGATCTTAGCCCAGCTCATCCACGCAAAAAGAATCAACATTGCCTCATTTTGGAGGGGGAGTATTGCCGGCTCGTCCTACCTGTGTCAAAATGTAACATGAAGTCAAAGACCGTCGAGGTTTTTATGATGACTACAATTACTACAACTCTGCATTTGGACCAGATATGTCTTGTGGAACTCGCACAACACCGATAGATGGTAACTTTGCATTTGTTCATAGTAATTTGACCGTGACTGTCACTGTACTGTTTTTCACATGTAGTATCGTATCTTTCTGGTAATGCTCAGTATGTCACATACATTTTCTATCAGTGACAGCACAACAGTGCTTCGGAAGTGCCAGCGACTCCGACTTCAATGTAGGTTTAAGTTTTCAATCGCAAACGGTCAGGCACCTCCAATATTACTATTCAGCTACACCGCGATCTCATCTTTCACCACTACAACCACCTAATTTCATACGCACATATTAATCTCCACTGTTCAAGTCTTATGTGGCGTCTCTTATGAGAAACAAGTTGAGATCAATGATTGGACACATCAGGATTCAGAATGGTGTTCACTTTATCTCAGCGGAGACCCGTGGTCTTTTTGGGTACGTGATGGCTACGGCTCCTTTTTTTATGTTATTGATCATCATGATCAGCTCCGTCTTTAATGACTTTGGTTCAAAAATTTACTTGTGTGGATCCTACAGGCGAGCAAGCTCTTACTGGAATAATTGTGTCAGTGGAAAAAGTAAGTCTTATGAACTATAACCCCGACGTCCTAGTATCTATACTATCATTAAACAAGACAAGGAATGGCTGGTAACATGCCTCGATGAATCAAGACAAAGTCTTGAAGATGGCGATTTTGTCACGTTCACCGAAGTGCAGGACATGACTGAACTGAATGGTTGTAATCCTTGCAAGGTCACAGTGAAGGGACCAGATACTTTCACCATCGGTGACACTCCCGACCTAGGAGAGTATGTTCGAGGTGGGATCTTTACCCAGGTGAAAATGCCCAAAATCCTCCAGTTTGTAAGTTATACTCCAGTTTCATTCAATCGCAATTCACTTTCTCTTCAGAAATCCTTGTGAGAGTCGCTTCAAGTTGCAGCTCCAGAGTTCTTCATGACAGACTTCGCCAAGTTTGATAGGCCTGCTACTCTCCATGCAGGGTTCCAGGCTGTATCACAATTCAAGGCACGACTTGGACACCAGTGTCTACCTCGGCCCTGAAACGCAGAAGATGCTGCTTCCCTGGTGGCTTTGGCAAAGAAATTAGATGCTGATGCTGATGAGAAGATTATCGCAGAGCTGGCATACCAAGCAACCGGAGATTTACTACCGCCCGTCGCAGCTGTGATTGGTGGTTTCGTGGCACAAGAAGTGCTGAAAGCATGCTCTGCGAAGTTCCATCTAATCCTCCAGCACTTGTATTTCGATTCTTTGGAGTCGTTGCCAAACACACTACCGACTGAACAAGATTGCGAACCCCTTGGTAGCCGGTATGACAGGATAAGCTTGCCAATCACCGTCAGTTCCTCGTCAGTGCAGGAGCAATCGGGTGTGAAATGTTGAAGAACTGGAGCATGATGGTTCTCGCTACTGGGCTTGACGCTACGATTCATACCACCGACCTAGACATCATCGAGAAGAGTAACTTACTGAATCGGCAATTCCTCTTTCATGCCAAAGATCTCGGGAAATTTAAGTCTGAAGTTGCAGCGGTAGCAGTTGCAGACATGAATCCAGCTCTCAAGGACCATATTCTCTGTAGACAAGATCCTGTTGGTCAGGTGACAGAAAGTCAGTTACTACTTATCACCTTCAAGTTTTGTATGGTCCCCATTTTGATTTTTTTTCAAAGATGTCTTCAATGACAACTTTTTTTCGGGGATTGACAGTGTTATAGATGCATTGGATAACATTGCTGCACGTAAGGCTTCCTCTTTTTCTCTGTGAATTTCATCTGACAACACTTGTTGTAGGTGTATATGTGGATCAGCGTTGCATCTTGTATGAAAAACCAGTCCTAGAATCTGGTACCATGGGCACAAAAGTCAATACCCAAGTTGTGATTCCCCATCTCACCAAGTCGTACTCGTCTTCGCAAGATCCCCCGGAGAAGTGGACATTGTCGTGCACAGTCAAAAACTTCCCGAGTGCCATTACACACACGCTGATTGAGGTGCGCTCTAAGTTAAGTTTTTTCTTGACTAGCAGGGTCTGATAACAACACAGTGGGCTTGGCAAGAGTTCAACGCAATGTTTGTTAAGCTTGTGGAATCTGTCAATCAATATCTTTCAGAGCCTAACTACCTCGAGAGCTCCCTCAAATACTCCGGGCCTGACCCAGATTGTTTCATATCTGGTTACTTGAACAAGCCTTGACTTTCGAGGAATGTATTATCTGGGCTCGTCTGCAGTTCGAGGAAAAGTTTAACAATGCTATCCGCCAGCTTCTCCACAGTCCTCCAAAGGATCATGTTCAACACCAGCGCAGGCCAGCCGTTCTGGAGTGGACCGACGGGCACGGGCCAGACCCACTCAGGCTTGTGTTTGACTCTTCAGATGTATGTCACCCAGCGTGTTGCTAGCCTAGACCTTTAGTACTGATTGTTTTCCTTAGCCCACACATCTTTCTTTTATCATTGCTGCAGCAAATCTTTGAGTCATGCCTCTAATTACGGCCTCCGAGGAGAGACTGATCCTGCAGTCTTCAAGAGGGTTGCAGATTCTGTGATCATTCCCAAGTTCTCTCCAAGGAGCGGAGTGAAGATCCAGATTACCGAAACCGATCCCGTCAATCAGTAGTCTTCTGGTACGTTCACTCATTTTAAGACTGTTCACTCCACCTGCAGGGCGTAGTAATTCCTTTCAGATCCTGACAACGTCTCCCTCGGACTTGGTCAAGATGCTGCCTCCTCCATTGTCACTCGCTGGCTACCGTCTCACTCCTGTTGAGTTTGAGAAGGGCGATTATGATACTAACCATTGCATCGATCTCATCGCCGCTGCGTCAAACCTTCGTGCGATGAACTACAACATCACCGTCGCTGGTCGTCATACCACAAAGCAGATACTACAGGCAAAATCATTCCCACCATCGCTACTACTACTGCGCTCGTTGTCGGTTTGGTGTGTCTTGAACTTTACAAGGCAAGATGTTTGCTATCCTTACCGGAAGGGTGCGCCACTGACACGTGCGCTTTATAAATCATAGATGGAAAGAATAAGATAGATGACTCCATGAACGGTTTAATTATCAACCTTGCTTTGCCTTTCTTCGGGTTTTCAGAGCCCATCGCTGTCGCAAAGAACAAATTCCAAAATACTGAGTGGACCCTTTGGGACCGGTTGGAGTTCAAGCTTAATGACCCAACACTCAAGGAGTTCATTGCTTGGTTTAAGACTAACCACAACTTAGATGTCAGCATGGTTAGTTAGGGTGTGAGCATGCTCTGGAGTTCGTTCACCGATAAGAAGGTTTGTAATGGGCCCTGTGATCAATCCATGGCAACTGCTCATGCCAGTGTTAATCATTTAGAGCGCTGAGAGGATGCCTATGAAATTCACTAGGCTGGTAGAGCACGTCAGCAAGAAGCCTATTCCCCCGCACTGCGCCAAGCACCTTTTGGTTGAAGTCATGCTCATGGATGAGATGGAGGATGTTGAGGTATGTCATAAGAGCCATATATCTGAATGTTCTATTGCTGATGACATTGATAGATACCTTTTATTCTGATAAAGATTTGAAACCAAGTGAAGAAGTCCCATGTACTATGTAGACAATGGCAAGTACTGTATAATTGCATCTGAATGAATGCCATGCTCAAGCTCTGGACGTCAAACATATTTGCACACTCATGGGAAACATATGGGAGAGCAGCATTCATTAAACCAAGTCATACGTGTAGTAAGGACCCAGTACTATGTAGTACGGTGCAGTGTATGCTTTACGCTTGACTATCGAATGCCAGGAAAAAGAGGCGCATAATTTCTTACCTACGGAAACGAGCTGAAGGTGAAAAGGAAAAGCTAAAAGCTTAATTAACCACCAAAGGGGTAACGGATGATAAGACAGGAGGAAAGGGAGCTACCATAGCAGCGAAGGCGGAAGGATGGGGAATAAGAGAGTAGCCGAAGTTCTACTTGATGTTTCTCGCCGAAATGAACTGGTAGAAGATGGTCTTGTCATTAGTCCCACTTGGTCGTCCCCCTCCAAAGGATTTTTGACCCACGACCGCGCCAGCTGCATTCCTCGTGGTAATAGACGTTGCCAGTAGCGTTGCGTAGTAGAGTCAGAAGGGTTTTGTGGTCTGCGGCAAAGCTGGAGAAGAGGTTGTCAGTCAACGCATATCACAGAGACCTTAAGTACAACTCACAGAGCCAGTCAGTGCATAAGGCGAGGTGTTATCGATAAGTTCCAGAGCCTTCTCATAATTCGCGTTAAATAATACTGATGGCTGTTCGATGGGACGCGATGAGAAGTAAATGCGTTGCATAGAATTAGGGCACAGTGCACAGCTGCCATCCAGAAGGGGTGTCAGTCATAGAGTACATCGACACCAGGAGACCTCGCCTTCGCATCGTTGAACGCATCCAAAGAATAGTTGTTCGTACTTCGTGGTTTCACTGGCAGAGATGTAAGTCATAGCTTCTACATCTGGAAAAGTAGCCACCATGGAATCCATTCTGATGTCATCAATGATTTTGAAGGGCTATGGAGAATGGATTAAATATATGTCCTATTTTCCAGATGGTCAGCGAGTGATCAGCGAATCTGATGATTGTACCTCTCGGCAAGGGAACCTGAAGGCGGGCAAGGAGATTGAAGCAGCACGGTCATGGTATGTTCAAGTTCGCGAGAGGATGGTGTGGGTAGTGGCAGTATCAAGGGATGGTCGATGGGTTGTCGCTTTTGGTGGAGATTTGGAGAGTGCCGAGCTGAAAGCCTGTGAAGTTGAAACTGGGATTGTAGGAACGTACGAAGGACATTCATGGGATCCCAGTCACGGTGGCATCATCATTGCTTTTGGCAGTATCTCAGATGGCCCAATGTTGAGTGCATTGTCACGAACAGTCACGACATGACTGTACCAAGTTCGTCACGCATCGAACTCGGACTTGGATGATAGCGGCTTACTAGTACATCAGGCATTTGACTTTTTTGCTGCAACGTTCCCCATTGGCATACCCTGTCATAGCCATGATAACCTTGAAAGGAGATTGGTGACGAAACTCGATTTGCGTATGTCCGTGATACTGGTTTTGTATACCCACTTCCTCGCAGCTGAAGCACTGACCTGGCATGACTTGCCCTCAGCCTCTATATAAACTCACAACAGCTCGAAGTAGACTCTTCCCTAAATCAGATCAGCATGGCCAATACTCCTCACGCCTCAACGGTTTCCTGGCCTCTCCACGTTTATGGTATTCAATTCCTGTCGTCAAGTAGTACCATCAACCCCACTGAATATATCCAATAGGCATCACCGTTGATTCCAGCAAGTCGAAACCGAATATAGAGTCTGTTGAAGTACGGACCAGCAAGTATTCACCAATTGAACTTGAACACGAAGCAGGAAAGAGGTTTCGACGGACGTTTTCTAAGCCCACGTAAGTACTCGACCCCAACACATGTTCTCACCTGAGTCGCTATTGTGTTTGTTGCCGTAGGGTGCTTTCTCAAGGGGATACATTCTCTTTACATTTGCGGTGCAAGACATGGCTTGGGATGAAGACCGAGCATCAAGACATTCCTTTCAACCGAGATGTCTTGTTCCGCGTGTGTCATGCAAGACAAGGTGAAACAAGAATAACCGCATTCTCATTCTAATCACTTGTGAACTTAACCTCACATGCCTAGGATACAACAAAGTCCATAAAAAAATAAGTATCTTTGTCAACCTTTCTGAAGTAAGTATCCACGTCTTGCATCGAAATTGTATAAGTCATGGATTAGCAGACTGAGCAGTCTACCTCTTCCGCTACAGACCTTGAGCTCCGGCCTACAGCTTCTGAAATATTTCAGAAGTGTCCTCGGTGAGTCAGGATGATCATAACGTGCCGTCCTTGAGGTTGACACTCCCAAGGTTCCAAATTCTGGTGATAGGAAAGGTATTTGGCAGCTGTCTTTCTCCGATCTCGGGTCAGTTTTGACGACGTGCTTTTAAATAGCCTGGCGTCGGCAAGTCATCGCTGATCGACCACATATTTAAAATGGAAAAAATGGTGGGCCAAACGCGATGCTTCAACGAGCACAGCTATTCATACTGTCCATAGATCGTCGCCCAAGGCCAACATCGACCATGAGTTCATCTCACTAACCTAATGACAAAGGGGAACCTACCTCTCCGCTCTCGCACATTTCTCTTCCACCATCTGTGAGTAGCCAGATGATCTATCTTCATCGTCGCTCTGATATCCAGGCGGAACAAGTATCATTTCATATTCTGAAATGCTCAGCCATATCCAGCTCACCAAAGGACTTCCCCTCATATGTCCTCTGCCCTCTTTTATGTACCGCAATCACTAATACATGTGAGGGAACATCCCTCCTTTCATAAACAGTGTCGCCACCGTCAGGGCATCTCAATATCTCCTATGGGACTCCATCACTCCAATCCTATATAACGTCAATCACTCGCCACGGGGCCTAGACCATGCGACCCTTCAAGCTCCATCATTCATAAGTCACTCCTACAATAATCGTCGCTTGGGAAACTTACTACCAAAACAGTCTTCAATTGACACGTACATGTGTAGTGCGACCAGCTGACTCGGAGTTCATGTGCCGTCAACATACGGCACTTCGCTCGGCCTGCCTTTTGGGTTTGCTTATCGTTACTCCAAAAACATACATTTGGCACTCCTACCAATAAACGTCAAGTCACCGAATTAATTGCATCGCTGACTGGCTCGCCCTATGAGCAATTACTGCTCACCCAATTATGTATTCGATGTCACTACTACTCCCGGAGCCCGGACCTACTTGTCATCGATACTCCACTATCGCGAGCTTATAATTATCAAGGTGGAGCATAATTTCAATGAGCTGGGCTTCCCCTCCCACCCCCAGCTCATACATTACGAATAAATGCCAGTTTTTAAATAGAATAGGCGTGCTTGCGTACTTCCATGATGCAAGCCTGAGGTACATTATGACTCGAGTGATTAGAAGTGGCTCGTCGGACGAATATAATAATGAAAGGGCCATCAGACGACCCCAGGCCTGGACTTGGACGTGTATCTGATCTGACCATTCGACTTGAAAAGACGTTACTCACGTACGATCGATTGTTGTTCGTGCGAATCAGCTGCAGATGAAGAATCATGAGTACGACTCGGTACAAGGATCATTCACATGACTGGGTGGTTCCAATAATATACAGAACACGTCTACTTCATGAGTCGTAATCAGGGGCATGAGCAAATGAGAATGTGATAGGACCCTGCATTCGCAAACTTGAATGACCCGGAGGAACGTCCGAGTTGTACGTTCAAGTTAACTTGAAGGCGTTCAAGTTCGGCTGCATTGCCGACGGATTTTAGCGCGGGTCACCGGTAGTAGGAGATGCAAGTAGTAACCTTCCGGCACGCCAAAATAGAAAAAGCCAGCACCAGCCTGAGCACCAACACTCGGAACTAAAGATCGACAACGGAATACGCCTCCAAGTCAGCATTGGGTTCAGCCCATATCATAAGTATAGTCACGGTAGTAGTCGCTACTAAGGCTAGTAGTAAAATCCTGACCGTTTCAAGTTGAAGCATCGTCCGAAAAAAGACTCCTGGGCCGACGAATGTGTGGATGCCAAAAGGTAGTGTGCCGTGCGCATTGCAGTTACGTCCATGATGGTTACACTGAGATTATGATCATGAGAAGGTTCAACAAAAGGAATGGTGACGGAGTTAGGAGCCGAGGATTGTGTGTGTGCTGTGCTGGCAGTGAGTTGGACATTCAAGTTGAACCCACTAGTCCTGCCGGTGCCACTGATCTAGAACATGTCTCCCGTGCTGGTTGGGCATTGATAGTAGTCGGAGCATGACCTTCAATTGAATACTCGCCAAGACCCAAGGATGCAGTGCGTGGATGTCGTCCGCGCCTGGCTCGTCTTGTGGCACAATTTTCCTACGTAGTAGTCTCGAAGCAGGTGTTTTAGAATGGCGTGCGTATCGATTGCTTCAAGTTCTGGCACTGAGATACATCATTCAACTTCTACTAAAGTACATAAGTCGGTTACATCGCGGTGTTCTAAAATGTACAATCTGGTCTCGAGACTATGTAGTGTCAGACTACTCAGAGCTATACGGCAACTTGTATGCCAACTTATATGTTTTGAGAGCTCCCTCACTTCCTCTTCCCATTCTGAGTGTTCATTGATGGCCCGATATCCCGCACCTCTGATGATAGGTGAGTAGTGCGAGCAACTCCTTGGCTGTGATGAGGTCGATTTCTGGACATACCAGTCCCTTTGTGGCTATTTCGGGGGTTGCCGGCGGAGTGTCATTCCAAAAGTTGTTCAGTATATAGGATAAGCCCTACTCGCTTACATATGTTGTTCTTCTTCTCGATTTTTCATCATCTTACAACCATCTTCATGGAATTTAGTTAGTTGTACGGTTAGTTTGATAAAAAAGACTTGGTCGAAAGTGTATTTGTCGCGCCAGCCTTATCATAATGTCATAATAAGTTCATACTAGGATTAACCTCGCGTAACTGAGATATTGAAGGCGCACTATTGGATTAGCTCAAGTACACGCCGAGCGCGCCACACCTCATTCCTCCTGCTAAATTGTACGTATTCTATTTATTTTTGATTCGATTTGATTAGGATTTCTGTCACTTTGCAGGTAGGACAATACGTCCTAGTCTAACGTAAAAGGGACCCACAGTGTCCCTGTCGTACTTTCGAGTGCGCGAATGTCCTGACATGAGGCGTGGACGTATCCTTCAAACTAAGGACAAGATACTGATAGTGTGTTGCCCACTTCAGTCCATCTATCATTGTGCCTGACATCAATCATACGGAAACATGTACGGCGGTTGATCGTCCCTGAACATATGAGCATGTACGGACGTGCACAATCTTAAACACACACCTCCGAGGATAATACATAGCCGGTACGTAGGCTCTTGCAAAAAATCTCTCAACATTTACTTAGTCATAGATCAGAAATCCTTTCCTTTTGGTGGAGCAAAATTCGACTTACGCATGTAACCACACGTGCTGGTCGCGCATTCGGCAACGTACTGCCCTTGATATACACCTCTAGTTCACTGAAAGATCGATGACTCGACATATCTGCCCCCTGTTGCGCACAGGCAGCATGGGTAATGAAAGTTGTGCACCTCTCGATAAAGCACAAATCTTGAAGGGTGTATTTTATGCCCAAATTTAGTGGTCGGCCTGGAATCCAGATGAGTAGGTGTGCGCAGCTATTTTTTGTACAATGACAATTAACTCACCATTGAAATGTTGCTAGTTCTCCTGTTTGTCCGTGGTAATGAAGGACACCGTGACGTGAAGTCAATATCTTCACTAACATGTTTACCACGTTGGGGTCGGCTTTGAACTCCGGGAGAGTTGAACACGTAGAACATGGAGAAGAGGGTGTGGACATTACAGTCGCAAGGACAGTAGGTGGCTGGAATGCGTCTATCCCAAAATATATAGCCTCCTGCGGCTGGGTCTCATCCCTGTGCCATCGCGTGCCTGACTATACATAGGAATGACCACGCTATCGCATTTTCCATCAGTCATCCCTGCGCCATCGCATCATTTTTTTTCGAGTCACCTCAGGCCACTCCTTGTGATCCTGACATTCCTCCATGACAGCGTCCAGTTATACCTGTATCTGCAAGTGCACATTCACGGCACAGAACCACTTCAGCCAACACCAACATTCATGTTCTCACACCAAAAAGCGTCTTTCGTCGGCATTATCTTCTTTCAAACAGTTTATGGGCCGCAGAAAAAGGCCCTGCCTCTCAAACGATGAAGCTGGGTCTGCAGTCGATGCTTCACCCAATGTCTTATTTGATTCGCATCCCAACCAGCCGCTTGTCCGTGCAGCCGATGCTTCTCCAGTCCCTCAAGGTCTCGAAGTCACAGTGTCTTCTATGCGCAATCCATCAGTTGATGCAGGAGGGCCCTCCTGTGAGGGAGGGGACATAGACGGGGCGGATATGAGTTTAGCGCAATGTAGACCGAGGCGTCAAAACCGAAAGCTACCGATGAGATTTAGGGATGTCCTTCCTCAGCCCCCACCAACTGTCCCTCCGGAAATCCGTGATCAACTTCCACAATCTATTGGCTCTGTTGTCAGCGCAGAAGACCGCCCAGCCTCAGCAATGCACACGGTGTTTTGCACCCACCCGAATCTCTTTGGGCTAGTGCGTCAATACTTTTCCTCGAGACCACCATTACATGATCCAGAAGAATGTGTTACATTAGCAGACCTCTCAACTATTCCTGGCGCCCCTCAAGTCGATGAATTACCCCCTTCATCCCCTCCATCAATCAGCGACTCTCCATACCATCCCTATCTTAATCACTCATCCTTCCAGCTGGGTGATTGGTACTGGAACCAAGGAGTCCAAAAGTTGCAACGAGATTATACCAAGCTGGTGGGAATATTGGGCTGCAGTTCTTTCGTCCCTAGTGACGTTAGCTCTACTCATTGGAGGAACATCGACATGAAGTTGGGCACGAACGAGTATGACGAGGGAGACGGAGAAGTGTGGGAGGACGAAGACGCTGGATGGAAAAAATGTCAGTCTCTATCCAAGTACCTTTCCCCCGTACCACCGAAGTACCAGGTCCTCGTGTCTACCAAGCTGCTGATTTGTATCATCGGTCCCTTGTGGCCGTTCTGTGGGAGAAGCTTGCCAACCCCAGAGATAGTAAGCTCTTTCATTATGAACCGTATAAATTGCGTTGGACCCCTGCCCATCTGGATGCGGAGGTCTCCATATATGGCGACCTCTACACATCTCCGGCTTTCCACGAAGCTCATAGCAAAGTGCAAAGCTTGCCCACGGAACCCAGCTGTGATTTGCCTCGAGTAGTGGCTGGCCTCATGTTTTGGTCTGATGCCACGCAACTCACTTCCTTTGGCAATGCCAAGCTTTGGCCTACATATATGTATTTCGGTAATGAATCCAAGTATCGCCGGTGCAAGCCATCGTGTAACTTGAGCAATCACATTGCTTACTTCAAAACAGTATGTCTTACCATAATTTTGGCTTTGCAGGGTACCTAACTTCATGCTATCAGCTTCCAGATTCGTTTAAGGATTTCATAGGTGGGAAAAATAGTGATTGTGCGACGCACTGTCATCGAGAATTCTTCCACAAGCAGTGGAAGATTTTACTGGACGACGAGTTCCTGGAGGTATATGAACATGGCGTCGTGATTCACTGTTGCGACGGCGTCATGCGTAGATTCTATCCTAGAATCTTCACATACTCCGCAGACTATCCTAAAAAGTATGTATTATTCTTAAGGCAGGTTGGATTGTGCTGATTCTGGTCTGAATAGGGTACTAATAGCTACAGTACGAAACATGGGAGGTTGCCCATGCCCTCATTGCCTTATACCCAAGGATCGCATCCATAATATGGGTCGGCCTCAGGATAGAACACAACGTGAGACTCTTGCATGCAACGATGTCGGAAGGCATTCCTTGGTGAGCAAGGCTCGCAAATTGATCTATGAAAAGGACTTGGGGGTCGGTAGCACGCGGGTGGAACAAATACTGAAACCACAGTCCTGGGTACCCACCACGGTGAGGCTGCAAGTTTCATGCTAGTAACGATGATTAACACACCTCAGAATGCATTCTCAGATTGCCTCGGCCATTTTGGTTTCAACATTTTTTGCGCCCTCGTGGTAGATCTCTTACATGAGTTCGAAATCGGGGTTTGGAAAATGCTTTTCGTTCACCTACTACGAATCGTCGAGGCGCAAGACAAGGGACTTATCGACAAATTGGACCGGAGGTATGTTACCGGAATACACATCACCCACTCTGCTGACCCTCCTACTGACCAGATTCAGGCAAATTCCAACGTTCGGACAAGCTACTATCCGAAAGTTTTCGGCCAACTCCTCGGAGATGAAACGGATGGCAGCTCGCAATTTCGAAGACCTACTTCAGGTAATGATTTCACCGCAATTGAAGTTAAATAAGGTCCGACACACTGCAGTGTTCTATCCCTGTTTTTGACCGTCTTCTTCCCGAACCCCACAACACGGCTGTTCTCAAGTTGCTATTCACCATGGCGCATTGGCATGGACTGGCCAAGCTTAGAATGCATTCTGATTTGACCCTTGATATCATGGACTCCGTCACTTCTGCGGTCGGTCAACAATTCTGGGAATTCAAAGCCAAAGTTTGTTCTGCATATGACACCCGTGAACTTCGTCTGGAGGTCGAAGCTCGCGCCTGACGCCATGCGAAGCTAGCAGCAAAACAAAAGGGATCCCAGAAGGGCAAGCGAAAGCAAGGGGCAGCAGTCGAGGCAGAGAATCCTGTAAGGAATGCACGGCGAACAAAGGTATTCAACTTTCAGACCTACAAATTCCATGCATTGGGCGATTATGTGTTGACAATTCGCCGGTATGGCACGTCCGATTCCTACAGTACCGAACTGGTACGTGGTCTATCGTTCATGTCTAGACTTCGCTGACCGACTGACTGACGAACCTCCCCAGGGTGAACTCGAACACCGTTCACCCAAGGCCAGATATTGTCGCACGGATCGCAAGTCCTTCGTGAGGCAGCTCACTCGGATCGAACACCGTCAAGCTCGCATTCGTCGTATAGGGGACAAAATTGTTCATTGCCCCCACATCGAACTTGCCGAGATAGCGACAAGCCCGTATGTCCACCATCACATTGGCCTGACGCAGAAGTACCCTATCCATATAGGCTCATACTTACGCAGCCATGAAGGCAATCTGGCAATCAAGGTCATTTAAATGTATTTCCGCAACCGACTCGTCTCACATGCTCCTGCAGAATTTCGTGCTGAAACTCAAGGAACATTTAGTCCGTCGAATCAACACATCAAAAAATCTGTCGGAGTCGGGAGAAGATCACACTCTCAACACACTCATTATCAAGGACGATCGCATCTATCGCCACAACATCGCAAGGATTAACTACACCACATACGATGTTCGTCATGCGCAAGATGTAATCAACCCACGAACTGAACACTGTAATATTATGTTGCTACGCCCCGACAACGATGTGGAGCACGCAAGTCACAAGTTCACCTATGGTAAGGTCCTGGGTATTTATCATGTGAATGTAATCATTATTGGAGTCGGAATGGTTGACTACACTCCACGCAGAATGGAATTCCTGTGGATCCAATGGTACGAGCCCACGGATCAGGTCTCCGACTGGGACACCTTGAGCTTAGATCGAGTCAGATTTCCGCCTATGGCGGACAAGTACTCATTCGATTTCTTGGATCCAGCGCTTGTCCTCAGAGGCTGCCACATCGTACCTGCTTTCGCCAGCCTCAGGAGATACCAAAATGGATTGGGGGTGTCAGCATGTGCAAGGGACAAGGATGATTGGCGGGAATACTATGTCAATCGGTGAGTGAGGGTCTGTTTCACATATAAGTTATATGGAGCTCATCATTTTAGATTTGTGGACCACGATATGCTGATGCGCTTCCACTTTGGTCTTGGAGTTGGACACATTTACTCTCACCACCCCACTTCACAGGATGTGCCTGTGCCTGGAGGCAGTGCAGAACAAGATGATGGGCAGGTCGTTGACGATTATAATGAAGACGAGGGCCAGGAAGACGATTCTTCAGATGAAGAGGAAGGTGGAGATCTCAGGACGCAAAACGTTCTACAGGGGTCAGATTCCAGTAGCGAGTCGCTGATATCTCAATTTAATGAGATGTACGGTAGTGATGTAGAACTAGACTACGAGAACTGATTCGGGATATTTAGGAATGCTGTTCCACCCACGTAATGAGATCCAAGAGGCCATTGCAGAGATAGATGGTGTTTGTAGCGCTGGGATGGCGCCGGAATTATATGACTGATCAAAAATACAGTTCAGAACGTATACGTACATATAATCTGTCGCCATCGGCCCAATACCACTTGATATCTGGCATATACCTTAAAGGAGCCACATACATGTAATATGCTCAAGGCGCTGTGATGGCCTGTCTCTCAAGCGAGGTATGTACATGTAATATGCACATCTGACTTTAACTTAAGTGTCCTAGGCCCTGTGACTTCTTTGATGGTGCTGCGATGGCCTGTTGCAGGTCGAAAATAATCAAAACTCAAATCAGACGTGCAAATTGCTTTAAATAATCTTTGCATAGACTTTACATTCCAGTTCCTCAGCCACAGTGATGATGTTGGTCGACTCCGTACCAAGCGTCGATGACAATGCTTGTATTTACGATATCCATCCTCCCAGCTTGCAATATTTCGCTGTCAGTTGTCTTCTTTGTTGTAAACCCGAAATACCTTGCTCACACTGGATCCTTCAGGGTATGCCCGCCATTTGCGTGTCATTTGTGGGGTATCTGTGGATAGGCACGCAGCCCATGCTTTATCCTCTCTATGTAAGCATGCAACTTGTATCTCTTTTTATCCTGGGTATCTTATGATGAGCTTAGTGTCCGCCTGCCAGTCTGGATGATGTAAGACATTTTATTTTACGTGTGCTACATGATATACTGACCTTCTCCTCCCAGCTCAAACTAAAACTGTCACTATTTGCTTATTTGCATGCTCCTATGAGTCATGGCACGCCATATGAGTGAGAGGGCAAGGAAGTCCCTGTATTTGTCTTAGCTGTAGGTTCAATCTCGACTGTGCCACGCCTTCCTACTGATTGGTTGTGTGTAGCTGCCTGAAATCATGCCGTTTCTCAATTTGCCATGGTTACGGGGAAATTTTTCCTCCAACAGCGCCATATACGGTGTGTACGATCATGTATGTCCACCTTACGATTGTATCGTTTCTTGTACTACAATGTCATGGTCGCAGGTTGGGGTGGCTCGCAAACACGAGCCTGAAACTCTGATTCATTTCGCACAGTATCCTTACGGGTACTACCTCCCCAGTGATCAGTCGGTCAACGGCTCTGAATCAATTCTCCAGACTACATGGGTAGGTTCGTCAGCCATGTCATCAGTGACCGGAACCAGGTCTCTTCCCTGTACCAAGAAAGAGACAGCCAGACACAGTCTCCAAAGAATCATGACGACCTGTCCCAACTGGCGAAGGGGTCTCGCATACCTACACATCCTCATGAGGGTTCATGTGTGTTGTGGACACTCCGACAACCCACATATTCTCATAACTGTGGATTATGCTGACCATAGACGCGAGTTACTCAGAGTCTGCTGGCCTCAAGCCCTCATTCGGGCAGATGTCGCGTCTGAGAATTCAGAAACAGGTCGGGTGCTTAATCCTACATACCATCACATGCTGAATCCTCTATAGTCCTCACCAAAGACACCCAGGTTCCGATGTCAGAGTCCGCAATATTGGTGCTCGTACGTGTCTTGCTTATCTTATTTTGATTTCTCTTATTCCATAATAGGCTCTTCCATGGATGAGCCAGTTCATGTATGACAATAGAAGAGTAGCTATCCACTCCATGGACGACAGTCGCATCTTTGGCTTAGGCAACTTCTTTGGGTTAGCTCAAAGACACTGCATTGTGGACTTGCTGCAAATGTTCATATGCCCTTACGCTCATTCGTTACCACTCAGCGTAAGTTCTATGAATTCACTCTTATTATGACAGATGACCTACCTCGTCCAACAGGTCAATTCCTTTGTGAAATTTCTGGAGAACCAGATGGCGAAGGAATTAGTATATCACGTTATATTTCGAACCACGGCCACATGCCGCGTTCGTCTCACCATTGCTGATTTCAAGCCACAAATCTTCAGGAATGCTACAAATCCGCCGGTTGACACACTGGCATTGATAGGGTCATGCGTAAGTGCCTTCTACTTTCTAGATGCTTCATTCACGTTTGTTTTCACACTAGTGTTATCAAGCGCTGCTGGCAAGACTCGTAGCCATTTGGGGCACAATTGACCTCATGCCAGACTATCCATCTGTGAGCCAAGTCCATACAGAACTTCGCGACACAGCCATCTTGCTGATCCTGCAGGTTGAGGACCTGCAGTACGTGCCCTTCATGGGCAAACTAGGAGAGTTGTGCACAATCACGTGAGTTTTTTCAGGATGGGATCTTACTATGTAATGCTGACTTGGAGATGCAGTGAGGCCGATGTGTACCGCATTGGCCGGTGAAATGGAGCGACCCATCCTTGACCCAGTAATTGTGTCCAATATTGTACAATTTGTATCTGCAATGAGCCCATGGTCTGAAATGTACTTTGTTCTCCGTCAGACTGTAGACCTTTGATAACATGACAGTCGTGTACAATTCTTCGAAACAATCTTTAATACTTGCGGACAGAACTAGTCAACAATTACTTGTACGTGAAGTCACTGTTATTTCATTCATGACTTCTAATCTATTTTTGTATTTAGAATTTGATGGCCATCGTCTGATTTGATGGCCATCATCTCCGTATCATGACTCCGATATCGCCATCCAGTGTTATAAGTTATGTGAGCATACTCCTTCCTCTTACTACCCTCTAACATGATGTATTTAGAGTTTGATGGCCAACATGTCGTGACACGGACATCGCCTTCCTAGCTAGTGTTATAGGTTGTGTAAGCACTCAGCGATCGCGAGAGTATTCCTCAGCCTTCCTCTTGCTACCCTCTAACTTCAACATGTTAAATATCAGCTCCCCTTTTCTTTCTACATATGACACATCTTCAAAGACTCATTTTCTTGGAACTGAGCAGACCGAGACAGCTCTCATATCTTGGCTTCAGAAACAGGACCGCAACACTGTGAGAGTGCTCACATTTCTTGATATTGTCTTCTAACTTCATTTTCAGCTTCCAGCTTCTCTCTATATCACAGCTTCGGTGCTCTTTGGATGGGTCGATACCCACGATCTTATAGCTCTCATGGATGTGAGCCTCAGGGAGGTTGCCATGCAGATGCAACTTCAGCAAGAAGAGGAGAGGAGCTGTGCGGCATTCCGTTCTCGAGGGGGGTGTTTGATGGAGCATAGAATACATCGAGCTCAGATGGACGTTTCGTTGTTTAGTAATGCTATTGCAAACCTGTCTGAAGAGCTAGAAATCAGATTCTCGAGTAAGCCATGTTTGTCGAGGATTATGTCCGATACTCAAAATTTACTCCTAGTTGGCTCCAACAAGCTAGGATCCACAGTGAAGGATGTCACATATGCGGGAGCATGCGCGGCGCCCAGCTCGATAATGTTCGATCAGTTCTGACCTACGAAGGCCATTCAAGACAAATGCCATGCATGGCTTATGACGACATCGCATTTTCAAGGCATCGTAGGGCCTGATTCTCATGCAAACCGAACGTTGTTTGGTTCCCCACAAACCATAGACGACGATCCTTATATTTATGAATCCTTTCAAGGGGTGAGTGCTCTTTATACTACGAGGACCCGATGTGCTGATGTTATGCAGCTGGACGATCAATTTCTTTCCCTGCCTCGTTTATTGAGGACTTGGGTTGATAATATGACATATCGTGCACACATGAGCGCGTCCTTTGCAGAAAGCAGATCCCTACACATCGACACTAGCGACGACTTTCAACCAATGAAGTCCAAGACTACGGATATTCTCAAGTCCAACATGCATATCCTGGGCTTGAAGAAGCAGCGTGCACAGGCTGAAGTGGACATGTTTTCTGAGGCCCTAGCACGCATTGCTGAGTTCGAGGGTACCGATGATGGTAGGTATATAAGTCACATCCGTTTTCCTATACTAAGACAAATTCAGGCACACCTCCAGGGAGTGCTGTCACGCATGTGTCACTTACATCTGACGATGAATGCTTTGATGAATGCTTTTCAATCTCATACACCTCTTCTTATGGCTCTATAATCATGTAACACTACCCTTGCTTGTAATTGTACCATACCTCGGTTGCAAGTTGGACTGGATCTATGTTATTTGTGCTACCTCTATTTGATTTACTTCATTTTTGATGACCAATTATTATTGGTTCCATCCCTGTCTTGACAAGTAGACAACATTGAAGCATTCAGCCTTCAGCCTTAATCGCCTCTAGGTCGTTTACCCACATCCGAGCCACTCGATGTCTCCAAGTCCTCACTCACAGACTACTAATCCATTTTGTTGGATTGTTTCAGTGAAGGTACGATTTCTATTAGTACTATAACACGACCGTTCTAACCCTTGCATACCCACGTTGCCTACTGTTCGCAGGGTGTGAGAGTGTTGATCCTCTGAGCTCGAGCCAATGTGTCGACCAGTCTCAGTGGCCTGCAAGGTCTGACGGCACTCGTGGAACTACGATCACTCCGATAGCAACACATAAGTTCCTAGGAGTCATCCTAGATCAAGCATTAAGATGGAAACCCCACGTAGCTCACGCCATCGCAAAAGGCACAGCTTCTGTTATGCAGCTGCGTCGCATCTCCTCCACTTCCACAGGCATACCTCTCTCACTGATGCGTCAGTTATACCTTTCAGTAGCTATGCCTAAAATGTTATACGCAGTCGATCTGTGGTTTCGCCCTCTATTCACCGGTATTGACGACAAGCAACAATCCGGATCCATAGGAGTGGCCCGTCGACTAGGTCGAGTTCAAAGAGTAGCGGCATTAAGTATTACGGGGGCAATGCGCTCTACGGCTACTGACACCCTAAAAGTACACGCGAAGCTACTACCAATGGAACATAGAATGCAGAACCTCTGCTACCAGGCCGCTGTACATCTTGCTGCACATCCCCCGTCCCATCCGCTATGTGATCCAGTCCGCAAAGCTGCCAGGAAATATGTCAAACGTCATTGATCATCTCTCCACCATCTATATCACGCCTCCCAACTCGACATTACCTCTATTGAAACCATCACTCATAGCAGACGTCCCCCGAATGGCCGAAACTCATAATCTACTGTCATTGCCGAGTCCAGGGAACAAGATATCAAGAACCACACCGCCAATAAGGACAAAATCAAGATATATTGCGATGGATCAGGTATAGATGATCATATAGGAGAGGCGGCAATCCTATACAGACAAGGACAGAGTCACCCGTGCATATTACGTTTTCATCTCGGAACCAGCAAAAAAAACACCGTCTGTGAGGTGGAATCAGTAGGCCCAACGTTAGCAGCTCAACTCCTTTCCCAAGAAGAGGACATTACATACCTGGTGTCAATCTATGTCGATAATCAAGTGTCCATTAAATTAGGTGATCGGTTCTCAACTAAACCAGGCCATTATTTGATCGACCACTTCCGTAGCACAATCGATAACCTAGAGAAAGTTAGCCGAGACCGTAACTTCAAGGTCAACGTCCATTAGATATCAGGGCATGACGGAGTAGAAGGCATTCTCAGCAGCAAGCCGCACTGGACCCAACCTACTACTTACTTTTCTTCCGCACTCCATTCACTCCCCTCGTGCAAAGAACGCTTCGGCGATCCGAGTACATGTATATCCCATAACACACGACAGGCCCAAAATACACACGAACTGTACCAATACGGCCTACACAACTTACGATTGGTTCGAGTTTTGCCATAGATTCGCTTTCGACTATTCACATCAATACTTTGCAGGGATCTAGGCAGCGATACTCAGTCAGACTGATCAACGTTCTTTTTTAATGATATTCGCAGCCTGATCTGTTCCTGAGTCTTCACTGGCACGAGACGTGCTAGGATTGGAGGCTTGATCTGATGCTACATGCTGTTACAATGTTGTAGGATTGAGTATAAATTTTTCTTAAAAAAATATCAAGCATTCGTCGAATGGATGCAAAATATTGTGATACAGTCAAGTAGGTTATCTGACAATCGTCATTAATCAACGAGGATGGTGAGATCGAAGCTTTTCGTAAAGGGCGCATACTTGGGCTTCCCGCTAGACATAGTACTCGTCACCTTCCTCACCCTTCCTTTAGGTATCTCACCCAACATCTCCCTGCCGTCAGCATTGCCCTCCCTTGGATCGCGAACGTCAACACAAACTGATGCAAAATGCGGAGGCACGTACTGTTTGTTCACTACTACCCGCCGCCTCAGCCTGAGTGTAATCGTTCGACATCGTACTACTTCCTCCACCTCCCCCTTCGTTGGGCACCGACAACAGTCCTGACATAAATTAGTAGATATCGATGTGACACGCGTAAGTTACTCACTGCTTTTTGTTTGCCCATAGCTCAAATTATTTTTCAGTGACTGATTAGGAAGAACAGCAAAACAATGTGAATGTTTCGCAAATGGCAGTCGTAAGAGATTGGAGCACTCAATACAACCGTCAAGCAGCCCCGTTGTCTCTAACACCCGCTTATGTCACGATACTGATGGGCATGCACGCATTCACCCAATTCCCAATTTGAATGCTCGCTATACTAGTAGCGACATCACTCAATTCTAACGCATCCGCACGCACGCGAACCAGCCTCCACCCAGGCGTCCAACTGAAACTCGAAGTCCTTCGCATACTCTGAGTACGCAGACAAGAAGATCATTGTAGGAAGGGATAAGTTGGATGTCGTCGAGGGGTTTTTGCAAAAGGTGACTATTCTTTCTCACATGGTTGTATCGTTGTTGATTTGTTGGCTGTTCCTTGCACCATCATTCAAATTGTCGATATAACACCAGCTCCGTGCGTTTGAGGAGCTCTTGCATGATTACCCAGAGTGGCAACGCAAACTGTCATCCTTATTCAGGTGTGCTGTCATCTGACTGCAATACTCATATATTGATGAATGACTCTACATACCGTTTACAGCCGCCATTTTCTGCATTAACAGACTCCCCAAAGCTCGAGCGTCTTGAAGTCTCGTAAACCGTCGCGCAGATCAATCACTTGGAGTTTGGACTTTGCACACATACACCACCAGTGCGTGCATTTTTTTATCACGTCTTCACCTGTCTTATTTTATCTATCGCATTTACTTTCGCCTTTTCCTTGCACACATCACCTCCAAGTCTGCGACAACTCCAACAGTCACCAAACCCTCAGAGAGGATGAAATCCACACGCTGCAGATTTCGGAGTGATAATGCCCCTCAGGGACGGAATGAATACGACTTCCGAGTCGACGGAGTTCGTGGTCGCAGAAGAGCACACGATCGCTGTAAACAAGGTCTGTGCGTGTGGTTCTTATATGCATGCAGATTGACAGTTCATACAAGGGGGAAATCGTCAAGCATTTATTATACTATCATTGAAACCCTGGAGTCGCGTCCATCTTTTGCGCTGGTGACGACAATGTCTGTTCCATCTCTCCCCCTCTGATGATCTCACTCACTCACAGGTCTTTTTACAGTGTCTTTACGCCACCGGGTGTGATGGAACGATATGAGCCTGCATCACCATTCAACTCTCTGCCACCATTTAGCTCTGCACACTGCCAATTCGCTGTATCACAACCCCCGCTATCTTGGATACCTTCGCAGCGATTCAGAGTTTCAAAATGTTGATCTTGGTAAAACTGATGACGTTCTGAACACGCTAGTTGCCAGTATGCCCCAAACCGTTGTGATGAAGGAACTGACTTCTGATAGTTTTGTATCTATTTTTGGAAGCGTGCGTAGTAAAGTTACGCTTTCACAACAGGTATGGTCTTTTTTTACTGTGAAGATTGCTCTAAACTTCTCGAAGGAGCAACCTATTCAAGTTTAAATTTGCAACCTCCGATTGTCACCTTTGCAAGGGCAAATTATTGTGTGCTTCGCAAATCCTCTGCGGTCAGCACCCACCATTCCCTCGCCTTCCACCTATCATTGCCATCCTGATGACGGTCACGTTCATTGTCGCACAGTAGCTACCAGCGTGAACTAGCAAGTGCATACTATGCCCTCTATTGGGGCAACATTGAAGGAGGTCAGTACTTACATTTGATCTGAGGACACACTACTGACGCAGTGTTCTAGGAATACAAGAAAAAGATTGCGGTGCGGGTGAGTATGATGATTCGTGCCTGCTCTAGTACTCAGTGAAATTGCCGAGAAGACCATGGCAAGTCATCTACTAATGTACATGAAATTCATAGGGGTGGCATCATATGGTTTTTACTGGACGAATCAGGCTTTAGATTTGGTATTGATGGATTTTACGTCAGATTTGGTATGTTTACGTGCTGCAATCTGATACAATACCGATAATGCCCGTGTGCGCGAGTCCTAAGTCTATTATGAGAACACTGATCAATAACGATTCTGTACTAGGAAGGAACAAGATAGATAATTAATGACTTTTAGTACGTGGATTTAGTATGTGGAATTATCTTTTGTTGTGCCACATGAACAACTTTCTGTACAAGCTGGCTATTATTGACCAGTCAACAGGTATCTATGATCACCATTGCTTCTATGGTACTACTCTATTGAGTCGAGATGTGAATTCCTTGTTTCTGCACAGGGGAGAATTTCACATTGAAACATTGCTGGGACTGAAGTTGAACAACACTGAATTACATAATGAATGAAGTTGTGAAATGGCAGCAGATTTGGCGGGAGCAATTTTTCAATACACGTGATGCGACACGTCTTTTGCTTCTTCCTTGTGTTATCAGGTCAAAATTTAGTAGCGTGGCTCTTGGCATGTGTGGGAAGGAAAAGGATGCAGAGCATGAACTGAGTGAGTCTTTGATTGCTCGACCATAGAATTTTAACTCTGACCTGAGACCAGCCTCTGACCCCAGTTTCGTTGCATTCTTTTCCAAACTCCCAAAGAAATCTCCTGAAACTGGAACAATCCGTCTATTTGATCGCACAGACTACTACTCTGTCCACGGGCAGGATGCTCACTATGTCGCAACACACGTCTTTCATACCAACTCCGTCCTCAAGTGTCTAGGTGCTGGATGCAAGGCTGGTGGTCTTCCGAGTGTCATGCTCACTGCAGCCAGCCATACCCTGGCTCGCCCATTTTTGCGAGATACCCTTACATCTAAACAGCTATGCGTAGAAATATTGGTGCCCGCACCTGGGCAGGGAAGGAAAGCTTCCAAATTCATTTTGGAAACATCGGAGGTGAGTAAGTAATGTCTTGTCTTTATAGCCATAATTAACCATTCGAAAGGCATCACCTGGAAATCTCCAAGCTGTTGAAGACCTTCTCTTTGTCAGCTCTGATGTTACATTGGCACCTATCGTTTTAGCTGTCAAAGTATCATCATCTTCAGTCACGAACAAAGCCAAGACCAAGTCAATTGGCATTGTCTTCGCGGATACCAGTGTGAGGGAGTTCGGAGTTGCTGACTGCATTGACAACGATCTTTTCTCGAACCTTGAGGTGGGTGTACTTAGTTGCAGACCGTCATCGCTATCTCCTCACACTGGTTGAATAGTCTCTTGTTCATACGACTTTCAGTCAAAGAAGCCATTATTCCCACTGGAACAACAGACCGCGACCTCGACTTGAGCAAGCTAAAAGCCGTGTTCGAGAGGTGTGTTGTGGTTGTGACTGAACGTAAACCAAGTAAGTCAACATTTATGCAGTTTCTTAAGTCCATCTAATTCCAGGTCCTACTAGTAGGCGAGTTTACTCCAAAACATGTCCAAGACAACGTTAAAAATCAATGATCGACTCAGAAACGGATTCAGACTCTGCTGCTTCGATTCGTGGGTTTTGATATCTTAACTGCTCAAGCAACACTCACAATATCATCTAGCTGAGCTCTCCCTTCCTTCAGCCCTGTCTGCACCTTCTGCCTCGATCAGCTATCTTTCTCTCCTTTCTAATCCTTCCAATCACGGTGTAACACTCGGGTCGGCGCTGGACACGTATCTGGTCGAATTCACATATTACGCTTCCCGACACACTCCCGACTTTCCGAAGGTTCCGCACATTCTTCCGAGTTGTCCGAAGGTCGTCCGCCCATTCCCGAGGCCCTTCCAGCTTTTCCGATCCTCCATACCATGTCCTATCCTTGCCCGTTTGACTTCGCTGGTGCGTCTTTCACTTGTTTATCTGTTATTGATTGTACCCAAGGGAACATACGTCAAAAATCCTTGCTAATACGTATAGATATGCTCCTCGCGCGTTATTACATGTACATTCTTGAAGCGACTCGCCTCGAGTCTTATTACATTTCGGATGTCTTATCGCGCTACAGTTTTCGCCTACGTAGATTCCGGACTTTCACGACATAGGATATATTCTGGCTCGCTAAATACTCGGACGGTACTTCTGATCCCTGGTTTCAAAGTCATAGTCAATAGAGGTCACTTTCGGAATTTCGATACTTCAGCGCAAATTGATTCTGTTCTTCGAATCGATTGTTTGGCTCAACCGCTGCCAATTTCTTGCTATTGAAAAATTCCTTAAGTCTTTCGACGAACTTTGCTAGTTGTACTACGCAGATCCTATTCTTTCGCCGGAGACCTTACAGTTTCACCGGAAACTCCCCGGAAACCTCGCGCGACTTCGGACCTTCGTTCTCAACATCGGACAACAGTCGGACATACCGGTCGACTGACCGGACATTTCGGACAAATTCTTCGGAACTTCAGACGCATCAAAGGTATCACTCCGTTCTCCCTTCTTCGATCTTAACATTAGATATCCCTTGCATTTATATCAAGAGATAATCCTATAGGCAGTCTCTTAGGGACGAATATCCTACTCACACTCAGAGTCTCAAAAGGTAACGCTTTTGTGTAAGCCCGCCAGGAACCAACTCTTTACACCGAACCTACCTTTATCCATTGTAAGCTGATAGATGTCGAGAAGCTCACCTCGGTGAAGAGCTGCTAGTTCAGCTTCCTTCTTCCATTTCTGGATATTGGCCCGATCAAGAGACTTCGTTAATTCTTCATACGGACCCTGAGTGTCTTTAATGCCCTGTATGGCTTGATGATACTTTTTAAGTAATAATTTGACTTTTGAAGTGTTCCATTAGTCAAAGTTGACATCTCGGAAATAAAGGGGACTTGCCAATTCTGACAAGCTTCTTCCAATTAGAATCCCTCATATGGTCGTCCAAGACTTCCTGTCTGTGAGAGAGAGTCATGGACCTTGCAGTTGGGGAAATCTTGTTAAACGGGGCCCAGAGGGTCTCCAAGATTTCCCCATCAATATGACCAGCTCCTGTAATAAAATTAAGGCTGAATCTGGGAAAGCACAGTAGCTTATGAGCGCTTAGATGAAACTTGCCGACCGCTGGCAATATTTTGATTGATTGAGGAAGAGACAGGTGATAGCTTTGATTCACCCGTTCATGGAAGTGGATACTCCACTGGCATGCAACATCATAGATTATGAGTGCACTGCCAATATCTTCTGATGGATATTTCAATGCGTTGCAGATGGAATAGTCCATGTTCATTTGCCTGACTACATAGTCAGCCCAATGTCGTAGTACAATAATGCAACCAACATACCTCTCTCCCTTTTGGAAGTCAACTACTGCATGGGGAACAAAACATCCATGCCTAGCACATGCAGTTGCCCCAACTCCTGTAGCTCTTAGGTTGCTTCTCTGGACATTGGCTGCATTCACAGCACAGTGATTGCTGCAAGATGATTTCTGAAATTATATTAGACATCATTTCTAATGAAACATGTCATGAAATATGACAACTCGCCTCTTTCTCTTCCACAGATTCTATTATGTGAGTTTCATAAGGTCCTTCTGTTACCATGTATCCCTTTCCGTCTGCTAGTGAAACATCATCTTCTGGAGTCTTCATCTTCATATGCTGAGCTGTAAAATTTCCATCGACAACATATCTTTGCATGACCAACCAACTGCCGACCACAAAAATTAGCTCAGTGGGCAGTTGTTGATGAACCAACTTACCTGTCATAGGTATCCTTCCAAGAAGAAGGTAAGTTGATGCCAGGCTGGGGACATGCTGGACAATAAAGAGCTAAATCCCCTGGACCAGGAGATCTGTCTGACTCATGTGCAAAGCCAAACCTTATTCTATTGACCAAATCCCTCCATATACGAGACACCCGCATAAGTTCATGGTAGCGATCCTTTTTATCATGTAAGCATGGGGTACAATGATGAAGAAATTGCTCACAGGTATTGTATGAGGGAAAGCATTGTTGGTAAAACGACGTAGCTTTTGATAGAAACTCATAGCTGAGGTCTTGCACTCCAAAGCGTCTATGAGGAAGTTATCTAGCACATTGAAGGTAAAAGCAGATTGAGGCCGAGTGATGCTGGCAGGAAATAACTTTGCTTTTAGCAGATGTAGATGTCTGTCCTTCTCAGCTCCAGGACACTGACACCAGGATACACAGTGTGAGTAAACTCCAGTGGAGTGCACAATGACCAGGTTAGACAATCCCAACTGTGTTTCATAAATAGTATCCCTCTCCACATGTGCAAACACATCTTCCATGACTCCAAGATCTGACCAGGGTGACAGGTTTGACTGCTGCAACGCATTGGGGCAAGGATGTCCCCCATGGCCAAGATGCATTATATACCCATGGTCCTGTAGGGTAGTAGACTCGTAGAACTTGCCATTCCAAAGCTGAAGGTTGTGGAAGGGGTTGTGCTGGTGGGCTTTGACAGCACATGAGGAACACCAGCTGTGCTCTCCTGAGCAGGACAGACAACGAATAAAGCCCTCCTCTCGTCCACAATCCTCACATTTCCCATTGTTGATCAGCTGTTCCAACTCCAACAACACTGAAAGATATTCATTGCGCCAAGGCAAGTATTCCCTGAGGAAATCATTTTGGGTCTGTAATGTTGGCTAGTTTTCAAGAATAATTATTTCCACAGAACTCACTTTTGTCTTTCGTTGGATACTATTTAAGCCTCCTGTCCCAAAATCGTCATATATCTCTCTGTCATAATTGACCAGTGAATGATCTTCAATATTCTGGTGGTGTTTTTGTTTCACCGGTGAGGTTGGCTCCACCTCACTGTCATAGTCTTCATAGACAGTATCCGCTTCTTTCCATGAAACATTTCCCCTCCGAGTTTTAGATGAGATGTATGTATATTTATAAGCACCTCTTTTTCTCTTTGTTGGCTGGGCATCATCAGAAGATGTTGCTACTCTGGCCCTATTTTTCCGTCTTGGTGTGATTTTTGAGGTCATTGAAATTATGGGTTTGTTCAAAGGTAACAGAGGTCAGAGCACCACATGAATTTTGGCACAGCTACATAATGATTCCACCAAAAAAATAATTATGGGAATTTCCCAATACTATCTCCTACTCCTTATTCTCTTCCGACTCTTCCCCCCTACTAACTCTAAAAAGAAACTCTGCATCGGAAATGATGGCCTTGGCACCCCAACTCTGTCATGCACAGCATCCTTCATGAAATGGGCAATTACAACCCGTTCTCCATTAAGCCAGGGACCAACAGAATGTTCTAGCACCCGCCCTGCAATATAGACCATTGCTCCAGGGGAATAATCTAGTTCTGCATGGAGGTCTGCCAAGGCCAAAGTGGCATAATGATTTCTTCCTAGACTGACCAGGAGATCAAAAAGGGATGGGGATCCACCAGCATCTCTGTGGCTAAAGGTAACACGGTTAGCAATAATTTCAAGCCCTGAAAAGATTCGAGGGCCAAGAGTCCACTGGAGCAGGGTTCTTTGGGTTCTTTTTTGATCCATGACGGACTTCTTTGATGGCCTGAGAAAATGCAGAGTTGCCAGCTTGAAAAAGATCTGGAGCCACAACTCCGGTAATGGCATTCCATAGAACTTCTGATGTTGTCAAGGCAGCTAACCATTGTTGGACCTTCTCTGATTTGTAAGACTCTGAGGTCACCAATGGATCCACTCGTCGCTAAGAATAGAGTTAAGCCTAGACCCAATATATATAACAAGTGAAAATACAATACCTCCCGTCTTTGCATGAAATATGCAGGAGCTACTGTAATTCTACCAGCCCCAAATTCCCCTCCTTCAGCTGGAACCATATATCCATCATCTCTCCAACATTTGTTGACATCTTTAGGATCAACAGTTTTGAGAAGGGATTCTCTCAAGCCACCAGTGATGTGATTGAGATGCTCCTAATTAATTAATCAGCCCTGAAGGAAAATCCCCAACCAGAAACATACTATGCGAGAAGCTGTCAAAATATCAGGGAGATGAACTACCAAAATTTTTCCGTGCCTGTCCACGATGGTTGCTGGAACTGAAATTTTGCCGAGCACAGCCTCAGGGAAGAACTTCTTCAGTCTCTCCGGTTCAGCAGTTGCTGACCCATCCCTGTTGGGTTGTGACAAATTGACCTTGTCAGCATATCGGTCTACATCCCAATTGACATTGACTGTAATTCTCCATTAAATTTCATGTGCAACCCTAAATATTAACCTACTCACTAGGGTTGACCATGGCATGTGCAATGGTCAGGGCGGCCCGGTCAATTTCATATTCGGAAATTGAGGTATAATCAAAGTTCAAGGTATCACCGGGTGATGCCAAGCATTGCTGTAGCTGTACTGCTATTCTCATCCTTGATTCCCTCGGTCATTAATAGCTGGCTGCAATGAATACAGAACCACAGTTACCTAGCTTTATGCAGCAATTCTGTTTGAACTTGGCCATCTTTTAGGACCCCTAGTTCAGATGAATTGCCCATTATCTCTCTGGTCCTCCTGTCAAGACTTGCCAAAACCTCAGTTGTCTGCCTTTTGACTTGGTTCATGAGTGAAAAAAGTGAACCAAAGTTCTCGCGCTCCGGACTCATGTTGACTGAACTTAGTTGTGATGTAATTAGAACACATTATGTAATAGCCTAATACACCCTAATTAAATTTTAAATTGGACCACATATAGCTAGTCTCCTCTAGTAGAGTAAGTGTGAGGCTCGAACAATAGACAATCAAACTTGCTCTACTAGAGGAGACAGTAGACAATTAAACTTACTTTAATTGTGGTGTTGTGAGCGAGGCTGACTCGATTAACTAGGCTGGCTCTACTTCACTAAGAACACCATGGGGGCAGCCACCCTGTGCCATGAAAATGAAACGATTCACTTTCTTTCACTTATAGATATATCATTGACCTCAACAGTCATGAAAATGATGTGCTCGCAACAGAAACAATTCACTTTCTTTCACTCATAGATATAGAAGGTGAACTACATAGGCTCAACCAGCCTGTTTTTTTCTATATCTATAAGAGAGAGAAAGTGGATCGTTTCTGTTGCTTGTATATCATTGCCATGAAAATGATGTGCTTGCAACAGAAACAATTCACTTTCTTTCACTCATAGATATAGAAGGTGGTGAACTACATAGGCTGGACCAGCCTGTTGTTTTCTATAAGCAAGAGAAAGTGGATCGTTTCTGTTGTGAGTACATGGCAATGATGTACTCGCAACAGAAACGATTCACTTTATTTCACTCATAGATATAGAAGGTGGTGAACTACATAGGCTGGACCAGCCTGTTGTTTTCTATATCTATAAGTGAGAGAAAGTGGATCGTTTCTGTTGTGAGTACATGGCAATGATGTACTCACAACAGAAACGATTCACTTTCTTTCGCTATTAGATATAGAAGGTGAGCATCTGAAATGAGTGAGGCTCAAACAATATATAATCAAACTTACTCTACTGGAGAAGACTGGTTGTTAGACTGTGGTGTTCTCAGTGAGGCTGACGTGATCAGCTAGGCTGGCTCAACCTCACTGATGACACCATGGGCGCAGCTGCCCTGTCCCTTCACAAAAATGATGTGCTCGCAACAAACAGATTGTATTCTTTCCAAACTTACTTTAATTGAGGTGCAGTCAGTGAGGCGCATGTCACCTTGCATTACTCTCACGATCACGTGACTTAATTTTTGGGCAAAAAGTTATGAGTCACATGTCCAGAATATGCCCATACAAGGGTGATACATTTAGTCTATGTTCTACACCAAGCAAAGTACAAGTCGGAGTTGAAAAAACTAAGATAGAAAAAACTAAGGTAAATGATGCAAGACAGGGATAAGGGGCCCTCTCCATCCTAGCCTTGCACCCTACAGTAAATGAAGCAAAGTAAAAAAGTAAACTAATAATGAGCCAACTGTAATGATAGTTAGTATGATGTTGAATATTAAAGTGACGCTTACCGAATTAAACATGTCAAAAAAAAATGGGAGGCGCATCAAGTGCAGACCAAAAACTATGGCAAAGATCAGTATCATCTTGAATCTTGAAAAGACACTTACCTCATCAAAACCGCTACCAGACAATGTGTGAGATAAAGCTGGAAAAAACACTGTTAGCACAAATCAGACTTGAAAACAAAACAAAAAACAAGCCGGAAAATTCAGTGGATCTGATAAAGCTAGAGAGCAGGTTAGTAAATTAGATTTTAACAGGAGAGACAGATATATGAAGGTGCCAGTCCCTGGGGACATGGATGGCCAAAAAATATCCCCCAGAGCCCAAAGTTAGAGGTGCCAGTCCCTGGGGACATGGATGGCCAAAAAATTATCCCCCAGAGCCCAAAGTGAGAGGCGCCAGTCCCTGGGGACATGGATGGCCAAAAAATATCCCCCAGAGCCCAAAGTTAGAGGTGCCAGTCCCTGGGGACATGGATGGCCAAAAAATTATCCCCCAGAGCCCAAAGTGAGAGGCACCAGTCCCTGGGGACATGGATGGCCAAAGAGTGAGAGGCGCCAGTCCCTGGGGACATGGATGGCCAAAGTGGGAGGTGCCAGTCCCTGGGGACATGGATGGCCAAGAATATATCTAAAAAAACTAAAGAAAAGTGAGCCGCTGGCAGAATGAGAAGACTCACCTTTAAGGCGCGCTATCAAATTTGATAGCGCGCCAGTTATTAACAAGAACTGTAAATAAATATGAAAAAAATCAGTATTGTCAAGCGGATGTACAAAGAACTTACTTGTTATTATGGGCTTGATGACTGCAGCGCTGCCTTTGACTACTTGCAGCTGCAGTCTGCAAGTAGCCAAAGGTCAGAGGCAAGGAAGGTATGGTAGAGTAAAGGAGGATGAGTAGCATTGCAATACATGGTTAAAGGTTGAAAGAAACGAACCGTGGGAGAAATGGAAATGGTTGATGTACCGTTTGTTGATTTGTTCTTGTTTGCTGACATATTCCGGCAAAGTCCGAAAGTTGACTTGTGCAAAATTTGCACAAGTCAACTTTCGGACTTTGCCGGAATATCACGTGCACAATTGTGGTTGGTTTTTGCGCACAATTGTCTTTTGTGGACGTGTCTCTATTGTCAACGCGTCTCCTTCGTCACTTGTAAGTTTTATTTCTTTTGTTTGTGACTATGTAACATACTGACTACTATTTCAGGCCAACGTTTGCTCAACACGCGTGTTTTGTGGACGCGTGTTTATTGTAAACGCGTCTCTTTTGCTACTGGTGAGTTTTTGTTGTTATTCTGTGGCGCAGTGGCAAACTAACTACAATTTTAGTTCAATCTTTCGTCAACACACGTTTTGTGGATGCGCGTCTCTTGTCAACGCGTCTCTTTCGTTTCTGGTGAGTTTTTGTTCTTTTTCTGTGGCGCTGTAGCATACTAACTACAAATTTAGTTCTATCTTTCGTCAACACGCGTTTTGTGGACACGCGTCTCTTGTCAACGCGTCTCTTTCGTTTCTGGTGAGTTTTTGTTCTTTTTCTGTGGCGTCGTCGCATACTAACTACAAATTTAGTTCTATCTTTCGTCAACACGCGTTTTGTGGACACGCGTCTCTTGTCAACGCGTCTCTTTTGTTTCTGGTGAGTTTTTGTTCTTTTTCTGTGGCGCTGTCGCATACTAACTACAAATTTAGTTCTATCTTTCGTCAACACGTGTTTTGTGGACGCGCGTCTCTTGTCAGCGCATCTCTTTCGTTACTAGTGAGTTTTTATTGTTGTTGTGTGGCGCTGTGGCATACTGACTACAATTTTAGGTTCTCTATCATGGCGCGCACCAAAAACACTGCAAAGAAGTGCACTGGTGGCTCAGCGCCATGTGTACACCTTAACATACTCAAGACTGCTGCCAAGAGCCTTTCTAGAGAGCCGGCTGGGGGCCAAAGTTTGTAGATGTCCAAACCGGTTCATCACAATGAGGTAAGTCTTTTGTTTCTTGCTGTATGTGTGCTAATGTACCTTCTTCTCCCAACAGTTCTGTATCCTCTGCCGGGATGGCTCTGCATCATTTAAAGAGAATACACTCTTTATGTGCAACCACTGCCCCAGAGTGATGTGCCGCCTGTGTATGCGCCTCCCTCCGGGCACTGAAGACACGATCCTCAATGAGGACGTGTCTTTTAAGTGCATATGTTGTCACATCGCCCTGGAACAGCAGGGCGCACCGTACTATGTAAGTGTTTTGTTTTCATCATTTGTTCATTCACAACTAATACTATGACAGGGCTTCTATCACGCTAATGGTGTCCCGGTCCTCAAGTCTTTTCTACAGGTCCACGCTTCCCTCGAGCTCTCATCGTGTGCTGAACTTTCAGCGACACCGGTGATATTCATTCACCTCATCCTTGTCGACTTCGACACTACGGCCAGCCCTTTCTCCTTGGCTCATTCGTTCCTTCAGCCCTACTTCACCAGTGGCGGCATCGAATATCGCGAGATCACCTACAACATTGTCTCTGACGCGTCCGGTTACCGCAAAACCGTCCGTCAAATCATCAAGGACCTCAAAAACTCGTTCGCATGGGAACGTGTGGTGGTTGGTATATCCACTCACACTGACAATGATTCAGGTGATCCTTTTGCCGGGTACAGTTTGGATGGCGAGAAGCACTATGCTGGCGCCCCAACTGAAGATGTAAGTTTTTTGTTAAATTTTTCTGCCGCTGATTACTAACTAGAGACTTGAAGTTCTTGGAGGGTATCCTTAGTCCATGGCAATCTCTCCTGGACCATGCCGACGAAACCTACCTGTGGCTCTTGTGCTGCGGCGCAATTGTCAACAACAGTGACTCGTTTGCATGATTGCAACGCGCAGTAGTTCAGTAAGTTCATTTAAATTGCATTTTTTATCTTATCTGACATTCCAACAGTCACAAGCTCTCTGCCACAGTCGCATTCAACGCCGCACGTTTTCAACCATCTTTTGCATCCCATTTGCTCCTGGCATTCACTGAACAAGTCCTTGTGGAACGTTGCCCCGTTGGCCTCGCATTTGGTGACATGCTGGCGCAAGCTTACAAACTCGGTCGCCACACTGACGTCTTCTTACTGACACCACTTGTGGGTAGTCTGAAGGTCTCCAAGTTTGTATGGGCTGATGTCAAGTCCCGGCCTTGGGGTGGCTTCCTGCCAATCCAATGCCCAAGCTGTGGGTGGACTGATTGTTGGAGGTCAGTCTTTGTGAGGGCTTGCAAGGATAAGGTCTATGTCTTTGAGTGCAAGAATGACACCTGCACCCAGTCTTTCACCTTCAGCCCTCCTGAAGGGGCCACCATGTTGACATCAGGTAGGAAGCAAGGGTGTTCATGGATGCATGTACCTTTGAAGCCATTGTTGACTTGATTATGTACATTTCTTTCTTTGGTTACTCAAATTTGGTCACTTCATATATGTCTTAGCTTTAGACAATAATGTTTGGTTGTTTGTGAATGAAACTTTGGTAGATGCACTTTGTGGATTTTGAATATAGTGAAAATTGTCAACATAAATGTCACATGACCGTGTTTGTCACATGACCGTGTTTGTCACATGACCTTGTTTGTAATGTTGAGTTTTTCAACAATGAAGTCTGGTCCAACAGTACATCTGCAAACTTGTACTGGCCTGCATCCCTGTGATTCTTATTTGTCAGATATAATGGCCAGCTGGACTCTTGTTTTTAGCAATGTGTTGAATGAACACAAAGATTCCTTTGTAGCAGCTAAAGGAAATTCTGGCATCAGGGCTCGCATCCTCAAGACAATCAAAGATGCTATAGGCAGCAGTGAAGCAGCCAAAGACCCTTGTGTCATGCTTCCTGAGAAAAATCTGCGCAAGGTGAGCTTTTATAATTGTGTTCTATACTAATCTAATCAATACAGGCTGTTCGTGCCTATTATTTGGACTTCCTGGAAGATGATGAGGATCGCAAGGCAGAGGAAGAGATTATTGAGGGAGGAACTAAGGACACATCTGCTCCAGATGCTGTTACTGTAGAGATGGTGAGACAGAGGGAAGATGATAAGCCTGAGGGTGCTGGGAAGTACAAGACAGAATTCTCTGGTTTTGATGTCGTCCAAAAATTATTTAAGGATGAATTTGCAGAATATGACAAGCAGCACAGAGATACCTCCAACCCAAAGTCTATGGGTCAGAGGACAAGATTGGCCCGCATGTGGCACCAGGCCATGTCCCCTGAGGTGAAGAAGGAGCTTGAGCGAGTTGCAGGAAAATGGAACCAGGAAGGACCTCCTGCAGATACCAAGGACAGGTATTTTTTTCCCAAGATTCTATTGGCATACATGCTATATAACTCAACAATACATCAATAGATACCGTACCCGTAACCAGAAAAAAATGATGGAGGACTTTATGGACATGGTCCGGAGAACCATGGGATTGCATGTCGTCATCCTTACAGCCCATGACCGAGGTGAGGGAAAAGCTCCTGGAACTACTGTGTAAGTGTTTTTGATGCTTCATATTGTTAATAATGACTAACTTGTTTCTAAAGCTGGGAGACTTCGCCACAAAAGGCCAAAAAACCTTTTACTCAGGCGACCAAAGACAATTGGAAATGGGCAGAACATGCTCAAGATTGTCTTGCCAACTGGCTTCTCGAAGGAGAATATGGTAAATGTCTCTTTTAATTTTTTAATTTAATATGGTAGCTAAAAGTCTGTCAGCCGATGGAGAGGTTAGTGATGGAGAGGATGACGATGAAAATAATCTCCCAGATCTCACTGTTGAGGTCGATGATGATGGTTATCCTTGCCTACCCACAGGCTTTGTATGTCTCAAGCTGAAGCACAGACAACAGCTTGTTCGGGCTGTCTTTCAAAAGGCCTATGGTGAGTTGATTTGTCTTATGTGATTGTATCATTTACTCACTTTTCCCAGCTGTTATTACCAACAATCCTAGGGCTCTGGTGCCCTGGGGTGAGATGTCGACCGATCCCACTCACTACCTTGATTCAGGATGCATTCCTGAGAATGTTGTCATCAGGGATCCTTCCCACCTGCAAAAGGACACGATCACTGCAATCTACTCCCACTGGAAAGACCGTGCTAGTCATGACATGCCGATTGTACGTTTTGTTGGATATAGGCAAGCTGATTTCTATGATGCTCGCACTAAGAAAGGAGCTGCAAAGGGCAAGTCAAGGGCGAAGCCTGCCTATGTTGAAGTCTCTTCAGATGAGGAAGGACTCTTGAACAAGGTCACCAATGGTAAAAGCTCTTCAGATGAAGATGATGTCGAGGTGGAGACTCCGACCATTCCTGAGTCCAGCCCAAAATACCATCTTGCTAGGGACATGGTCCCTTACCTCAAGTCTCTCTCTACTGTCCCTTCATATCATCGTCTTCTTACTGCGGTTCAGAAGTTTCCGGTATGTCAGATCTCTTAACCTCATGATTTTACATTGATTTTGTCTTTTTTAAAGCAAAGAACAGATTCAAAGTCAAGGAAACAGCATCTTCCTGTCTGGGCTTCTTGGACATGGTCTCAGGCATATCTGCCTCAAGACATCCATGAGGATATGAAAATTGCCTCAGTCGCCCTGGAGCATTTGAGTAACTACTAGTTCGATTCTCATGGATGGGGCATGGTTGTGGCCCTGGGACTTGGACTCCTACTTCGTGAGTGTCGTCGTGCTCAGGAGTATGAAGCTGACGAAGCTGGAGATGATGTACCTGACTACTTGGGTAACTCGATCTTGGGCATCCAGATGGGCGACCAGATTGAGGAAAAGGTTGTAGAGATAGGGGCAGCAGTAGAAGCCATGCTGAAAGATGAGAGCCTGGGGTTGTCTGTTGTGAGGAAAGACATTGAGAAGAGGCGTTCAGAGGAGAAAAGGAAGTTGAAGGAGAAAAGGAGAGTCGAGGAGGAGAAGAGGGCTGAGGAGGAGAAGAGGGCTGAGGAGGAGAAGAGGGCTGAGGAGGAGAAGAGGGTCGAGGAAGAAGAAAGATTGGCTAAGGAAGCAAGCAAGGTGGACAAGAGGGTGAGGAAATCCAATGCTAAAGGGAAGGGTAAGAGGCCTGCTGCAGATGTGGAGGAATCAACCAAGAAAAAGGTGAAAGCTTCCCCTCCTGATCCACCTCGTCGTTCTGCCAGAGACAAAGCACCTCCAAAGAAGTACAATGTCTGAAATATTTGATATATCATTCCATACATCTTGTATCACAATGGCTTAGAGTTGATTCAATGTTTTGTATATCTGTGCTTGAGACTTAAAGAAATATTCAATATGGCACTGGCCATACATGTTTGAATATAGGTCATTACTCATGCAGCTGGCCCATTTGCACAGACTGCACAACCAGGCCGGCCCTCATTGGTATGGGTCACTATAGGTGCGGCCAGCCCCCTTTTCACACTGTAGAAGCAGGCCGGCCCACAGGAGTATAGGCCATTACCAATGCAGCTGGCCCATTTGCACAGACTGCACAACCAGGCCGGCCCTCATTGGTATGGGTCACTATAGGTGCGGCCAGCCCCCTTTTCACATTGTAGAAGCAGGCCGGCCCACAGGAGTATAGGCCATTACCAATGCAGCTGGCCCATTTGCACAGACTGCACAACCAGGCCGGCCCTCATTGGTATGGGTCACTATAGGTGCGGCCAGCCCCCTTTTCACATTGTAGAAGCAGGCCAGCCCACAGGAGTATTGGTCATAACCTATGCAACTGGCCCATTTGCACAGAACGAAATACAGGGCCGGCCGGTATTGACCTTTGGGGCAGCTGTTCCCCTTCACATATGCCAGGGGCAGACTGCCAGAATGTTGGGTTCTTCACAATTCACTGTACACTATCAATGGCTATAACTTGATGTAGATTATGCATGACCTGGCCTTCATAGTGTACAGTGAATTTTGAATAGCCCAAGATTGATGCCCTAGCCACTGTATATATTTTAGAATATTCACAGATTCACCATCACAGTGATATGCAGGGTGAGGATGGCTCATCACCTCTACATGCATGTGTTACAGTTTTGTGGGTCACAACTGTACTACTAGTGTATTGCACAGATTTTGTAGGTTTTATATTATTTTTTTCATTAGCCTTTATCATCAGTATTCAAGTTGGATCAAAGGTAATAACCTCATCCCAATCCTTTGATCCAACTTGAATACTGATGATGTTTGGATAGTTTAGTTACTGATCCAAAATTGTTTACACTGCACTGTATTTTAGATATTACCATTTTTTTATACTGGAGGATGGAGGTCTTCAAGTGCCTTCAAAACCATACTAATCCAAGAGCTACCATTAGCCCCTACAGTGTTTGGCCTATCTGTCATTTATACTAGAGACACTGGCCTGTCCAGGTACTGCAGGTATGTAGAGACACCGGCCTGTCCAGGTCCTGCAGATACATCATGTATACTAGAGACACCGGCCTGTCCAGGTACTGCAGGTATGTAGAGACACCGGCCTGTCCAGGTCCTGCAGATACATCATGTATACTAGAAACACTGGCCTGTCCAGGTACTACAGGTATGTAGAGACACTGGCCTGTCCAGGTCCTGCAGATACATCATGTATACTAGAAACACTGGCCTGTCCAGGTACTGCAGGTATGTAGAGACACCGGCCTGTCCAGGTCCTGCAGATACATCATGTATACTAGAAACACCGGCCTGTCCAGGTACTACAGGTATGTAGAGACACTGGCCTGTCCAGGTCCTGCAGATATATCATTTTTACTAGAGTCATTGGCCTGTCCATATTTCACATAGTCGGCCAATCCTGGATATACGTACACCGGCCGGTGTCCGGTAGGCCAGGTTTTGCAGGCCAATGTACACATCCTATGACAGGGTTTTACAGTGTCATATGACTGAAAGGTGTGCCGAACAGCTTATCTTCCTGGTGGATTCTTGATCACACAAGGGTTAGTGATCAGACAATCAACCGGTTCATCACTCAACGTGTGCAAAATTCTTAATACCATAGGCTTCTTATCTCCTGGGTATTTTAATCTGTCTTAGAGATGAGTAAATGGGATATCGAACTTCATTTCTAGTTGCTGATCATTGTTTGACAGATGTATCCCCACCTGCTGCAAGTCAATCGTGTCTGGTGTGTCGTCTGATTCAACCACCGAAACGAACTCATTTTAAGCAGGACATGAACTTGCTTCAACATTCCATCAGCAATAAAGGATAGGCAGAGATCCGGGGACGATACCAGACATCTATCATGCCGTCAAATCATTTGGTGACGTTATCGCTGGTGTGTGTACTCTTGCCTGATCGGTTCGAATGATGCTTACATCTTGCCTAATTCCAATACACTGTCGGGAATTATATTGCGATGTCTGTGACCTCCATTGTAATCTTCCTGTTCTAGCGAGAGAACGATTGAAGAACGACCAATATTGTGCGAATCCGGGCATGAAGTGCATCAAATTTTGATCTCTGTCTCGATGTGCACCCCTGACTCATTTAGTGGAATCAACTCCAAACTTGGAGGCCTCAATTCACTGCCAAGGTCATATGCGTTGGAGAAGTTCATGAGCACTCCGTTCATGATTATGGGTATGTACTGCCTGTGTTTGGCTCTGGAGACTCATCAAAGGCTGGTTCATCATGCACTAGGTTCTGATGTGGGGCATCCTTCATCTGGCGCTGGTTTATCAGCCTTCTTGTATCTCTCGTCTACTCGTTTGATCAGTACGCTGCACAGTACTGAGGTATAATGTCGGTTCAACATCCCTGTCAAGAAAAGATTGAAGCAAATTGATATATGTGAATTTGTTCTATCTGCAATCTATTCTATATCCTCGCGTTGTCGCTCATTCATTATGTTTGATCAAGGGACCACGTCCGATCCTTCCTGAGGAACAGGTACTATGTCACTGGCTACTAGCACCTCTGTTTCCACTCGGTTATTGAATGTACGTCTAGGACGATGAGGATAGATCTGGTAACTGCCCCACAATATTTATCGTTGATCAAGAAATGGGTAGTCTTACTATGATACACCTCGCATAGTACTAGTAAAGCATTGTTACCTACTACTACTAACGGCTATTCTGTCATGTTTTGGTGAATTTGATATTCTACTTCCGGCCCGGGTTAGGCTGATTTTTTGTTCTCGATTATTCCTCACCAACTACTTTCTCGTGTATTAACAAGCCCTACTAAGCCTCATATAGGTTGCGCAAACTCTTTATGCATCAGTCTATGTAAAACTCACTGCCTAGTAGTACATTTGCGATTGTGTTGTGATGTGTGACACTGTGACTCTTAAGTCTGTTGTTGGCTATTTCGCGTATTGCCGGCTGAGTTTTAATTCTACAGTCAATCACTATATAAGCCCCATGGCTTGGACTTGCATCTCTTTCCATCTTTCTCTCGAGCAACAGATGTAATAAGTAGGCACTTAGAAAAGAAAAGTCACCATCATGGTGTCGCTGATTTCGGAAAATCAAATATAGTTTGCAGGTGTCTCTATAGCTTTAGACCGTAGAATTTTGATTCAAACTACAAGGTTAAATGCATGCTCGTCATGTACTTAGTACTCAATTGATCAAAGCATGCGAAGTGTGCCAGACTTGGTGAGATCATTTACATCCCGCCAGCGCATGGTAGATTTATTTGACTTAACATGAATAGGCTTAGCAGATCCCCTGCCTATGGTGCGAATACATAATATATACCTGTCACACTAAGGAACAGGTGTCGGTCACTAACCGGTGTCTACGCAATTATTTTGCTTCTTAAGCATATGTGTATGGGGCGGTTGGTGATCTCTAACAGTCATGAGCATATGATGACAGCGTAAGTCATCAAACATACCTCTGATTCGATAATATACTGAAGGTACATAAGTCCTCCCGAAGAATTTCTCGACGTTCACTGATCAGAAGTAAGTATATCTCCACCATCGTTGATGTTCAGGCAAACCCACTCACACATGTATCCGCAGGTGCTAGTCGCACATTCAGCAACGTATTCCCCTCGGCAGATTCCTGCAGGGCGTGGAAATATAGATACCTCGACATATCAACCACCCGTTGCGCAGAGGCAACACGGGTAGCGAAATTCATGCGCCTCGCGGTAAGCCTGAAATCGTTGTAGAAACAACAATTCAGATGGTGGTATACTGAACAATATGTGTTGGGTCTTGCTTGCCTAAGCTACTATGCTTGTAGTAACAAGTGTGTTCGACCCTAAAGGGGAAGCAAGTGCAGCAGAGATCTAGGGGTTGGTGCGGAGGGTGCCGTTCGTCGGCCGACGTGAAGCGCGGGAAAGTGCGTGAGGCGCGAGCGCGGGTACGGAGCGCTTGAGCGGCGCAAAGCGTGGGAAAAGTGCTCAGGCTAGCGTGAGGTGGGTTTTATAGGAAGAGGTTCGTTATAGACGTTAAGGGTGTTCTAATTGCCAATAGCTACTGACTATGACATGTGATGGATGAGCTGTACACTGATAGTGAGGTGCAGGGAGCTTCTCTATGACTCGATGATGTGATATGATTTATGGATCATCTAAAACATGAACTACAGGTGCCTTTATATGTCTAAAAATGCGCCCCTGAAGCGGAGCCGAAGCGCTCGCGAAGCGATTAAGTAAGGTATGTAATAAGGGTCCTTGACATGAGAATTGTGCAATCATAAAAATATAATATGGTCTGATATAAAGAAATAACATGAAAACGTACCAGTGAGGTTAGATTGGACAATGGATGGATGTGTGACGTAGGGCGCTTCGAGCGCGGGAAAGCGCGCCTTATGCGTGCGCAAGAATGCGTCGCTTGGGGCGGCCGATGCGCAGGAAGGTAGCGCGCGCTTGGCGCTTGGCACGGGAGAGTTTCGCTTCGCATAGGGAATGATTGGAAAGGTATTGGCACAAGTTGTTCATCAAACTGTACTTTGAGACGGTCGCATATATAGCCTCTGCAAGGCCACAGAAATATCAGTCTCTACATTGTGAAGGGTGTATCTTATACCCGTATTCATCGGTGGGCCTGTGACAGATGTGAGTGGTGAACTTATTATGAAAACAAGTGATTTACCATTGGAACGTTGCTAGTTCCTCCGTTTGGCTGTGGTAGTGAAGTATACCATGGCGGGCAATAAGGATCGTCACCAGCATCTTCAAGACCTTGGGGTTGGCCACGAATTCGAATTCCATGGATAGTACTGAGGATTCAGAATATGGAGAAGATGGTGCGGACATAGCAGAATCTAATAAAATATGACTTATCCGTATCTCTTGCATTTATATAGATAATATTATCATTTGGCAGCTTCGCCGCCATCACAAAATCCTGCCATTCTCGCCACCCGCAATCACACTATTCGGCTGCCATTCTCGCCACCTGCCATCACTATTTGGCTGCCATTTTGCCATCACATGGTGGTGCATAAAACCTCCATTGACAGACTCGCTTCTGGTATGACTCAATGTCAGTACCCGCTTACACCTGTGTGTGCAAACGCACCTTCATCACCCAAAACCACTTCAGCCAGCATCAGCACTCTTGTTCTTATACCAAGAAGCGCCTGTCATCGGCTATACCTTCCTTGAAAGAATTTGTCAACTGCAGGAAAAGGCCGCGAACATTCTTCAATACTGCGAAAATAATCGATTTGCCTATTCAGTCATCGAATGTGTCCACAAATCACCTGCCCTTAGGGGTCACCAGCGGTTCAACAGCATCTGAACAGTCCGAAGCTGCTGACGCGCCTCCAACCAACCCCCTGTTAGCCTCTGTAGGAGAGACTACCACCCTTGAGGACGAAGTAGGGGAAATTGACGGACAGGATGTGAGCTTGGCTCAACGTCGGTCGAGATGACAGAATCGCCAGCTGCCCAAGCGATTCAGGGACATACTTCCCCAGCCTCCACCCACCGTGCCCTCGGAAGTCCATGACTGACCTCCCGCATCTGTTGGTCAAGTCGTGACTTTGAATGAAAGACCAGTGTTGCCAATATTTCGCACACATTCAAACATATTTGGGCTAGTGCGCCAATATTTCTCCTCCACACCTCCATCCCACGACCCGGAAGAATATGTCACACTGGCAGATCTTTCCTTTATTCCTACCAGCACTTCGGTTACCGAAGAACAAACCCATTCTCCTGTTGCTTCGGGCAGCGAATCTCAGTACCACCCCTATCCCAACCATTCCTCCTTTCAACTTGGTAATTGGTATTGGAATCAAGGTGTACAGAAATCACAATGGGACTTCATGAAGCTGGTTGGGATCTTGGGCGGCAGAACCTTTGATACCGCAGATGTAAGCTCCACCCGCTGGAAGCAAATTAACTCGCAGTTGGATGCAAACGAGTATGATGAGGGAGATGGAGAAGAGTGGCAAGATGAAGATGCTGGTTGGAAAAGAATGCCGGTGTCCATCAAGGTGCCCTTTTCCCGTACAACTAAAACACCAGGGCCTCGCGTCTATCCAGCAGCTCATCTGTACCATCGCTCTCTTGTTGCTGTCGTGCGGGAAAAGTTAGCCAACACCCACGATAATAAACTGTTTCATTATGAACCATACCAGCTGCGCTGGAATCCCCCCCACCTTGATGCTGAAGTCTCTATATACGGAGACTTATACACGTCCCCAGCTTTTCTTGATGCCCACCGCACATTGCAAGACATGCCCAGGGAACCTGGCTGCAATCTCCCCCGAGTCGTAGCTGGTCTAATGTTCTGGTCTGATGCTACACAATTGACTACATTTGGCAATGCCAAGCTGTGGCCCACCTATATGTATTTTGGCAATGAGTCCAAATACCGCCGCTGTAAGCCGTCGTGCAACTTGAGTAATCACGTTGCGTACTTTGAGATGGTACACCTTCCCATAGTATTTGTCTTGCATACCTAACCTTGCTTTGCTAGCTCCAAGATTCTTTCAAAGACTTTACAGGCTCCAACAGTGACTGTGCAACCCACTGCCGCAGGGAACTTTTTCACAAGCAATGGAGGATCTTGCTTGATGATGAGTTCCTAGAGGCATACGAGCACGGAATCGTGATTCATTGCTGCGACGGCATCGCACGCAGATTCTACCCTAGGATCTTTACCTATTCAGCAGATTATCCTGAAAAGTACGTGAACTTGTAGCGCGTGGGTCTTACATTAGTTCTGACTTCATCAGAGTGCTTATAGCCACGGTTCAAAACCTGGGAGGTTGTCCATGTCCGCGTTGTCTTATCCCAAAGGTTTGCATACAGAATATGGGAATGCCTCAGGATAGGCAACAGCGCGAGACTCTAGAACACGATGATGATAGATGAAGAGTTATGGTAAGCACTGCGCGTTCATTGATTTATGAACAGGACTACAGAGTGGGGAGCACAGTGGTAGAAGGTTTTCTGAAGTCACAGTCCTGGGTTCCCACCTCGGTGAGGTTTGAACTTCTATCACTGACAATGACTAACCAACCGATAGAATGCATTTTCCGATCACCTTGCTGCTTTGGGGTTTAATATCTTCCGTGCCCTAGTCGTAGATCTCTTGCATGAGTTTGAGATCGGCGTTTGGAAGATGCTGTTTATTCATTTATTGCGAATTCTTACGGCGGAGGACAAGAATCTTGTTCACAAATTGGATGAAAGGTATGTTGCGTGATCATTTGTCACCAATTCGACTAATATCTCCACCACAAGATACAGGCAAACGCCTACGTTCGGCCCAGCAACTATTCGAAAGTTTTCGTCCAATGCTTCGGACATGAATCGTATGGCAGCCTGAAACTTCGAAGACCTCCTCCAGGTATGTTTCATCTCACATTGAAGCTGGATGGGCCTTGACTCGATCTGAAGTGCTCTATACCTGTCTTCGACGGTCTTCTCCCCAAACCACACAATCAGACCGTCATGCATTTGCTATTCACTATGGCACATTGGCACGGACTGGCCAAGCTTCAAATGCACTCTGATTTGACACTAAATATCATGGACCAAGTCACTTCCGCAGTTGGCCAACAGTTTCGGAATTTCAAAGCAACTGTTTGCTCAGCTTATGATACACAAGAACTTCATCAGGAGGTTGAGGCTCACGCCCGACGCAATGCAAAGCGAGCATCGAAGCAGACAACAGGGAAGGAGGGCAAGCAAAGGGAGCCAGTGATATCTCCGAAGAATACACAGTGCAATAAGGTGTTCAACTTCCAGACCTATAAGTTCCATGCTTTGGGTGATTACGTTTCAACAATTCGTCAGTATGGCACGTCCGATTCGTACAGCTCCGAACCTGTCAGTCCTACTACATTCAGTTTCAGAATTCACTTACCAACTTTTTATCCAGGGTGAGCTCGAACACCGCTCTCCCAAGGCCAGATATAGTCGCACTGATCGTAAGTCATTTGTGAAACAGCTGACCCGCATCAAACACTGTCAGGCTCGCATCCGTCGCATTGGCGACAAGATAGTTCATCGCCCCCACCCAGAAATCGCCGAAATAGCAAGAAACCCGCATGTTCACCACCACATTGGCATAACGCAAAAGTTCCCAATACACATAGGAACCTTCTTGCGCAGCCATGAAGGCGATCCGGCGATCAAGGTTAGTCTAATCATACTTGCCCCAAGAACACCTTCAAACATGCCCCTACAGAGTTTCCTTCCGAAGCTCAAGCATCATCTATTACAGCGTCTTCACAAACTCCCAGATGCCTCATCTGCAAAAGAAGAGCACAACACCAACACCATTATCGTCAAGGATGATCGTTTGTATCACCACAACATTGCCCGGTTCAATTATACTACGTACGATGTTCGTAGAGCTCAAGACGTTGTCAACCCCCGCACTTCTCACTGCAATGTGATGGTCCTTTGCTCTGACAACAATATGGGACACGAGGGCCATAGATTTATCTATGCTAAGGTTTTGGGTGTTTATCATGTTAATATAATCTACGTTGGAGTCAGTATGATTGACTTCACTCCTCTCCGAGTGGAGTTCCTATGGGTTCGCTGGTACGAGCCCATGGAGCAGGTCTCCTCTTGGGACACTTCTACTCTTGATCGACTTAAGTTTCCGCCCATGGACGACGAATCCTCATTTGACTTCATCGATCCCCAAGATATCCTCAGGGGTTGCCATATCATTCCTGCGTTCGCCAGGGGCAAGAGACATGATGATAAATTGGGGATGTCTGCATGTGTGGGGGATAAGGAAGATTGGTGCGAATACTATGTTAATCGGTGAGTCGGGGACGATTCATAAATAATTCATGCCGAGCTCACGATTTTAGGTTTGTTGATCGCGACATGTTGATGCGCTTCCACTTCGGTCTTGGAGTGGGTCATGTTTATTCTCATGATCGCTCCACACAGGTTGATTCACGAGAACTCGTCACAGACGATGAATCCGAAGATACAGATGAAAACGAAGATACAGATGAAGCGGAAGAACAAGATGATGATGATGGTATCAGGAGTGAACTAAGCCTCGAGGAGCGTTTCAATGCTAGCAACGAGTCGTTGTTGTCTCAATTTGGTCAAATGTATGATACCGAACTAGAAGTAGATTACGAGAACTGAATGTTGCCCGTGACCTTACGGTAGAAATATGCTTGATCACCGCGTTCGTGGACGTAATAACTTCAAAGCACCTTATACTGCTAAATGGCACTCGAGTGCCATTTGAGGCCCTCTGAGTGCCAGCTGAGGCCCTCGAATGGCGTGAAGTGGCACTCGTTTAAGGTATATTGTTGCATGATGCACGTAATAACATCGGGATAGATTGGTAGGTCCACGCCGAAGTAAAGGCCTTTATAAAGTTCATCTTTAATCTATAATATTAACCAACAATGTCTTTTCCACCAGAACACCAAGTCCTTTATGACGTCAAATGCTACATGTACAAAGAAACCTTCCCCTTTGTAATGCCCCTACTCATAAAAAAATTTACCTTGCCAATTGCTCGTACTAATCAGTTTTTTCAGGGAAATCTTGTAGGCGTAATCGACACCTTGCCCTTCGTCAGGTATACTGCAGTCGGCCAGGGACCAGTGCTGTGTCCATTGTATGTGAGTATGTCTTTTCTGGAATATTTCTTGTCGTCTCACTATGGCTTGCAGTGTTCTATGCAGGGTCTTGAGGCCGTAGGTGGATTTTTTTTTGGGGGGGGCATTGTATCTTGATTAGCTCTACAGGTACAACAACACATCAAACTTACTGCATATTTAGAGACCGGATGCGTCCACGCTCCTGCACTCAATGCAGAAAGTACTGAGGTACCGGTCTACACCATGGAAGTAAGTCGAATATGAACTTTGCCTTGCATCCTGTTGATTAGTTTTGTAGAGGTACATCTCCCCCGCAGTCATGGATCTACCTGCCAAGTGGACTAGGCAGGGCCAAGACAAAAAGATTCACATCATTTACGATGGCATTGTAAGCCTACCTTGCAACTCTGGTGCTATATCTAGTGACGGTTGTGCAGGTTGATTTCACGAACTTTCGAACCATGGTCCATTGGGCTGATTATCCATCAGGGTACAACATGCCCGTCTTCAATTTTGGTAGTATTCTCGATATGTCAGACATTTATTCAACCGTATCGGTAAATGACCACTCACTCTTTAACGATTGGACTTCATTGGATGTCAATATGGCATTGGAAGGCGATGGCGCCTATTCCCATCATGGAGCACCTTCAAGTTATCACACCCACTCTTCACCATATATTGCTGATTCTGCACCTCATTCCATCCCAGCTGTGTCTCATGCACTTATCGTCGAAGCGCACGATGCCAATGACAATGACAATGACAATACCAAAGTCGTTCCCCGCCCCCGTCCCCGTAAGCCCGCTAGCAACTTGAAGCAGATCATGACGGATTACCCCAAGTGGAGGCTTGTCCTGGCCTATCTACGACTTCTTTTTAGAGTGGCAATTTGCACCGGAAACTCTGTGAACCCTCATGAGATCACCACAAGCAGAGCTGATGTGAAAGATAGCTTGGTTGCCAATCTGTTTTGTCAGAGTCTCAAATGTGCTGATACACTTGAGGAGGACTTGGAAGATGGTAAACACTCGTTCATGCTATACACTGCATATACTGATTACTTTTCAGTTGTTTTCCATGGTTCGACCATTACTCGGAAAATTGTGCTCGTGAAGGTATGTTTCTTCCTCATCTTGTTCCCTGTCTCACCCTGAATAGGCTGGAAAGTGGATATCTCAGTTTATCTACGATACAGCTCGGGTAGCCGAATGGGCAATCACTCACCGTGAAGCAGGATTTGGACTGCACGATATCTTTGGTCCAGTTCTCCAAGCTAAGCTTGAGACGTTGCTAGAAAACTTCTTGCATCCGAAATCTGACATTCTTTCGATCAATGTGGGTGTCCTGATTTAGATCATGTTATCCAACTCTTACTCAGTCCCGTAGCAAAATGGTTTGGTTTGGTTCTTCCATTCGAAGTTTTCGAAGACGCTTGCCTGGCACATCGTATTTAGAACGACCAGGTTGAAAGGCATTCTAGTCCACTCAACCCCCAATGTGCCATTGGTCGTGGCTGACCTTGAGCCTGATTTGTTCAGGAATGCTCCCCACCTCCCTGAAGCCACGCTGGCCTATGTGGTGTCTTCTGTAAGTTGTATCTATTCTTCATGGGCTTTTCGTTGATACAAGTGTCTTGTTACATTAGTGTTATGGCGCGCTGCTCCAAGAACTCGTAACAGTTGTAACCAGCAACCACGGTAGTTCTTACGACCTAAGCTGTTATCCGCCCCCAAGCATAGTTCATACAAATGTCCTTGAGACAATCAAGATTTTGTTGCAACTAAACGACGACCCAGGATACCTCGAGTTCATGGCCATCATGTGCACTTTTTGTTCTCTCGCGTGAGTTCCCATTCTGTATTTCTGCGTGTCTGGCTAACAGTAATGTCCTGTACAGTGTACGAGATGTTGCGCGGGTTGTATGCCCCAGGAAGAAGTAATTATGTCTTTCATATCTCTTTCGTGTCCGCTCTCACTTGTACTTCTTGTATTTGAAATATCACGTTGCTCTTGAGTCTTCCTAGCATGCGCCGCTTGACAGCACTTAAGTGAATTCAGTCAACCAAAGCGTCTAAGCTCTCGAGCACGCTGCATTTTCACAAAAGCTATGTAAATCAAATCATTAATTATTTTGATTATTTCGTTAACCTATTCTTATTTTTATCGCCATCTTATGCCACCTTCCGCCATCGCGCTACTAATAGCACTGGCTGATATGACGATCAAACTTTAAAACACCGTAGGCAGATAATTATAAGGTTGTCGTTCGACGACTGTGCTAATGGTTTTTCGACCCACCAACTTTTGACATGGTGGAAATTATCCTAACTTTTCCTTCTGCATCTGCAGTCCATTTGACAGACCTCTTTCTTGGGATTGAACATACCAACGATGCCCTGGCATCTTGGCTTCAGACACATGGTCCCCAAATTGTCAGTGTCCATACATGTTTTCATATTTTTCGCTCATGATTTCATTCCAGCTTCCACACTCCCTCTTTATCACAGCTTCTGTGCTGTTTGGATTGGTTGACTCTCATGACCTTGCATCTCTCCTTGAAGTGGCCCTTGGGGAAGTTGCAAAACAAATGCAGTTCCAGCAAGAGGAGAATTGTATGGAATTCCTTAAGCAAGGAGGGTGTTATTTTATGGAGGAGATGATGTATCGTGCTCAGATGGAAGTATCATTATTCAGTAAAGCTATTGTGAACCTGTGCAAAGAGTTGAACGCTAGAAATCAGCCAGGTGAGCCACGTTATTGAAAAGCTTATGTTCAACACTAAATTTATTCCCAGCGTTGGGGCGTCTTCGCCCAAGTTTGGTACTACCTTCAATGAACGCTATCGGGGGTATGGGGGAGTACCTAGCGTCTTGCTCACTCAATTTCGATCCCTTTCAGCCTTCGAATGAGATTCAAGATAACTCCTACAAGAAATGTCAGGCATGGCTTCTCAAATCGAATACCCAAGACAATATGAAGGTCGGCTTTGACATCAGTCAAACACCCCCTGACTCTCCTCGTCTTCATGAATACCTCCTAAGGGTGAGTGCTATATTACAGGGCATCTGGTGTTCTGATGCTGTGCAGCACAACGACCAACCCCACCCTCTGCCCTGTTTGATGAAAGCCTGTGTTGATAACATCACATATTGCTCATACATGAGTGCATTCATGGCAGAAAGCAATGAGCCCCTACCTACCTTCAAAAGCAACAGGTTCACACGAAAGGAAGACAAAGCACCGGATGCGCTCATGTCTGTTTTTCATATCCTAGACTTGAAGAAGCAATGCGCTCAGGTCAAAGTAGACATGTTGTACGACACCATTGTACGCATTGCTGAGCTCGAGGCCACTGATGATGATGGTGAGCATACAGCTTTTGCTCCAATTTTATTACACTAAGAAATTTGTAGGTACGTCTTCTGGAACGGCTGTGACATCTGAGTTGTGTTCACCTGATGATTGGTTCGATGATTGGTTTTCGACCTCATCCGCACCTTCTGATACCTTTGACATCTTATAGTTACCTCACTTGTATTTGACCACCTGCTTGTAGCCTTTCTCCTTCCTCTCAAAGTGGGTGGCGTAGTTCTGCCATCATTACTTTGACTATTGTATCGGTGCCTCGCATGGATTAGTTGTAGGCTTGGACTTGACCTATGTTATTTCTGCTACTGTTGTTGTTCTACTACTTTTATTTATTTGACAAGCGCGTTTGATCTGAAATGGTGGTGATAGAATGTGTGTTGGTTCACTTTGCAACACACCGCACAATCTATGTTGAAAATATCTTGAATTTTGAATTTTTATATTTGGCCACATCGTTTATGTAGTTTAACACGTGATACCAACAATAACCCCTATATGACGTAGGTGCCTCCAAAGGAATCAGGCAGAATAGTTACTAACAAATCCATTTACAGGGAAAAACCGTTCTTAGTGCTGGTTTCAATGTCCTGGCCACACAGAAAGTCGGTCCCAAAGTGCAGGCCATCGATCTGGACATGCCAATAGTAAGTTTCGTTACAAGTTGTATCATATGGATACTGATGATCAGAGTTGGATGTGTCTAATCTAGTGCACAAGGGTCCGCCATCGGTCATGACCCTCCTTTGCCGGTCTAAACAACTCATTTCACCACCGCCTCAAATCCATCTGAGTCTTCCTCCCCGACGGGGGACCATACTTCCACCCCCCAACGTCGGTCACAATCCTTCATTGTGATTCAGTCATCTCCCCACCTTCCCCAACCCTCCCTTCACTGGATCATAAACAACAGCATAATCAAACGCGAAGGTTGATGTACGTACCGGTGAAGGGTACAACAATTCAGATGGTGAGTCTGAACAATGTTGGGTCTTGCAGAACCTAGCTGCTATTCGACCCTAAAGGGTTTCTGGACCAGGCTCAAGGCTCAGAGAAGAGGAAATATGATAGAAACTTGCTGATCTCTCAGACTCATAGTAATACTGGTGAAAAGGTAACTTGATTATGTAAGCTAAGGTGCAAACATAACTATAGGTAAAACAGTCTCTACAAGCCCAGCCAGAAATGAATCCCTACACCGGATAGTTTGCAATACCAGCCTCGGTCTGATGATTACTTTTTGTAGAAGCGATCCCTCTGCGATCCTTGCCTTCAAGCCGTGAAATCCACATGCTCGCTGATCATATTTGAGTACGAGACAGATCGATAATATTTGAATTTACTTACAGCATTTTGTGGCCCCATAGCTTTACTAATTTAATGGCGAGCGTAAGTTGTATGTAGTGAAGCGTTAGAGTCCGTAAATAGTAATCTACATCTACATATTGCTAAGGACGCCTGTCCATGTATTCCTCGATATTCCAAAACAGAATCGCTTCTGTTTCAAAATCCTTTCCATTCCAGGCGGAATGCTGTGAGTAGGGACTCTACTTGCGTACTATACTAATGATTTCGTCTCCACCATTGCTTCAAGTTCGCGTAACTCTCACATTGGTCTCCTCTTCTTCTTTCTAGTTCAAGCTCGCAACCTAGTGTAGAATCTACGGGAGTAAAGTCGAGTCCAAACCCTCTAATTAAATTACTGGGGTGGTCAATGGCCTTCTTTCTGTGAGAGTACGCCAGCCGTTTGCAGCTTGTGAGTGTGTCAATCCTTGTTCTAGCTCGAGCCACGCTGATCCCATTCGTTTCCCAATGTTCGCAGAGTCTTAGTTTCTCAATTATCCTTCAAACTCGAGCCACACTGATCCCATTAGTTGCCCACCGTACGCAGTCTTATTTTCTCAATTATCCTTCAAAACTCAAGCCACGCTGATCCTATTCGTTTCCCAACGTTTGCAGAGTCTTATTTTCCCGATTCTCCTTCAAACTCGAGCCTCGCTGGTCCAATTCGTTGCCAGCCATACGCAAAGAGTGAGTTTGTCCATTCTTCTTCGAACTCGAGCCACACTGATCTCATTCGTTGCCCACCGTTTGCAGAGTCTTATTGTCTCAATTCTCCTTCAAACTCGAGACTCGCTGGTCCAATTCGTTGCCAGCCGTATGCAAAGAGTGAGTTTGTCCATTCTTCTTCGAACTCAAGCCACGCTGATCTCATTTGTTGCTCACCATTTGCAGTGTCTTATTGTCTCGATTCTCCTTCAAACTCGAGCCTCGCTGGTCCAATTTGTTGCCAGCCATATGCAAAGAGTGAGTTTGTCCATTCTTCTTCGAACTCGAGCCACGCTGATCCCATTCGTTGCCCACCATTTGCAGAGTCTTATTTTCTCGAATCTCCTTCAAACTCGAGCCATGCTGATCCCATTCGTTTTCCAATGTACGCAAAGAGTGAGTGTGTCGATTCTCCTTCAAACTCGAGCCATGCTGATCCCGTTCGTTGCCCACCGTTCGCAGAGTCTTATTTTCTCGAATCTCCTTCAAACTCGAGCCATGCTGATCCCTCTCGTTTCCAACGTACACAAAGAGTGAGTGTGTCGATTTTCCCTCAAACTCGAGCCACGCTGATCCCATTCGTTGCCTGCCCAAAACACAGGACATCAGAGTCAGTTGAACGTGGCTCTTTGCGAGACATTGTCTTAATGCCGACTGGTATGATCTAGATCAGATCGTATGGTCTATTCAGTGCCCAGACAGGCAGGTTCGAGGTTGAAGGAAACGTGTACGATCCTGAGTTTCAGAAGCTGCTTGATGCCACTGATGAAAAGATAAAGTGTTTGGATCATCTGCCTGTGCTTGACAACTTGGAGAAAGACTTTGCTGTTGGATCTATGGGCGTCAGGCCTAAGGAATTTAGTCTTGGATCAAATGTGTGAGCTTTTGACACAGTCAACCCTTGAGGACTTCACTTATTTCTGCTACAATAGTGCTGAGGGCATCAACTGTTAAGACCATGCACAAAGGGTAGGACTGATTCAAAAGGGACTTGGCTTCAGCTCATGCGCTGCGCCCCTTACCCGAGTATGTGCCCTTAATTTCAGAATGATGTCCGGAGAAAGTCCAAGGAAGTCCGAAGGACTTCCGGACGAGCGCGGGAAAGTTCGGAAGGACTTTCTGGACGAGTGCGAGTAACTTCCGGAGGAGTGCGGGAAAGTTCCGGAGGAACTTCCGGAAATTACTATGGGGTTTCGTCCTGATACGGAGATGTGTAATGGCTACTCAGGACAAGTCCTGAGTAGAAGCAAACAGAGGAAAGGCTGCAAGGACAAAGTCCGAAGCAGAATAGGTCCGGAGGACCGCGGGAAAGTTCCGGAGGAACTTCCGGAGACTCGGAGGAATGGAGGATCGGATGAGCAAAGGATTGGAGGATCGGATGAGCAAAGGATTGGAGGAGCGGAGGAGTGAAGGATTGGAGGAATGGAGGAATGGAGGAGCGGAGGAGCGGAGGAGCGGAGGAGCGAAGGAGCGGAATAGGTCCGGAGGACCGCGGGAAAGTTCCGGAGGAACTTCCGGAACTCGGAGGAGTGGAGGAGCAGAGCTCCAGCCTAGGGAATTCCTCCCTAGGCCTGAGACGGATATTTGACTAAGTCGGAGGACTAGAACTTGGTATGAGGACTTAGTGCAAAGACTAGTGCGAGGACTAATATGTGTAATAATCAGACTAAGGAAATACAGGAGTATCTACAGGGGTTTATATACTACTGAGGACTTATCGGAGAACTGAGATGCGAAGTCCGAAGCTATACAAAGCTGTGGACGGAGCGTATAGAAAAGTCAAACGCTAGTCTATCGGAAAATAGTAAATGAACCCGGAGATTAGATCAGAGGAAAATAAAGGGCGGAAATGAAATGAGGTACGGAAAATGATATAGTCTAACTGGAGAAGGAACCTACAAAGGGAAAAGGCACGGAAGATAGATGCGGGTCGGATCCGGATGTTCGGAAGTCCGGAGACAGGTAATTACCATAAGGGGATGAGCGCTGATTTAAGGTTTGGATTCGGATATGAAGCATAGGTCAGATCCGGAGATCCGGAGATGTGGATATCAGATGCAGGAGTACAGGGATCCGGACGGATAGAGGATTGGGTCTGGAGATGTGGACAGGAGGTCCGGAGGTCCGGATGAGGCGTGGGAACATCGTCAGATGTTGGTCCGGAATACGGGATATGACATCAACAAAGCAAAGTATAAAGAAGACTGGCAGTTTCTGCAGGGAAAACGAGGCGCTATGCTCGTGATGTACAACCCCGTCTAGAGCATTTTCCTAAAGGGAAGGTATTTGAAGCGATCTACAAGGTTCCAGAGCTCAAGTCGGACAAGTATGTCGTCCCATCGGTGTACGAGTGTCATGCATATGTTATCTATTTGTCCGAGAAAGGTACGTCTATTCCTATTGTTCGATTTACATCTCAAATCTAAGGGAAATGACAAGCTGGAGAGAAGATTTCGTTGGCTCTCCTCCCGAAATCTGGCAAAGAGAATGAGACACAGCTCAACTGGTGGACTGATTCAAAGATAGAAAACCTTCAAACCAGGACGGATAAAGACTACGTGTTCTCGCCACTTTTCACTTGCAAGCGCAAGATCCCCTTGATTCGTCCTCTGATGCGCGACTCACCTACTCCAGACCCTGAGGATGCCGACTTGTAGGTCTCTTCTTATTATTCGACCACATTGCTAATCAGACAAAAGTTGGATGGATGTTTACCTGCCTTGGGAGCCACTCGATGACGATGGAGAGATTGATCCAGTATATGATGATAATCAAGAGGTGTGTACTTGAAGTTTCTTGCAACAGACATCGGTGACCAACGCTGTGTACCAAGGATGACCCGAACGTATACAACCTGCAAAGAGACTCTGAATTTGTGCCATTCCCTATTTCAGACGACAGTGACGATGAGTGATGACTTGTTGGGACCTTTCCTTCTTGTTATATTAGGTTGACGTTGCCATATGAGATGTATAATTACTTGTGTAGTGGATGTTCGAGTGCAAGACTATTTATGTAGTGCCCATATCTAGGTTTGTTCATGTCGTAATGTTGCAGATTGTGATGCACACGGCCCACAATCGCGAGCACAGGATATCTATCATTTCTCCATGGGACAAGTCTATATATGACTGTCACCCCCAGTATCCAGCAATTTTTGTCTAATACTGAACTAGTACTCACTGCACATTGATATGGGAGATGCAGCCCAGAACTTCGTCAATCTCGTCAGACAATCCACAGCAAAGTAGGCCAACTGAGATCTAGTACCTAGTAGTATACCCATACCAGTATGCGACTCGTTTCTCACCAGTTTCATGGCTGCAGTTTGTAATTTCACATGCAGGTTGGTGCATATGGCAGGCTGAATACCGAGATGGGCGAATTAGATATTGAAGGCAATATATCAAAATCAGCAAAGACACTGCATTATAATACATTGTCAAGTCACTGTCACAATTATCATTTTTGCACCTACTTCCCAGTAACATGAAATATGTGTCATAACATGTTGTGAGTTTGATTATCAGCCAGTCAATTACAATGTATGGCAGGCCACTTGTCACATTGATCCCTACTTGTAAGCTGCACATCAAAATGACATGTACCTAGCATAGTCATATATTCATTCATATAATTGCCACATACTTGTAAGATGCACATAAAAATGACATGTCCCTAGCATAGTCATATATTCATTCATATAATTGCCACATACTTGTAAGGTGCACATCAAAATGACATGTCCCTAGCATAGTCATATATTCATTCATATACTTGCCACATACTTGTGAGCTGCACATCAAAATGACATGTCCCTAGCATAGTCATATATTCCTTCATATACTTGCCACATACTTGTAAGCTGCACATCAAGATGACATGTCCCTAGCATAGTCATATATTCTTTCATACACATGTTGTGCAAAGATAATAATATGTAATTCTAAATCTAGATGTATCATAATGGGTTTTATTTGTCAGCTCTACCTGGTCATATCAAACCTGGGTTGATTTCCTGATGTGAGCCAGGGTTTTCTTTGTCTGCTAGACTTTAGTTGTTGAATAGGGGACTTGGTACTGAAAGCCAAGGACGTCCATTCCTGATTCTGTTTAATACTCATCGTGAGTTCCTTGGCAGCAGGTTCAATAGTAAGCTAAGAGTTCTACTGAACATTTGACTAGTCCTGACCTTTGATTCTACCTGTTTGTGCTGAGGGGGTGATTGTTATAACTTCGCACGACTTTCTGTAGTAAGCTTATCACGAGAAGCATTGTTACTGAAGGAAGGGTTTCTCTTATCATTCTATTTCCTTTTTGTCAGCATCATACTGTTGGGCTGATTTTTCTCTGGTCGCTGCCATACTGTTGGAGTGACTTCATTCTGTCTATTTTCTATTGCATCCATACTGTTGGATTGACTGTATATTGCTGCTAACCTCATGGAAGTGCTTGTGTCTGAATATAGCTTGGGGAAGTGTAAACAGCCACCCACGAACAACCACGTTATCAGTCATTGGTATTTGTCTGAATCACTGACCGTGGAGATATTTGGTTTTATAGGTATTTATCTATAGATCATCTATCTAAGAAGACAACGTTCTCTCAAGGAGAAAAGAACACATGCTGGCATGGCCGGCTCTGCTGTGCAGCGTGCTTCCCGAGGCCATTCTGGCACGTCAGATATTCGAAGATCTCAATCTTTGGACCACATGCTGTCTGTATTCTTTTCCGACTCGTCAGCTTGCAGAACGTCAGCTGTTGAAAATCAAGCTTCAAGATCTTCGAGATTCACCCTTTGTGGGCTAGCTCGTCACTGCCATCATAGTAAGTATGGTAATAAGCTACTACACTGTGACACGACCGAGATCACCACTGTTTAAACTCAGCACCAGAGCTCCCTAGCCACATCTACAGACTGCAATGACGGCTCGCCTCATAGACAGACTAGTTATCAGTCTAAGACTTTGGTCCAAGAGTCTGCTAATACGTAGGTTGGCCTCAGCAGCCATCTACCGGACAAGTCCCACTGTAACACCCACTATCTAACGGTAGCGAAAAATTCGCCCCCGGACGGTATTAACTTCAACAGTACTAGTGACAGTGCAATGTACGAAACGGTACTTCGTATGACCTCCGAGTCTTATCACTAATGCTTGATGGAGGTATTGATTTCCTATCTGTACTTTTTTCAGATAGGGCAGCCTCGTGACGGGCCCAAGAGCTATAAATAAGGTGGTCAGTATAGGACTTCTTTGATTTCATCCTGCAAGCTCCACTACAAACCCACTTTCGAGTTGATCTTCCTCTCCTAGTACTAGATCATGTTGGCCCTCACCAACGTCACTGCGCTCGACCTATGCCTTGCTTGTCTTGGAGTATACCTGCTTAAGCAGGTCGTCAACAAGAAGAACCCTCCATATCCCCCTGGTCCTCTGGGGTGGCCTCTCATCGGGAATGTCCTGGACATGCCGTACATCAGGCCATGGCTCACCTTCATGGAGTGGGGCGAAAAGTATGGTGAGTGTCTCTTGTTTCACACAACCTTGCATTTTAATGTCTTGTCGACAGGTGAAATTTCGCATATTAATGTTCTGGGTCAACACATCGTAGTGGTGAACTCTGTCAAGATCGCGATGGACATGTTGGACAATAAGAGCGCTATTTACTCTGACCGTCCTATTCTTCCTGTTGGTGGCGAACTTATTGGCTGGAAGAACGTTATGGTTCTCCTCCCTTATGGTGACCAGCTGTGCCGATACCGCAAAAATTTGCACCATGTCATTGGCACCCGCGCCGCTGTGGCCATATACAACCAGGTCGTGGAGGTCAAGACTCACTGATTCCTCAAGCGTGTGCTCGCAAAACCTGATCAACTGCAGGCGCATGTTCGACAGTACGTGTCATTTATCATTGCATCGACACGATCTTGATTTTTATAGCACCGCTGGTGCTGTGATTCTGCGCATCTCTCATGGGTACAAGGTGAAAGAGAACGATGATCCCTTCGTCGACCTTGCAGACCGCGTTATGGCCCAATGGTCGCATGTCACCGCTCCTGGCGCTTTCCTGGCTGATGTCGTGCCATTCTGTAAGCCATATCATTCAGACGTTTGCTTCCAATGGCCTCACCACTTTTAGTGATCAAGGTCCCTGAATGGTTCCCTGGTGCTGGCTTCAAGCGTCTGGCCTGTGAATGGCGCGACGACCTTGAAGAATTGGTTTGTGCGCCGCACAAGTTCGTTGTGGATCAGATGGTGACAATCATTTTTAATTCTGTGAGTATGCATTAAGGTTTGACTTCCACAGGCTGCTGGCACTGCCCCGGAGTCTTTCACCTCGAATCTGTTGAGAGGCGATAGTTTATCAGCGGAAGACGAGCACACTGTGAAATGGTCTGCTGCAGCCCTATATGCCGGTGCTTCTGACACTGTTGGTCCCTCCCCCATATTTCTAACAATCATCTTCTGAGAGTGGCACACTTTTCCCAGACTGTCTCTACTATCAATGTGTTCTTCCTAGCTATGATGCTATTTCCTGACGTGCAGAAGAAGGCTCAGGCTGAAATAGATGCTGTCATCGGTCCTGATCGTCTTCCCTCCTTTGACGACCAAGACTATCTCCCCTACATTGGAGCGCTTGTTAAAGAGACCCTATGATGGCATGCTGTTATCCCTACTGGTTTGTGTGTTTCATCGAACACATTATTGAGTTGCCAAGCGGTATTTCAATGTCAGGTTTTGCCCACTGCATCTCTAAGGACAACATCCATGACAGGTACTACATCCCAAAAGGCTCCTTGATCATGACTAACATCTGGTTGGTACCTTTTTTTTTCGTACCCAACATTTGAACAGAATATGATGGCAGGTTCATGATGAACGACCCGAAGAGCTACGCTATCCCTTCGCAATTCAATCCTGAATGCTTTTTAGGCAAGGAGCCTGAGGCAGACCCACGCACGATCTGCTTCGGTTTTGGAAGACGGTAAGCATGCAGCAGGTTTTTGTGCCATACTAACTTTCTGCTCTGCAGTATTTGTCCAGGTACACCCGGCTCCCAAACTGTATTCTGACGTTCAGTTGATTTTCGTCTACAGGTATTCATCTTGCTGAAGCCTTGGTCTGGTTGTCCGTTGCGATGTCACTGGCCGTGTTCAATATCTCGAAGGTCATCGAGAACGGTATTGAGATCACCCCTGAGGTCGATCCGTTATCAGGCACAATCAGGTATGTTGGATATCTGATCACGTCCGGCGCTGATCCGGATGCATATCCTTCTAGCCACCTTAAACCCTTCAAGTGTTCTATTGAACCTCGCTCTTCAAGAGCCGTCGTGCTCATTGAACAGGACGTTGACTATTAAGCGCGAGAATATGAATCACAAAGCTGAGGCAAGCGGCGATTTTCACACCTGACATCTAGGTCCGTCATAGTTTCCACATTGTATCATAATGTAGGATCGGCTATCACATTGCGATACAATTGTACATATCTTCCTGTTCCATGTTGTTGACAGTGCATACCCTGGCATTAAAGATGCTTGTGGTCTACACCTCAGGCTTGGATGTCAGAAATATGGGGTTGGACCAGGGAGACCACAGTCAGCTCCCTGCCTATTGCCTATGGACCTTCGATATTCAATGATGATCGATTTGCAGATGAAATTAGAGAATGGTACTGAGGAACACTGCCACAGGAGAGAGGTGATGACTTGATATAAATAGCTGGCACGTGTGTCAGAACATGCTGATCACGTGAGCACAGTATACGACATCTCATTGCAGAATGTCAGATTCTTCAAGAACTCTTTGACAGTGGACACACAGACCTATATGCATCTGTGAAAGCAGAAACCAAGAGTCTGAGATCGAAAAACCCTTTGTGGGCCTCGTCACTGACATAGCCTGACATGGTAACTTCAATAAGCTACTACACACTGTGCACGACGGAGATCACTGGCACTTAAACTCACCCCGAAGCACCCAAGCCCCCTGGCCCTATCCATAGACTCCAACGACGGCTCGCCTCATAGACAGACTGGTTTAGTAGTCCCAGACTTTGGCCCATGAGTCCACTAACTTGAATATCCCCAGAGTGGCCATTTTCCGGACGTGTCCCACTGTAACACCCACTCCCTAACGGCAATGAGAAATTCGCCGTCGGGCGGGCAGTGTTTATGTACAGGTGACAGTACAATTACAATGTACGAAACAGTACTAGTACTTGGTAATGAGCTCCGAGTCTTATCATGATATCACTAATGCTTGATGTAGGTTTCCACTGAAATTGATGATCTTTTCCATCCGGACTTTTTTCATATAATGAAGCCTCGTGACGGGCCCAAACTTAAGTTCAGTTATAAATAAGATGGTCAGTATAGGAATCATTTCATCTCGTCCTGCAAGCGTCACCATAACCACACTCTCAAGTTGATCGTCCTCTCCTAGTACTAGATCATGTTGGCCCTCACCAACGTCACTGCGCTCGACCTATGCCTTGCTTGTGTCGGAGTATATCTGATTAAGCAGGTCTTCAACAAGAAGAACCCTCCATATCCCCCTGGTCCTCCGGGGTGGCCTCTCATCGGGAACGTCCTGGACATGCCCTACATCAGGCCATGGCTCACCTTCACGGAGTGGGGCGAAAAGTATGGTGAGTATCTCTTGTTTCACACAATCTTGCGTTTCAATGTCTTGTCGACAGGTGAAATTTCGCATATTAATGTTCTGGGTCAACACATCGTAGTGGTGAACTCTGTCAAGATCGCGATGGACATGTTGGACAATAAGAGCGCTATTTACTCTGACCGTCCTATTCTTCCTGTTGGTGGCGAACTTATTGGCTGGAAAAACGTCATGACTCTCCTCCCTTATGGCGACCATCTGCGCCGACACCGCAAAAATTTCCACAGCGTCATTGGCACCCGCGCCGCTGTGGCCATATACAGCCAGGTTGAAGAGGTCGAGACTCACCGATTCCTCAAGCGTGTGCTCGCGAAACCCGATCAACTGCAGGCGCATGTTCGACAGTACGTGTCCATTTATTATTGCATCGACACGATCTTGACTTATATAGCACCGCTGGCGCTGTGATTCTGCGCATCTCTCATGGGTACGAGGTGAAAGAGAACGACGATCCCTTCGTTGACCTTGCGGAATGCGTTCTGGATCAGTGGTCGCGTGCCACCGCTCCTGGCGCATTCATGGCTGATGTTGTGCCATTCTGTAAGCCACAGCATTCAGACGTTTGCTTCTAATAGCCTCACCACTTTTAGTGATCAAGGTCCCTGAATGGTTCCCTGGTGCTGGCTTCAAACGTCTGGCCCGCAAATGGCACGACAACCTTGAAGAATTGGTTTGTGCACCGTACAATTTCGTCGTGGATCAGATGGTGACAATCATTTATAATTCTGTGAGTTTGCATTGAAGTTTAACTTACACAGGCTGCTGGCACTGCTCCGGAGTCTTTCACCTCGAATCTGTTGAGAGGCGGTAGTTTGTCAGCGGAAGACGAGCACATCGTGAAATGGTCTGCTGCAACCCTATACTCTGGCGGTTCCGACACTGTTGGTCCCTCCCCCATATTTCTAACAATCATCTTCTGAGAGCGGCACACTTTTTCCCAGACTGTCTCTACTATCAATGCATTCTTCCTAGCTATGACGCTATTCCCTGACGTGCAGAAGAAGGCTCAGGCTGAAATAGATGCTGTCATCGGTCCTGATCGTCTTCCCTCCTTTGACGACCAAGACACACTCCCCTACATCGGAGCGCTTGTTAAAGAGGCCTTACGATGGCATTCTGTTATCCCTACCGGTTTGTGTGTTTCATCGAACGCATTATTGAGTTGCCGAGCGGTATTTCAATGTCAGGTTTTGCCCACTGCGTCTCTAAGGACGACATCCATGACGGGTACTACATCCCAAAAGGTTCCATGGTCATGACTAACATCTGGTCGGTACACTCTTTTTCCCATATCCGATGTTTGAACAAAATATAATGACAGGTTCATGCTGAATGACCCGAAGAGATATGCTAACCCTTCGCAATTCAATCCTGAACGCTTTTTAGGCAAGGAGCCTGAGACAGATCCACGCACGATCTGTTTCGGTTTTGGAAGACGGTAAGCATGCGGTAGGGTTTTGTGCCATGCTAACTGTTCTGCTCTGTAGTATTTGCCCAGGTAGCCCGACTCTCAGATTATATTCTGACGTTAAATTCATTTTCGTTTACAGGTATTTACCTCGCTGAAGCCTCGGTCTGGTTGTCCGCCGTGATGTCACTGGCCGTGTTCGATTTCTCGAAGGCCGTCGAGAACGGTATTGAGATCACCCCTGAGGTTGATCCATTGTCAGGCACAATCAGGTATATTATACATCTGATCACGTCCGGCGCTGATCTGGATGTATATCCTTCTAGCCACCCCAAACCATTCAAGTGTTCCATTGAGCCTCGCTCTTCAAGAGCCGTCGCGCTGATTGAGCAGGACGTTAATTATTAAGCGGGTGAAGATGAATCACAGAGCTGAAGCAACCGGCGATTTTCACACCTGACATCTAGGTTCGTCATAGTTTGAACTTGTATCATAATGCAGGATCGGATCAGTAGTTGGTGCAAGCGTGGGTGGACAGCTCGTGCCAGTCGAGATATCTAGGATATTGATTTATGCAAAAAATGTCAGCACATATAGCAAATCTCGAATATGAAATGGCAGGTAGTTAAATAACTGATTTGAATCTTAACTAAATACTACGACGAAAACTTTGCCCAGACTTATGTCTCGAAATCTACTTCAGAGCACTAAATAAGCTTAATCAATACTATCACGAAAGTGGGAATAAATAAAAGCAAGTTCCCCTGCTCCTTGCAGAGCACTAGACAACCGTTAACTTCACCGAGCATCACACACTACTGCTAGTTGATATATGCACACGTTCTTGAAAAGCGATCGAGGTCATGCCTGTTGCTGCGTCGGAGTCGGCTACGAGCTTGGCGTTATATTCTCGAATGCCAAGGATCAGGCGTGGTCCTAGCACAGATATTTGCACGACCTCTAAAATTTGAAGAAAGCCGTACAAAGTCTGAGCGCCTAGGGAATGTTGACCCTATAGGAATGATGAATCGTGGTCGCATACAGAAGTGAAAGATTAACATACCGGTGAGATCAGTGTGGGAGAGAAATCAAGAATGATATGGGAGCAAGAAACAGCAACAAAGCTACCATACCGGACCCTTCAGTAAAAAAAAAAAGGAATCAGAATCACAATATAAGCTTGCCTCGCAAAGTAAACTAAGTGAGTTTTCAGTCAACACCGTGAAACAGTCCTCGATAAACCCTCCCGTCGAATGTCGTTGTAGTTCACGGAAGTGTTTTACAGCAATCCAGATTGCGAGACATAGTGCGAGGACCTCCCACACGGTAGCGAATGTCCAAGTAATGGAACTTAGAAGTAGAATGACTTCCGGATAGGACAATCGCGCACTGATGAGTGCCGGAGAAAATGAGTTCCACTAGTATTCATCAATGAGCCCCATGCACGTTTGTTTTCATCCACAATTATGCGTACCTCCTGAAGTACGCATCGTTACTATTACGACATTCACTCCGTTTAAAATGGCAACAGCCAGGAAGGTGACAATGAGAAATATCAGGATCTTTCTGGATCCTTGATACATGGCATATAACCGAGTGATGATGATGGACTTGCAGCATGTTCCAGTCAAGTCAATATCACCGAGGTGTCGCAAGTGCCAAGCTCACCCCACAGCATTGGTAGTACCAAGGCATTCGTCACACCCGTTGTGACAATCATAATGAAGCCTGATGGATTCAGTCAGTGACCTGCCTCGGGTACCACACACTCTAAACAGACTCACATCTATGACAGTATAGGGTGGCAGTCATGAGTAAACCAAGAAGCTAGTAATGAACGGCGCCCACTCCTATAGGGCACCACAGTTCATTGGAGGGGGATAGTAGGCATCTGTGCAGAAGACTTACTCTATCTGTCAGCGAGATGGTCGGAATATTGCCTGTATGTTGTTGGTCAGAAGAGGCAAAGACAGAGAATATGTACTAAGGAGATATACCCACTACGACCGGGCTGATTATGAGAGATATATAGTTAGCACAACACTGACTGTTTAGCCTTCCGAACATACGCAACAAATAAGAATCCAAGGGTAGCGCACCTAGTAGGGTACTTTCAAGTCAGCACAACATGAAAAGAGCGACAAACAAGCTACATACACCGAGATACAGAACTGTCATCAAGGACCGACGTTGCCTCTGTAATTGAGTGTACTTTCATGAGTGTTCCTCTGACATGAGACTCTACTCACCCAGATCAGTTCGACCTATGAAACTATTCTTAGCGAGATGGGTGCTCCGGTCATAACATCGACATACCTCTTGCCCGAATGTAAGTGCTGAAAATACTTGTAAGATATCTGATAGCAGTCCTCAAATATGATCATGCTCACCCCAATCATACGTCACTCCAGCAAAGGCAGCAACTAGCGAAACCATAATCAAGGTCAGATCGAGACATCAGCTTCAACATCTGACTGCTCTCTACGAACATGAAAAATAGCTGAAAAAACGAAATTCATTGATGGTCGGCCACCAAGTGGGATCATTCGAAACTATGGTCATATTGGTAGAGAATGGGTGTGGTTGAGAGATAAACTTGGTGGTCGTATGACGATGGCATTCGTGCTAGTTATACCACCATCCAGTGCTTGGATCATCGAAACAAAATCAAGGGAGGATGGCCGTTCTTGTTTTGATTGGCTGAAGTAGATATTTTGCATGAAGAAAGGTAAATTAATCCAGGGGCTCATCATATATTAGCAATGAAACATTTGCACGAGCGAAACACTTGAACACTGCAAAAGATTGAACAACATCAAGAACTGTTTCGTGATCTCGTCGCCTTGTTTCAAATGCCATTCTTGCTACACATGCATCAGTCCATCAATGCAACTTCATATGTTTGACACGTACTGACCAAGGTGCGACCATCAAAAAGCCTGTCATCTCCCCTCTTTTCGGCTCGCCGGCACAGGCCCGGGGAGCATAATAGTTCAACCGAGGTCACTCAACAAATTCACATTGCATCGGCATGACGCTAGACCAGAAAAGCTGGCCGTCAACATAGGGGAGATCGATACGAAGCAAACAAACTCACCCCTATATCAAGAGAGCGTCGAGAGGGGACATTGGAGAAAATGATACTTAGATACACAGTAATTGACGGAGGTAAAGTTCTGTCGGCACGCTTTCATACGGTAGCCTGTGGATTGGGGCGCCGTCTATATTTCGCATGAACCAGCTACTATAACGACGCTCGAGACTACATCGACGCCCCAGAACTCCGACTGGTGACCAAGATCAGAGAACGTAGAGAATGCACAGGGTGTGCACAGACAAGTGATGGATGCAGTTCGGCCGTGGGGTAGATGGTGGTCGTCCCTTTTCGGCGGGTGTACCACGAAAATAAATTGATGCATCATGCAAATAGAGCACGGGGAGAAACCAAAGTCGGATGCATCGCAGGAAGTCCGACTGTCCTTCTGACGATTATGTAGTCGATGGCAAATTGATGCCCACATTGTTCCGAAATAAACTTCAGCAGCATCTCTGCCTCATTGCCTTCCCCTGGGGACTTGACGAGCAAATACGAAAATATAGTAAGGGTCTAAGGTGACTGATGAAAACAGATATAAACTCGACGCACCACGCTTCTAGAGATCCACATTGCATCCTGCAGTTGACGTTTTTATCAACGTACATACCTCGACGCTTCACCTTCCTCCTATGTCGCAAGTCCTCTGTCCAGGGATCAGTCGCCAAGTGATGCACACTCGCTCGCTCTCTCCTGCCGCTCAGTGAAAACCGATGCGAAACGTACCAAACTAGATCCTTCACAGTTGGTGCCATATTCAAACCAACCTGGATGTTCTTGAGACAATCTAACCACTTCGCATGTAGCATTCGGCTGTGGCTACACGCAGCCTGTTGTATTTCCAAGTCTGTTCAACTTGCCTTGGAGCCGAACATAAATGCTGCGTGAACTAGGACTTTCAATTTGCGTCAGGGATTCAGAATAAAGTTCAAATTTGTAAAAATAAGGATTTGCAACTTTGAGGAACAAGGCAAGAACATGAACAAATTTTGTGATCGGTCAGAATCGACACCAAGGGTGATTGAATATTGAAACTTCGACTAACTGCGAAACGGATGCGTGTCGTGTCACGTGAGAGATAATGTGCAATTTGAATGCTGATCTGGTAATAAGACATGCATTCTTCAGCGGCATATAACTGAAATATCTGTCCGAGTGCAGTGACTACAAATTCTCTGGTGACTCTAATGGCCTCCTTAATATCTTCATTGCTCTGAGTTTGCGTGAAACGAGAACAGAACACCGAGCTCAAATGGCGAAAACTTTGAGATGGCCATGCTGTTCTAATTGAAGTGAATCCTGGCACAAGTCGATGGCCTCCTTGAAATCATCGCTCGCTTCTGATTTGGTTTATCTAGTTTTGAGCGCGAGAGCACTCGTTTAGGTCATCAATGCTACTGGTGTGTTTGAATCGTCGTCCAGACTCCCACTGCTTGTGCAAGCTCATGGAGGGCTCTGGGATAGTATTTGTTTCCCGGAGGACAGAGCTCAAACACGACTCCTCGAAGGTGGATGCTTTATTGGGTGCGTGAGGTGGAAGATTGTTGCATCAGTGAATCACATAACCAACGCCATTTGCCCCTGCCACGATGCTACGGAGGAAGGTGCCCTCTGGATAGACTGGCAATAGCTTGTAGGACAGGTGCGCAGATTCGTGCATATAGATGGCGGTGCGCTCCTTGCAGTAGCGTCATGTCAGCGCTTCAGAGAAGGGATAGATAGTTAATGGTTAATCAGACTGGCCTTGCGGACGTAATGGAAGGGCTTCGCGAAAGAGGTAAAGTCGAAATCTCGGAGATCCTTTCCAATGTAGCCTTTGAGGCAGGCCTACGCAAGGTTGGTGAGAGCCGCTGCTTGGTCAGGATAGCCGACCGGACATTGGTCCATGACCAACTGAAAATGCGGTACGGTATGTTCAGATGAGAGATAGTCTTGCTTGTCACGTATGTGGCAAATCGTTCATGGCCAGCATCTGTGTTCCGATCAATGTGACATTCACCGACACTGAGTAGGTGTTCTGTCAACAAATACCAATACCACAGAGGCTGATAACACTCACGTCAAGCAGGGCGCTGTCCTGAATGTTGCGATGATGTAGAACAACGGCATTCGGCGTAAGAGAAGGGTGAACACGACGGACGGACGGGAAGGTGTTTAGGAGATGTGAGTATATGCGCATGAGTGAAAAGGAGGTTACTCGCCAACCAAGAGCTCCGCAGTTCGGACGCTTCAGTTTGAGATGAATGTTCTATAGCCAGGCCGAACTGTTCCATCAGACACAATATATAAATACATCAGGAAAAACCCGAACGGCGGTAGCCCAGGTCACCAATATAATGCACTCCATAGCTACCATACTGACAGGTAGGCACCCGCCTAAATCTGTCGGTCGATGTACCCGATGTAGCTGACACGACACATACAGAGACCAACATATATAACATTACCACGTCCAAAAACCTATAGTACCAGTATCCTACATACCTGTCTGTAGTAGCGGCAACTCTATGTAATGGCACTTGAGACGCAAAACGTATCAAGGTCAATAAATTCGTTGAAATAGAAATTGCTTGCCATCTCATAGACGTTTGCACTCGTCCAGCTGGGGTCTACCTTTTGGCCCATTTTCGGAACAAGGTGACATGGCCGAACAAGCTCGTCGACGTGTACGACTGCTCCATTCCGACGTAAGTGACGAGTCGACCGCGAGACTTGACGCAAACCTGAGAACTGGTCTGGCTCCCTGAATGGCGTGAACCATTCAACATAGGCAAGAGGTCGCGAGTATGAGCCGAACTGACGAGGCAGCGTGAAAATTACACGCACCTGCGCAACCTGAACAGCTATGACTGGGAGTCCATCACCGTACATTGTAAGTTAAAAAGCAATAACATACCTTCCAAAGTGTACAACTTTGATGCTCGGACACCATCAGTCAACAATGCCATGTCAAATCGCGCGGGAGAACCTGGCTTCCGTCCAGAAGGTGATGGAAGCACTTCAGGTGTTGCCCTCACCCGCAGACGCTTCGGTAACTCCGACACACGGGGGTTGGGGGGAATGATTATGACAGCTTGCCGAAAAACATCAAAACGGTCTTGATAACCGGGCACGATGTGATTGTGTGGCACATAATTCCGTAAAAACGACTTGAAAGCAGGCAGAAAATCGATGGCGCCGTGCATGGTTTCAAGATGCTGGATAGATTGTCGTGGGTGTGGAGGTGTCTTCGCAAGAACGTGAACGATGTCTTGTGAAACCACTGGTACGAAGTCAAAGTCTTCCTCGGCATCAGAGTCGGAGTCATAGCCATATTGATGTTCAGTCTGAGCGCCATGTTCAGCGACCCACTCGAGGTAAGAGACCCGCCAGAAGATTGCTTCCTGGCGTTGAAGCCATAACACCATTTGCTCCTCGTAGTCACGCTTGTTACTCGCACGGTAAGCTTCTTTAGCGAAGTCGATGTGCAGGCGCTCAGGAAGCTCGGTGTTGAATCCATCAGCAGCCCCGAACAATTTGATTGACTGGATGTAGTGAGACAATTGATGCAGCTTCGGAATGTTGAAATGATCGCGAACATCAAGTTCCTTCAACACATCCTTGTGCGCGTGAAATACTGTGAGTGCGTTTTCGAGACCGTCCAGGGATTCGCTCGTATGTGTATGCAGTTGTGCATAATAGCAAAAGTCCAGTATGGCCCGTGCAACAACAACGACTCGACTGAAAACCGAAGTGGATCAAATACTTGAAAAATAGCACAAATTAAAACATACCTTGGGACTGCGCCAGCAATTAATGCAACAAAGATACGTTGCATCTCCTTGTGTTCCGTTCCTGTCCACTGTTTGACACTAGATATACCTTTCTTAAAATGACGAAGACCTGGGTAGTCGGGCATGGCCTTGAAGCGAGCATCAATTTCGTCCTCGCCCGCAATGTCGAGACACCACTTCACAAGGTGGTCTTTGAAGACTCCTTTGTGCAGCTGGTGGAGGAGGTCCGGTGTGAATGCCGTGAAGATGTTGGTGTGGGGTAAATTGGCCCAGAATGGCCTATACACTGCGCGCAGCCCATCCTCGTCAAATTCTACAGGGTGCTGACCATTCCTCCGTCTCTCTAGCGTCTCTTTCGTTGACTCTGGGTCCCGCATCAGCGAGTTTAGTGGGTTGCCCCGCTCATCAGCCGCAACCAAACACTTAGGGCAACGATTCTCCTTACAGCATGCAACAAGGCACTGTTCAGGGAAATCTGCAACATATGCAGCCAGTATGGGGTACACTCGCCGAATGAAGGAGTCAGCACACACCATTTCCACGCCATCCCGACCAGCTGCAATGAGAGGTTCCAGCAGCAGAGACAAACAGTGATGAAAAAGTCGGTATCCAGCCAGGGAACGTGCATCAGAGGTGAAGCAGTCGAGTTTTGTGGCTGGTAGGTACCCAATGAGGATTGTTGCCCGGGCAGATGTTTGTCGTCGCTTTTCTTTTGCGATGTTGCCGATTGATAGGTAAACGGGCCAAGCAGATTTGTCGCCTCGAAATTGTGATAACAATGTCTTGTCAGAGGCCAGAATAATAGGCGCCAAGGTTGCTCCTTCGGGCAGTTCTTTCTGATCCGGCGGCAACTTAGATCACGGCGCTACTCTCATTTCAAAATCAATGTTCTACTCACCTGCTTGTCCCACCACCAATCAGCCGTCCACATGTCATCTATGAGCCGTTCACTACCTCCTTTGTCCTTGTATGCTCGTGATGGTGCGTATGCCATATGGTTTTTGAATGACGGATTCCCAATAAGATCTTTGACACACTCAACAGGATCTCGCATCCAGATTTCAACCTCTTCACTCAATGACTGCCCATCCTCGTCTTCCCGATTTCCTTGCACCATCACTTTCTTGCAACTCCACGAAGCGCCGTGCGGGAGCTCATCCACCCTCTTGAGGAATGTCCGATTGTTGTGGAATGATGGCTTCGTTCGGTTTTTGGTCTGTCATGTCTCATTTTATAGTTTTCTTCATAATATTCAACCAAATACTCACTATGGGTAATTTCAGATATTCATCTGTTCGTGTCTGACCAAGATTTTTAATCATCCATTCGGCAAGTCCCCACTCTTCCTCGTCAGCAAAGGGTGCCCAGACATCCTCGCCCTCATCCTCCTTGTGCTGACAATAGCTTTCAAACACAGTCTTTCCCTCGTCTATTGGCCGGCCAGCATTAGGGTAGCTTTCAAAAAAGCGCCTGTTATATGTGCCATCTTCGTCTTTGACCTCCTCAACAGTTACACGGCGAATTTTCGAAGCGGCATCATCCAGATCAGGAGGTGAGTGTGTGCGACGAAGGGGGGAAAATGAGTCTGTGATTTCACCGAGCATATGATCAGGTGCGAATTCCCTTTCGTTATCGTGTGTATTCGAGTCGTCAATCACATCAGCTACAGCATCTGTTTCTGCGATTAAGGCTTCCCACTCCTTTCTGCATTGAGGGCGCCCAAGAATGTGTCTTTTGACACCTCCAACGGTCGGGATGTCCTTGCCGCAGAAGCCACAGTGGTGAGACATGGTAAGGGTGGTGAAGAGATATCACAGTTTCACATTTTCGGGCTTGCTCGGACTCTCAGACTTTTGTTTGGATTGGCAACAGGCAAGTTTTGATTCAGTTTCGCTTTTTTGGGCTATTTTACGCTAAACTAATTTAGTGATTCCGAGTGCCGCAAGGTGCACCTCCAACAATTGTGCCTTGCGTGCCTCCTCCCAACGCTTAAATTCTGCCTCCCAACGCTCCAAGACAAGTTTTCGTAGGTATGACTGCGAAACAGTAACTGGTGCTGGTGTTTGGCGATATGGGGGGGTAGGTGTCTCAGGTACTTCTGAGAGATGGGGAGCGGGAAGGGGGCTTGGAGTAGGAGCAGGAAGGGGACTTGGCGTGGCAGATGAGGCTGCCCCGTTGTCATAGTAAATTGGCAACGGAATTCTGCGGACAAGCTTTCGCCTGCAAGTTGATTAGTAATTGTGAGGATGCAAACATGAATTGACGCACTTTTTTAGGTTCGATTTGAATGTTATCGGTTCTGTGGTGAAGTCTGCTGATGGCGTGCATGATCTAGATATCAAGTCAGATCATGGTAAGTGTTTTGAAATCGGACTCATTCATACTGCTTGAAGAGGTTTACTTGATCCATGGCAGGGCAACTCAATGGATGAATGGATGCAGTTATGGGATTGAACGTTGCAGGTATGTTTTCGCCTTCTTATAGGCTGCAGGCTCCTGATTCACCCGAAGACAATTTTTATTCAATTCAACAGACTTAAAGTTTGGAAGAGCGTGTTGTTGACGCGCTGCGTGCATGTTGTCATGCACATAAAAATCGGTATGTTCCTCACATTTAAATTTTACCTGATCGTCTCTTAACCTAAAACCTTGTTCTATGGCTGGCAGATTACTCTCGAAGTCTCAGCGCATTGCACCGGGTGCTTCCAAAGCAGGATCCAAGGATATATCAACCCACCTTGGACAATCACCCATGCGCACATCCAGTGGTCGTCAACGCCGTCCCACAGAGAAAGAAAATTATCGAAGTAAGTCCAAATTGCTCTCAGAGATTTTAACTGAGCCAAATATACTAGTCTCCGAAGTTCAACATGTTGAGCGACGCCATGAACAGAAAAAACAAAGGACCGACCAAAGGACCGTGAAGGCACTTCGCACAGTCTTCAAACATCATCCTGAAGTCTTCGACAATGAGCCTGCGGAACTCCATAGTGACGCTGACGTTGAAGAAGACACTATGGTATGTCTCTCTGTCCTCAGCCGTAGATGATCACTGATTGATGAATAATAATTAGTTCACAGATCGAAATGTTCATAGCAAGCTTTCCTTTAGTACTGGGAAGATACCACCTACTCTCACACCGGTTTCGCGCAACACAAGCTCTGCACGCAAGTCCTTAAGCAACAGCCTCGTAAAGGGTTACAAATGTGCGTGTTCAGAATGTACATCTAGCTACTACTAACACTCGAATCCCAGGCTCATCGTCATCTTCGACTGTGGTGAGTAGTGGCGAAGTCTCCATGTCAGATGGCAGCCCTACTCATCCAGGATGCCACCCCACTTTCCACAATAGTGAGGATGAGTGGGCTGATGATCCTGATGCAGACGAGGATGACTTAGAGGACGGTGACAGTGATGGAGACTCGATTGGCGAACGTGAACCTGTCGTTTTGGGCACCAAGCGGCCCTCAGACACACAATTCGAAGACCCTATCATGCCAAAGGTGAAGAAAAGTATGGACGGGTCAGCTCAGCGCTTGAAGGCCAGCGATTTCGATGATATCACCAAGGAGATTCTCACTACTGCGATCACGATTTTCCGGTGCCTGGTTGTCACTCGCGCACCATTTCCAGACTCGATCCTCATTGAGACGAAGCTGGCTAAGGAGGCCTGGCGTGAAGCATGCGGCGCCAAAGGGATCAATGTTCGACTAACACCTGGGTTAATGAAAATGGTGAGCTGTCTAATCTTGTGATTGTGTTGGACTCATTCATCGTGATCTAGATCTTGAAGAGAACTTCTCATGTCCGCGGCGAGCTAAAGACCAAGATGCGATCCCTGACAGGGTCATTTTTTGGCTTTCGTGCGAACGACAGTAGGGAAGTGATTAGGCGCAATCGTGATCGTGCAGAATCTCTCAAAGAGGGTTCGCTGTTTGCTTACAAGGTGTGTGATGGATCATCTACATTATTTGTTGATTGAACTCATGTGATTCTAGGACTGGGAGTCGAAGCAGGGAATCTACAAGACGGACTTATTACAAATGGGTGTCAATCACATGTGGTTTGCGAACCGCAACGATGAGGGCATCGTTTACCACCAGTACTTCAACCCTTTGCCTGTCGAAACAATGGCACTCTTGCTGGCGTCTGTGAGTACTAGGACCGCTTTTCTGATGTTAACAACACTGATGAATGACAGATTGAATGTTGCATTGACGAGTGGGGTACAGGTATCAAAGAAGATGTCAAGTTCTCGGCAGCAAATTATGCGTCTGTCTACAACACCCATCTCGACTCCTTGCAGCGCTTCGAGGAACACACAGCCCCCTACAAACTCCTCGAAAAAATCCGTGTCAATCTGCACGATGCAGCTAGGTGAGTCTTCATTCAATCAACACTACTATAGAAGTTCTAATGGCAACTCGAAGGTTTCATGCAGGTGTAGACTTCCTCCTCGCGTCGTCAACTGGGTCCCGTGTGACTGAGGAAGCATTCGATGATGCTCTTCTGGAGTATGAGCAGGAGATGCAGGACGAGGAGGAGGAACAGGACGAGAGGGATGGGACGGAGGCTCAGGGAGATATGTAATTTAATATTGAAATATATAACGACATTGTGCTACATACAGGTGCGCTATGTCAGATATATTTCGTCACTCTCATGTTACATGGCATGTCATAGCGCTCTGTAGAGGCCTCGGGAGGTACATTGCTCTACAGATTGGGGGGATGACGACGGGGCTACAGAGGCTATGTTGCCTACAGAGCCCTATATTCTCATCTAGATTTTTCCTGATGGACATCCGAACCCCTGAGTCCAACTTAGTCCTCCTTCGGATAATCGCCAATACCGCTCGACACGTAATGCATTGTCGATCATCAAAGCTGTCCAGAAACCCTGCTGATGAATTAGATTAGCACTGCCATTGGCCAGGGCTAGAAGTTGGCCCAAGATCATTCCGATATGCTGGGTGGATCTCGTGGCAGTAACGGCGCGCCCATCGTAGGTCGCGTTAAACTGCATTCGGGATGCACTATGTGGTCTTCTGATGAACTTCATTCATCTGGATCTGAAAGATAAGACACTCAAGCTTCAAGTCTTCTCAACTGTAAGAAGAGCGTGTTAAGACAGCTCGAGCGCTTGTGAGCTCCAAAGTTTTGAAACACCTCAAGTTATGTAATAACTCAGTAAGTGCCGGCTAATCGGATCACTCGGTGCTCTTCAAATCACCCTTGCTATCATGATCAATTCAAGTCCAAGTCATTCTCCCCGTCATGTTCTTTTCCTCACACTCCAGGTCATACAGGCCATTGAGTCTGACACCACAAGAAGTCATTGACTCTGAGAGTGATGACGACCACAAAGCAAAGTTGCGTGAAACTTCACGAACTGTGCTCCATTGGCCTCTTGTCATCGTAATCTTCTGCACGTTCCTCAACCTGTTACTGATATCTACCCCTGCATTTCTCCAAGACTCTTCGGTATCTTCAGACAAACTTATTACTCGAAAGAATGTCCACCTTCTCCGTCGTCCTTCTCAATATATGCGGTTCGATGAGATCGCACGGACGTCGCCTCCTATTTCGAGAGAGTTCACAAGTTTTCCCATGTCTGTCAGCTTGGTGGATTATTCTGCACCAAGTCATGTTTTCAATGACTATCTTGCCATGCGCACGACCCGCGCCGGCACAATCTCGCCTGATGACCGCAAAGTTCACGTTACACAATCTGTCAGTTTATCTTCCTTTTTTGTGTTCTATAGACTGATGGAATAAAAGGTTCAACAATATTTCAATTCAGGGCGATTGACTGGGGCATGGAACATTGCGAATTACATGTCGCCATTCCGCCTATGGACCGACCAACGACGCTTGCTTTATATCGCCTCAATGCCACTGTACCAGTTGATATCTCAACGTTATCATTTAACGTACGACCGCCACGGGTCGCGAAACTTGGTAACATTGTGCTAGGGCAAGACAGCTTGAACTGGTATAGAAAACTTTCTTGTGTAACGGACGACGTCCTTGTTTTCGAGTTGGGATGTTCGGAGGATGAGTCAAGCGGTAGTTGCGATATAGAATGGTGGCAGGCTCACAAGGACACTGCACCAGGTCAGTGCTCTACTACTCTATGAAATCCGCTGACGCATAATTGAACATTTAGCTGTCTATATGATTCAGCGTTCCACTGTGTAACTTGATTTTCTTCGAATTTTTGTCATAGAGACTTAACATTTAGTTTATCTAACTGGTTTCAATCCAATCCTGTATCATCTTACTTGCCGTCAGCCATCTTACTCGTGTACTCGCGAATGCGGATAAGTCCCACTCGGGTGTGTGCAGTATCAACACGCCATCATGGCACATTCCGGCAGGTGAATACATGATCCACCGACGATCATGTACGAATAGATTCTAGATTTAAATTGTGAGCATCATTACGTCAAAACTCCTGATGCCCAAGCAGAACAGACTGAACGGTACAGAACACTTTGCGGAGATTGGTATATTCCCCGGTGGAAGCAGAGAGAAATGATGTTACTTCTATCATATCTCCCCGGGCAATATATTTGCATAGTTTGAACCCTAAAAGCTGGAGCACCGTAACCATTACAGGAAACTTGCTGTGGGCTACTAGTACCGTTCAATACTTGATGCGTACTAGTACAAGTCGACTCCAGTCACCTGCTGCGTGTGCAATCTGAGCGCCGAATTCCATCAAAGCATAAGTTCACGAGGTCAAAAGAACCACAGCTAAGAATTTTTTTCGATTAAAACTAGCGCACTCCGATTTGACGATTAAGTCAGTTGAATAATGCTCGAGCGTGATGGCTGTTGGTCATGCTCACGAACTGGTATTTAAAGGACGCAACTCCCAATCTCATCTTAAGACGACACATCTTAAACACCATACCTCAGCGAAGAATATCTTTAACATGACCGCGCTTAACATCAGCAAACTCAGTTTCTATGTTCTACTTTTGTCGGTTGCCTTCGCACAGATCTTAGCGGTCAGTGCTGCAGAGAACAACCTGGAGTCTGATAATGTGGATGGTTTGACTAGTGATGGTGAGTAGGTCCTGGCCATATGTGGAGCACAACTGATAATTGTTGTAATCTTAGATGCGTCATTTTAAAACCGAAATACGGCTGAAAGGTTGAAAGTTAACGCAAAGCATGTATTAGTACATGGGCACATTGCAGGTGACATTGGGGGTAGAAGATGTGTTCGAGCGTATGGGATTGTTTGTTTATACTGAGTGTATCTATTACATGTACACCTCCCGTTACTCTATTCAACTGTCCACTCGCCGAGAGCCTAAACATTAACACTTCAAAACAAAATTTATCGGCAATCTCCTATCTCGTAGAAGCAACTAGGTTACATGTATACGGGATGCTCCAATCTGAAACAGGCAACTCCAACGTCGAAAACAAGCTTTGAACGTCCATATTAGGGTCCAACTGTTGTGGCTAGTTGTGCCAGGCTGCAGCACACCATCGCGATTCGCAAGTACCTCTCACCCTCTGTCAATATCAAGTTTCATCGATTCATCTCAAGCAGCCATTGTCACGAGTCTTCATGAGAGCGTGCATTTCTAACCTCAATAAATATGACATGGAGATTCATCTACATGGTCGCAAGCGTCTAGCTATTTGTTAGTAATCAGCACCGAGTTTTGGTGTTGATCGACTCCGCTGTTCAATTAGATGGACGTTGCAGCTAGCCGCTCTGCTCGACTCGGACTACATCTGAAGATATGGCCACATCATTTGTCGTCTCTATCAAGTGAAAGTATTCATTCCCTGACTTTTCTTCGCTCTGGCGTTTCAGATGTCCCATCCAACAATCTCTCATGCCCATGTCATCCTTGGCAAACTTTTTACAAGCCCGCATACACGAACTCGTCCAATTTGTGCAGATATTTCGTTTGGCTATGTAAGTACAATTGTGTGTATACTTCAGTACGCACTGTATACTTATGGAGTGCAGTCTGTATACAGGTATCCGTTCAAACCTCCTACACGTCCGAAGTCATTCCATGTAACTTATCCACCTCCTCATAAACTTTTGTCCAGTCACGACAAACAGTCTCGTATCCCCTGACGGCAGACCCCAGGTTAGTTACGACGGCCGCTCAATTTTGATATTGGGGTGGCACAAAATTGATTGGCGAAGATAATTCATGCAGTGACGAGTAACTGACGACGGGGGGGCGCATTTCTGCGTATTGTCACGGATAATCCCAGGCACTTGAGCTGGTGAAAGAGCGTCCCGTGCAAATGCGATTTCACCCGTCTCCTCATCTTTGATGGAGAACGGTGTGTCCTCCCCGCGAACGAGTTTCGCAAACTCTTCTCCACCCTAATCCGTACGGCGCGGTAGTGTGCTGTTTGGTCTATTCGCATCCATACTGGTTCCCCGAAATCTATTCTGAAGGGATAGATCTGATGCGTGGAATCGTCAGTCAAGCCTTTAGGAACGCTCGACGAAACCTTTGTAGTACCATGACTG